>OU015492.1:92347009-92904509 GCA_907164885.2 Dolomedes plantarius | reverse complement strand
AATTCTAATGAGACAGAATTATGTTGCAGATTATACAATCTAATTCTCTATGCCAAGCCTTGATACACTCCTCTATGCATAGAGAAATAAGGCACATGAGCATAGAGAAATAAGGCTTTCCGAAAGAAGCATGGAAAACAATTCTAAGTTGTAACGTCTTTCTTAAATCGCATTAGTATCGGAAACCGCTGGAGATAATACGTGCTTGGACTTAGTGCGTAAGTGATTTTGTTTCGGATCATATAGCAGAATTCGTAATACTGTGAATGTAATACCACTTTAAAAATAAATTAACTATTAAAGTAACTGTTAGAAAAAAACTAAGCTAACTAAAGAGAAGATATTTCAATTTTTAAAAGTAATTCAGTAAGTGTATTTTGATTTCCGCATATTACATTATTTGGTGTAATGAAAGTTAAATTTTTAATAAAGTACTATTTATTAACTATACCACTGTGGTATTAAAGTTGTGAATGAAGACGAAATATAATTCATAACCTTTCCTCCACCATGTCAATGCTATTCATTTGTTATTCAAGTGGTGTTATTCACTTTTATTCATTTGCTATTCAAGTGGGAGGAAAATACTAATATTTTTAATCAAAAGCTCTTTCTTGTATCTACAACTACAGTAGACTTCCGTATGACGTGATTAATATGTTACGCGTTGCATGAAATCCCGTTATAGGAAATCGTGTTGTACGAGTAAAAATCTTTTATAACGCGAGTGATGTTAAGATAAAATATTAAAGTGACTATTATCATGTAATATATATATATATATATATATATATATATATATATATATATATATATATATATATATATATATATATATATATATATATATATTTATAAATATATATATATATATATATATATATTTACATTCATTTATATTTATAAATATATATATATATATATATATATATATATATTTATATATATATATATATATATATATATATATATATAAATGTATATATATACATATATATATATATATATTTATAAATATATATATATATATATATATATATTATATTATATATATATATATATATATTATATATATATATATATATATATATATGTGTGTGTAAAGGATTTAGTGGGAAAAGAATGATTATTCTAAATTTAAAGGGGGCTTAGTGCTTAGTAATTAATTTATTGTCGTGGCGTAATTCGCCACTATTCTCATATCTTGGTTCGAAATACATCGAGAGAAATCGGGGAAATTCCCTTTGGATTGATTGACATCTGTGGCCACGCCTATGGTTCATCGCCGGTGTATGCGTCACAGAGATCATGTGGGCATGCGCGGTGGCTTTGGATGGCAGAAAAACAATAGCGTTTAATCAGACGGCGGGAAATTCTTGATTAAGACAGTCACGCGTCGCATGGGAGCTTGATGTCTCTTGGATTTATTTTATCAGATTGAATCAGGTAGCTTAAGATTTTGGAAATAAACGATGTTCGATATATTAATTGTAGTTCTTTGCCACCGGCCTTTTAATTCATTGACTGCTATAACGTGAATAATTATGTAGAGATAGCTTTAAGGAGTAAAGCTTGGATGTAAGACGACGTACTGGGAAGGGTGTAAGTAGCGAGCTCGTCATATATATATATATATATATATATATATATATATATATACCGTGAAACCTCCCTTAACGGACACTCCCGAATAGCGGACACCTCTAATTAACGGGCATTTTTACGAGTCCCAGTCCTTTTATATAGGACAATCCATGTTATTCCCTCTGAATAGCGGACACTCCGAATAGCGGACAGGTATTTTTGAAAAACTTTCAATTATTTTGGCAAATATTTCAAAATTAGAAACTTTTAACGCATCAAATGGATGGATGGAAAAATTCCGGACACGTCACAACATATTTTTTAAGCAGATTTGAGGTGAAGAAAGATTTGTAAATTCAAATGAAGTAACAGATTGGATTGGAAAGCTTAAATCTTTGTGCAAAGGATATGATGACAGAGACATTTTCAATGCCGATGATTCTGGCCTCTAATGCCGCGTCCTTCCGGACAAGACCTTATGTTTTAAGGGTGAAAAATGTAGTGGCGGGAAAATTTCAAAAGAGCGCTCACTCTTTTGCTGCGTTGCAACATGCTGGGAGACTTCAAAACTCCAATTGTTATTGGAAAAGCTAAGAAGCCTAGATGTTTCAAGAACATTAATATGCGAAATTTTAATGTTTCGTGGAAGTCAAATAAGAAAGCGTGGATAACCACTGAGATAATGAGCGATTAGTTGGTGGAGTTGGACAACAAAATAAAAAATAAAAAGAGAAAAATCAATCTGTTCATGGACAATGCTACTTTCCATCCTGATGATTTAAAGCTAAAAAGTGTTAATTTAATTTTCTTGACTACTAACACCACTTCGATGCTACAGTCACTTGATCAGGGAATTATCCACAGCTTTAAAGTACGATAAAGAAAGCTGCTTCTGAGACATGTGCTTTCACGGATTATCTCCTGCAAATCCAGCGAAGAGTTGGCAAAATCGGTGTCTGTTTTGGATGCAATTTCCTGGACTACGTCAGCCCTTAAAAAGGTGGAACCTGGGCGTTCTAAAAATGTTTTAAGAAGACGAGATTTTTGAGTACAAGCGAAGTGGCAACTGACAGTGCTACCGAAAAAAGCAAAAAAAGAACTTGTGGATCTAATAGCCAATTTGGATTCAAATGTCAGCGTTGAAGATGAAGTCAAGATCGACGACGATTTATCCATTGAGGAAAAAAACCTGCGTGTTTCTAATTTTATTCATCGGGCCACCACTGAAGCACTGGCCCTTTCTGAGGATAATGATGAGGAATCGCCAATGGAAGACTGCAAAATCAAAGATTATTCGAAAGCACTGAAATACAGCGAACAACTAAAACAGTCCTCTCTGAACAATGAAGATTCAGAGGGACTAGCAAAGCTAAATCCTATGAAGATTCATCTTGAAAAACAGGTTTGTTGTGTAAAAAAGAGAAACCACACTTTGTTAAGAGATTTTTTAGCAGTAATTAAAATAATTTAGCTACTATACATTGTATTTTGGGATTATTTAATGCAAGATAAAAGGATTAACACACAATTAAAAGGTAATAAAGTAAATAGTTATTTTTTTCTTGCCTAATTAATTTTTCCTTTTTAATTAAAATGGCAGCCGTAATTTTCATTCAAATGTCAAACAGAACAGCCAAAACTTCTTTATAAAAAGATTGTCCTCCCCAATAGCGGACACCTCCTAATAACGGACAAAACTTTTGGTCCCGTGACTGTCCGCTTTTCGGAGGTACCACTGTATATATATATATATATATATATATATATATATCCCGTTTAAACTTTGTTTTTACTCCGATATCTGACATGGCATAGCATATTATAACTACTGCGTCAAAATTTTTAAAGACTCCGTGTTCATAAAAATTAATGCATGTACAGTGATTAAAAAGGAAATTCCCTAATTTTATTCTATAGTGCGTTATACGGGAATCGCGTTTTACGAATAAAGAGGTCGGACTTTTTTTAACGCGTTGTACAAAATCACGTTATATGAATTCACGATATACGGGAGTCTACTACAAAATATATTGAAAATGCTAGTATATTGTAAAAATACTAGCATTTTCAAAAGACTTTTTAAGAAGGATCAAACCAACTTCAATTCTTTGACTCTAACGGATAGATTTACTAATCATTCATTGGTGTTTGCCTGTATCTCAATCGATAGAATACTTACTAGATTATCCAGTCTGTAAATTTTTTTTAAATGAAAACTGTTTGATAGCCTCATACGTTGGCTTAAATGAGTAACCAAATAATCGAGACACAGCACTGAAATCGCAAGCTTTCTGAATAACTCTGACACTACAAAATGGATATGCCCATCTAAACTCTGAGTCGTTCATTAATCAGTTCTCGCATGGGTCTGATAATGATAGGGCAAGCTTTACCTGCAGAAATGCCCATCCCAGATTTGCTATAACAGTACGTGCACGTGCATACCTCAAATATTCCCTACAACTATAGGATTTAATGATTTTAAAATACATGTTTCACCACCTCCTCGTTATTTAAACGATACGTATTCAAATTGGGCCCAAAAAAAAACCTTGCTGGTGGTGCGTCATCGGTTAAAAAAAAATTCGTAGAAATGCAAATTTACTTAATTTTTTTTATTATGTCTAATGCTTTTTTGATACATTCCGTATTATATTTAGGTAGTCTGCTACGAATAGCCATTTAAAAAAATATTGAAGGGGAAAAGTGTCTGTTTAAGATAACATCGATCATCGAATCAAATATTAAGCTTTGGGGTATTTTTAATGGTATTTTACAAATTACACATCAGCAAATGGATAATTTTTAACTCTGTTATGCGGTCCTGAAAATAGATTTCTAAATGCACAGTGCGTGAGTTTTCCAAGAATATTTGAATGAATTATTTTTTTCAAAAAATTATTTCTATTTTGTAGAAAAAAAAGCATCAGTTATTCAATATCGAATTAATTATCCAAGACTAGAGGTTTCAAGATATGAAGAACTGTGCACTCTTTATTGAACTAGATCCTTTTAGGTATAAAAGATTGAATTTAAAAATTCACACACACAACACGTTTATTTGTGTCACGATAAAAAATATAGTTAGAAAAACTGTCTATAATAAATGTTTTCTCTGGTGATTTATGAAATAAATTGAAGCGTTGCCTCTACACCGGAGATCATAGATATTATTGAGTGTCCAGGAATTAGAAGATAAGAATAAACAAAGCACATACATGTCACAGTAAAACATCGTATTTAAATTTCAGCTGTGTACAAAAGTAATCAAGATTACAACTTTTGCTGTTATCTGAGTCCTCAATTACCCTTAAATTTAGTAATAATACAAATGTCCCTAATTAGTTTTTTACTATTTTGGCAATTAGTGTAAAACATTTCTTGACATTTCAGAATTTTTTTTATTAGTTTCCTTTACAATAAAACAAAGACGAGTGACACTAAAAATGATTTTCCTCTCTTATACTTTTGTTATTTCTTCTTTGATGCGTACTTCTTGAGTGGTTCTGTTATTTGAATTCAAAGCTATTTCTGAAGCTTTTTATTTCCCAGAACGGGAATTCTGATTTATATAGTTTGTAAGAAGAGAAAGAAAAATTCTAATTATGATTTTACATTGTTTTTGCTTTCAGTACATATAACTTCTTGGATATTCACAAGAATATCAGGCACAAGTATCTTGTCGTAATTTTTTTAAACTGTTTATCTAGGACTGTAAAGTGAAAGAATGATGTTAAATCAGGATCTGTAAAAAATTAAGAAATGAGTATTGAATATTTTAAAGAACTTTTAGAGGACTTAAATCATATTCGCTGGATGATTTGATCTTTTTAAGTAGTTGTACGTTTTCATGTTAAAAAGTATCTACTAGTGAGATTGAAGGTCAACTTTCCACTACATTTATTTGAACATTGACATGTTCTCTACTCAAACAACATATGTATTCTTCTTATATTGCAGTACAAAAACTTTTTGTGTGAAAGCTAATAGCTCTTGACGAATATGTAGCTACAAATTAGACAACTTACCGTTCAGTTTCATGCTTTAGTTTTAAATTTCATTACTATAGCACAATGCACTATGTACCCGATAGATAGTATTGTGGTTATGATTTTTAGAATATTTGGGACAATAACAACATTACTCTGATATCGAATAATAAATTGATTTATTGATAACCAAATACATATACATACACTTACTACACTTAGACTTAACTAACTTCATTGAAACTACTAATAACCCAGAGAAATGCATTAATTACACAATTTATCATTCTCTACTTAAATCGTTAATTTTCATATCACTGTAAACATTCAATTATTAATCATCATTCATATAAATATAATCATTCAATTATTAATTGTCAAAAACAACTCTTTCAACGAATTACTTAGTATTAATGAACCTTACTAATTATCATAAACAATTCATACAATCAGTTATAACCTTACTCATCCTAATATAGTACGTATTTCCGCCTAACCTCAGTACGTGTTAAATCCATACGATATACATTTGTACGTAAATTAACATTGTCGAATTGATTTTAAATTGAGCCAAGGAAACATCGGCCCAGACAGGTTGGGTAGCAAGAGACTCTACCTCTGTTTGACGTATGCTCTGGCACTCATTAATTGATGAGACGGTTGAAGGGCATCACTCTCATCAGATATGCGGGCAGCGGCTCGGGCTGATATCTACCAGTCGGCAGTGATGGGTTGATTAAAGATGACGGCTTATGTCGCACACGTCTATTCTGTTCCGCCTCAATCGTCCCTCAATCTTCTGCTACTCAATGGTGTGACGAACTTGTTTGTGGGCCTCATCATCATCAACTGTACAGGCTTATTCGTTCGTGGTTTACACTCATATCCCATCTTGACCATTCCAAAATCGCGCGCGTATCTATATATAACGCTTCTGATTCTCACTCTCCCACGCTCCTTATTTCTCGGACCTCCCTGTATGTGGGGTCATTTTATTACCGCCATAAATCCCTTTCCGATTTTCTTGTCTTGCCTTCTTGTGGCCCTTTTTATTATCCTTTTCTTTCTTCTGCCTATTGCATCTTCTAATTTTACCTTTTTAATCTATCTTGCAATCTTCTCCAATTATTTTCCTTTCCCCGGCTGTTTTCTATCTCATATCTTATTGGCTTTTGCCGTGCAATGCCTCGGGCACACTAATTAATATTTCACTAACTATTCTTTTGGGGACTGTTTCTCTGACCGAAAATAAATTTGTTGACTATTCACTCTACTCTACTACCACATATTTTTAACTACTTATAGCTCCAATCTGTTTCAAATGAAACCCATAGAAGCTAAATCATCTACAGATCTTAGCTTCAGTCAACTTGACATCACCGACCACATACAAACATTTTCCCAACTAACATTGTTACATATGACATCTTAGAGCAAGAATAAGAATAATCCTCAAGATGTCAAAGATCTAATAAAAACTGCAGGACTTTTTAAGCTATAAATTGCTTTTATATCTAAGTATATAAGTCAATGCACTCCTATAATTCTCCATTTTAATCATTTTTTTATTTTCAGACATTTCTGCAGCATAGCATAAATTATAATTTCTTTTTTTGTCTGTACCCTCTAGGTTCTGACTTGGTAGCATGGATGATGAAGCACTTACAAATTGAAGATCAAAGTAAGTTGAAAGTGAAAATGCCTCAACAAATTTCCAATTTAACTTTTTTTTCTCGGCACATGCCTGACTTACCTTACCTTTAAAGTTCTTTGATAATGAACACACCATATTATCTCCCCGTTTCATTTTCTTTTAATATAACAGAAATAAGGATCAATATCCTTTGAAAAGATTTTGGAACTTTTTCCTCTGTAAAGGACTTTTTCTGAAACAGACACTCATTTCCTACATAAAAAACGTAAACTTCTAAACAATCCATCCAAGCTTACATCCCTCAATATAGTGTAAATGTGTTTCTACTTATCTATACTCTAGAACCGACGAAGATCATGCTTGAAGGTATGCAGCACAGATCGGAACTGATGAGATTATCTTTATATGAGACATCGGAGAAAGATAAAATTTTTTCTTCGGAAAATTTAAGGAATAAATCAGTTATAAAAAAATATATTTGTAGTGAAATAGATTAATTGAAAAGCATTTACAATGTCGATTTCCTTGTACAAGAATAACCAGATACAAATATGCACTCTGAAAGTGTCAAACATTCTCTGTGTAAGTTTCTTCCTTCTCTTTTCAGCGGAGGCTCTCCACTTGGCTCACCTTATGTCTGCTCACGGGTATTTCTTCCCCATCGACGACCATGTGCTCACCGTGAAGGCGGACGGGACATTTTACAGGTTTCAGGTAAATATCGTTGCAGTTTTCAAGTACTGTAGAAAATATCCTTACTTCCGGTCATAAAAACGTGCATGTTTGCATGACCGAATAGCAACGAGGACACGCAGTTTTACTTACGTGTAGGTTGAATTTTCGATTCCTCTATCCCCAACATTTTTCAAGGCACAGGGAATTCAGTATAAAATTGTAACGGCAGTTTGGCAAGACGGTTTGGACAGGATTTTGCCAAAAAGGATAATACAGATAGACTTTAGTTACTGATTTTAAAGGACTTACTACATTTAGAACTAGATTGCTCTCCACAAGTTCCTTGTAAATATTATAAAAACGTTTAAATTTAGGAAAATCTAGCAACCAAATTTCCAATTAAAACCCTTTGAGGGGCGCCGTTTGCACAGTGCAAACGCTTAAATCTTGTCTTTTTTTCACTTGAATTCAATATATTACAGTTAAATGAACAGAAAAATGGTTAGTACTGCCATCTGTTACCAGTTTAAGGAAGTAACAACATTTTGCAAACTTTGATTGGAAAATTTTTCAAGATTCTTTAGGTTAAAAAAATTCGGGAAAAAATTCTGCATCGCGGAAACGGTGGAGGTTGTTACCCCTGAAAGGGCTAAAAATAAGAAAGAATCTGTGAAATACGATAGCACTCGGAAAATTAAACAAAACAAGGCGCGGTTTTCTCTTTAATTTTATATAAACAGTTTTTTATTTTTTTTAATTTTTTATTTATTTTTTTTTTTACAGAAATACTCAAAACTTAACATCACTTTACATACATGATTTTGAAATTTTAAAAACCAAGTATTGTATACTTAATGCGTTTTCTTCTTTTTACGCATAAAAACCAATAACTTATTTTTACAAGTTTGAAAAGTGGAATTTTGATAGTAATCCTTACCTAATGAAGATTTGCTTTCATGAGATTTGTAAAGTTTATTGAAGAAACTTCCTCGCTAATTCTTCTTCGGGCTTACACAAGACTTTTTCCGAAATTTTTCTTTGAAACATCTTTTGTCGAAGTCTGTTATCTTAGACGGATCTTTGCTATTCGAATATTTTTGAAGTTAATACCCCTGGAGTTATTTTCTTCCCAACAAATGAAATAAACGCATTAAGTTCTAGAGTATTATGTCTTCAGAGACAAATATTTTTTTCCTTCATCAAACATCAACATTCGAGAAAAGTTTTGATATATTATGATCTTCAGTGGTGGCGGAACCATTCCCAAAATCCAATATCTTTTTATTTCAGAAGGGGATTCTCGACATCATCTGATTTTTTAAAAATTATTTTGTCTGCAATTCATGATTATATTCCCCTTCTGTCGTATCACACATTTTAAATTAGTACTTTTTTTTGTAAGAAACTTTTAAACTCGTTCATTATAGAAATGTAACTATACGAGAGGAATTTATGTAGCCGAGGCCAAAAAGAAAAAAAAAAGGTTTAGGACATAAAAGTTTTAGGTATCTCGTCTCAGGTTTCAGATGAAATCAAAATATTTTGTTTCTGAACAAAGTATAGAGGGCAATTTTAATTTAATATTTTTAAAAAATCCCATTATCATTATCCCATAACCATTTAAAAAAAAAAAACCCGGAGATTCCAACTTTGAATTTTCATATTACGGTGAATTTTCATATTACCACATCAAAATGTGTTTCTGGATGTGTTCCACATCAAAATATTTTGTTTCTGGACAAAGCATAGGGGGCAATTTTAATGTAATTATTTTTAAATGCCATTATCATTATCCCATAACCATTTAAAAATATCACTCAGACATTCCAACTTCGAATTTTGATATTACGGTGAATTTTCATATTACCACATCATAAATGTGTTTCTGGATGTGTTCCACATCAAAATATTTTGTTTCTGGACAAAGTATAGGGAGCAATTTTAATGTAATTTTTTTAAATCCCATTATCATTATCCCATAACCATTTTTTAAAAATCGCTCAGACATTTCAACTTTGAATTTTGATATTACAGTGAATTTTCATATTACCACATCAAAAATGTGTTTCTGGATGTGTTCCACATCAAAATATTTTATTTCTGGACAAAGTATAGGGGCAATTTTAATGTATTTTTTTAAATGCCATTATCATTATCCCATAACTATTTTTTTTAAAAATCGCTTACACATTCCAACTTTGAAATTTCATATTACGGTGAATTTTTATATTACCATATCAAAAATGTGTTACTGGATTCTACATCATCCAGTGGATGTGTTCTACATTAAAATATTTTGTTTCTGGACAAAGTATAGGGGGCAATTTTAATGTAATTTTTTTAGATCCCATTATCATTATCCCATAACCATTTTTTTTAAATCGCTCAGACATTCCAACTTTGAATTTTGATATTACGGTGAATTTTCATATTACCACATCAAAAATGTGTTTCTGGATGTGTTTCACATCAAAATATTTTGTTTCTGGACAAAGTATGGGGGGCAATTTTAGTGTATTTATTTTAAATGCCATTATCATTATCCCATAACTATTTTTTAAAAAAATTGCTTACACATTCCAACTTTGAAATTTCATATTACGGTGAATTTTCATAGTACCGCATCAAAAATGTGTTACTGGATTCTACATCATCCAGTGGATGTGTTCTACATCAAAATATTTTGTTTCTGGACAAAGTATAGGAGGCAATTTTAATGCAATTTTTTTTAAATCCCATTATTATTATCCCATAACCATTTTTTAAAAAAATCGCTCAGACACTCCGACTTTAAATTTTGATATTACGGTGAATTTTCATATTACCACATCAAAAATGTGTTTCTGGATGTGTTCCACATCAAAATATTTTGTTTCTGGACAAAGTATAGGGGGCAATTTTAATGTATTTGTTTAAATGCCATTATCATTATCCCATAGCTATTTTTTTAAATATCGCTTATACATTCCAACTTTGAAATTTCATATTACCACATCAAAAATGTGTTTCTGGATGTCAGAAACACATTTTTGATGTGTTTCCACATCAAAATATTTTGTTTCTGGACAAAGTATAGGGGCAATTTTAATGTAATTTTTTTTAATCCTATTATCATTATACCATAACCATTTTTTTAAAAAATCTCTCAGACATTCCAACTTTGAATTTTGATATTACGATGAATTTTCATGTTACCACAATACTAATTGTACAGAAATATATTAATTTACATTGGATTTTGTGGGGAGGAGGGTAGAAAATTTTTATATTTTGGGATGGTTAATGGTGAATTATATAACAGGTGGGAACAAGTAATAACTATAAACAAGCTTCCTCTTCAAGACGCATTAATAGATCCTACATAGATATGAATTTAAACAGAAAGTGCGACTTCTTTTAAAGATGTAACTTTTCCACTTCGGTGATATAAATTTCACTTCAGTGTAAGTTATTGGTGTGATCTGTAATTTAAAAGACCAATTTTTTTCTATTCCTTCCACAGCAAAAATCTCCGTAATTCTGTGCCTTTATAGAGCAATACACACTTCATAATAATCAAAATTCGATCATGTATCGAAATTTAAGCTTTTGCGTTACATTTTTTAATGTCTAGTATCTTTCTGAACGTATAAAAAACAGTAGATATTCCCTTATTCTGAATTAATGTATAATTTTCATGTGTGCAGCAACAAAATTCTATGATGAATTGTAAACTAGAACAGTTTTATGAATAAGTATTTGTTTTGAAACAGCCACCACACGAGTATCCACCACTTCCTATTCTTTCTTTAACAATTCACCTGTTTAGAACGTAAATAAAAATATCAAAAGTGGTGTAAAATTCCAAAGCATAGTTAACTTCTAAACTGACTTCTTTGTTAGGTACATGTGAAGCAAAATTTAACCCATAAACCACTAATTCACTACAAAAATAAGGGAAGAAATATTTAACTTATACAGCCACATTTTCATTAAAAATGTATTGAGAAAATTTTTATTTAAAATTACTATTCCGCTATATACTACAAAGCAGTATTACACGTACGTTTAAGGATCACCAGCATTGTATAGTGGATAGTATATTTAGTTTACAGGGCTCAAATCTCAGAAAAGATATGAATGTTCCTTTACTGTTCTTCCTCATAAGAAGTAGTGATACGAAGTAGTTCAGCTGGTTTCTCCCATCATAAAGTAGCCAGTATGTCACGGAGTGTGTGGGTCATTAGGATCTGTGTTGAGAACATTTTAGCAACTATTAACAGCCGTTACTAATTCATTTTTGTCTATTCTCCTGGGAAAGAAGGTCGATTATCATTCCTCATATGATGAATCAGTAAGATCCATTCATTTGTTAAAATGTTCACGTTCTGGATGTACTCGGTTTATCATTATGACATCTTGACCTTGTTATGGTAACTGCGTAAATCTTTTTAGCACGTTCAGAAAAAAAAGGGAGGAAATGGGGATGTTTTACTTGTATCAAAAATCCTCAAAAACGCATCGGTAAGAAAACTTTGCACCTTTACATTGTCAGAGACGCTATGTAAGTGTTGCTTTTATAAAGGATAGAAATAATTTAGAGATATATTACTAAAAAGATTCTTCTGAATGATGTTCTCAGTAAGTAACCACAGTTTAAAGAGAAAATTTCACCTTCATAAGATGAAGAATATTTGTGTGAAGAACACATGTCACCTTCATTAGATGAAGAACATTTGTGTATGTGCAGTCAAAGAGGTTACTTCATTAATGGAACATATTTTATAGTTCTCACACAAAAGGGAAAATTCTAGAGCGGTTCTAATTAGCGTGTACACGTGGGTGGTGATACAGTCATAAAGTTCTCGGTCTTGAGAGAAGGATTAGATAAGAACGAAGATAAAACCTCTCCCGAACGATTAGGGCGCACCCACGGCCAAAGCAGATGGTAAATAAAAATCAGGTAAGATAGAATACAGAATAATTAAAAATGATTAAGTGGAGACTCGTTCTTTTCCATACTTCCACCTTTTTCGGTTTTGCTTTTGTAAATAAGATGCTCTAAAAGTCGCTCATATCTATATATATTTCGTTAAAATTTGTAATAAATCTCTTCAACTTTTAGCCAACTTTTACATTTTATGATTTTGTGTGTCCATTTAGCACTCTAGAAGGCGCAAAATGGGCACACCATGGGGAATGAATTGGTGAAAATTAAGCTACATTTAGAAGTTTTTTTTATGAGAGTTACATCAAACTATATCGAGTTTGATGATAGAGACCCGATTCCTCCTCAATTATAGCTGCTTATTTTGAATTACCAAAAAGTATTCCAACATGGCATGTTTACAAGCTTTCCTTTGGAGTTCTTTTACGAAAGTTTGGAACCAAAAGCTTTGTTAAAATATTTTTTTCCGCTACCAGTCGAGTGACTAAAATATACTGCTGGCTCTCCAAATATTGAAATGTTTTTAGGATAAAGTTAAACTGGAGATCTATAAAATCTAATACATTATTTTAACCTGAAAGATGTGAAAAATTAAGTACACTGCTGGTCACTGTAAATGCAACACCCTGAAGGAAACATGTAAATAACATGAAACTTACAACATGCATTAGCGGAGGTAAGATATGCAAATGATTAGAATTTCAGCGCAGACGCACATCACGCGCGCCTGTGGCGCCACTTCAAAGCGCTATTTAAGGCTTGGAGATTTCGACGATTTCAAGTTCGGCAATTGTGTTTTTCTTGTGGTTTTTTCAAAAAAACGATCAATTATGCCTCGTCGGAAACAGCGATCATCTTTTGATCAAGTATCCGAGTTCGACAGAGGAAAGATAGTGGCCTACCGAGATTGTGGATTATCTTTCAGGGAAATCAGTAGTCGTGTTGGACGAAACCAAACAACTGTAATGCGGATATGTGATCGTTGGATGCAGGAGAGTACGACGGACCGGCGTGTTCGATCGCATCCACCTCAGCGCACCACTTCACGTGCTGACAGGCAAATTGTGCGCATGGCAGTGACGGATCGCTCAGTCACATCACGAACCATATCACAGCACATGCAGTCTGTAACGCATCATCCAGTGTCTGCGCGTACCATTCGACGCCGTTTACAGCAGAGTGGTCTGTCCGCAAGACGTCCATTGCTTTATCTACGCTTGACGCAGAACCACAGACGTCTCCGCCGCCAATCGTGCGATAACAGAAGGATGTGGACGGCAGAATGGAATGAAATTGTCTTTACTGACGAGTCACGCTTCTGTCTGCAACACCACGACGGTCGCATTCGAGTCTGGAGACACCGTGAAGAGAGGATGCTGAACAGCTGCGTTATGCACCGCCACACTGGTCCTGCACCGGGTATTATGGTATGGGGCGGTATTGGATATCACTCTCGCACACCTCTAGTACGCATTGACGGTACTTTAAACAGCCAGCGCTACATCTCCGAGGTGTTGGAGCCAGTTGTCCTTCCTTACCTTCAGGGCTTGCCCACAGCCATATTTCAACAGGATAATGCGCGACCACGCGTGGCACGCATTGTCCAACGGTTCTTCGTCAATCGGCAGATTGAATTGCTTCCCTGGCCGCCTCGCTCTCCGGATCTTTCGCCGATAGAAAACATGTGGTCCATGGTTCCTCTACGATTGACCCAGATTCCATCCCCAGCTGCCACAGCAGATCAACTTTGGCAACGTGTGGAAGCTGCTTGGTCTGCTGTACCCCAAGAACTCATCCAAAGTCTCTTTGAATCAATGCCGAGGCGAGTGGCAGCGGTGATCTCCAACAATGGCGGCTAATTTGGCTACTGATTTTGGCAGGAACCACACTTCACAGAAGTCTATAAATTTAATCATTTGATACTTGGTTAACATTTTATCTACAAAATAAATTTTGTTGTGATATCTCTTGTCTTTCTTGGTGTTGCAATTTGGGTGGCCAGCAGTGTATAAAAGGGATCTAGAAATACATTGGGTCTCTATTTGAAAACAGAAAATACTTGGATACTACCCAAAGAATAATGCAGAAAGAAAAAAAGCATATATAAAATTACAATAGCTGTTTTTATTACAGTTATTTTTATGTTTTTGTTTTTACGTAAATTTCAATATTTTAATTTTGCCTTTACTTGTTTCTGTACTTGTTCATTTTTTTTAAATTTATTCAATTTTCATGGCCCTTCATTTTTTTACTGTTTTGCTTGTTTTACTTCTTTCTTTTTAATTTTTGGCCGCATTCTCATTTTAAATTTCTCTGCCTTTATAATATATGTGTTACAAGAAGTCCCATAACCTCTCTGAGGCTTTTTCATCGCACCACGTTGTTGCTTTGGCCCTCCTGGTGAAGAAGACTGCTTTATGGCTTTGAAAATTAATCGAATACCATTTTAGATCTAACAGATTTTTTAAGTAAAAATTTCTTTCTTATAATAGAACTCATATATATATATATATATATATATATATATATATATATATATATATCAGTTGGTGATTAAAAATATTCCTCGAAACTACAATGAGAATGTCACCAACAATGAAACTTAAAATGAATTATATCTCAAGGAACAGTTTGGGAGATCCTCGTGATTAAGGTTAAAATTGTTAACGTGTTTAAACCAGTCAAAACAGTTGGGGGATAAGAAAAATGTGTAGTTAGTAGCAGTATCTTTATTTTTTACCATGTTTTTATTAGCTTGCTTTCTTGTTTGTTTGTGTGTGTGTTTGTCCCTTACAAATTTTGCAATCGATTTTTAACTAACTTCCCGACAAACTAGACATTTGAAACTTTTAGAATAGCTCAGAGCACGATGACAATGCATTTTTTAATACTTTTAGCCATCTTTAAGCAGAATTAAATTATTTTTCAGTTATTTTCAATTAATTTTATTTTGTAGACTGGTGCAGCCATCTATCGGCCGAGACGGGAATGAAAAGTTAAATGGAAGTTAACTTCCAATTAACTTCATTTTTCTTTCAAGTTGATGGGATAATTCATCAAAAAATTTTTAAAAAGTATTTATCAATACATAGATTTGTCAAGTTTATATGATTCAACAGAAAATTTAAAAACATGGTATATAAGAAGTTCTTTTTATCTTGTAATTATTATAATCTGCTTTGTATTAAATACGTTGCTTGCATTTTTTTAACTCTTTCCAGACTCCTTATTTTTGGCCATCCAACTGCTGGGAGCCAGAAAACACTGACTATGGTATGTAAGGCTATTAAACGGTAGCTTTGTAGCATAAATCTGTCCGCATGCTATTTGTTGTAGTCTTTAAAATAAAAATGTCAACCATTATGAGCCATTCATCAGAAAATGTTTCGATCGATGTTTAGCCATTTATGATCAATAGCGCAGTGATTTCAGTACAACTTTTCGAAGTCTCGCATACAAAGAATGCCCCTTTTTCTAAATCTTTTCATTCGATTAACTAATGATAGGCATTTTAGGCCAAATAAAGCAGATTTACTGCCCGATTTCTCCCCAGATATATTTTTCTACCCTCTGCAATGATTTTCTTCTGTTCCAGCCGTCTACCTGTGCAAGCGGACCATGCAAAACAAGACCCGTCTGGAACTGGTGGACTACGAGGCGGAGAACCTGGCTCGGCTCCAGAAGATGTTCTCCAGAAAATGGGAATTCATCTTCATGCAGGCGGAGGCACAAGCAAAGTGAGTGATAAAAGAATCTTTGACCTACAAGTGACAGACAGATGTTTTCAAGTTTTAAGAATCTATTTAGAAATTCGGGTGTTTGTGCAAGCCAAATTCGAAGCCTATTCGAAGCAATTTCAGAATTATCCACTACAAGAAACGTCCCCTTTAGGTAAGATAAAAACAAAAATAATTAGCACATCACTTCTACAGTGGGACACGTTTTTAGAAATAGTTACCAGAAAGATTAACACGATGCATTCAAATGCTCTGAAGCCAACCAGACGCTTATCTCTCATCGCCTCAACTTCTGGTTGCACTACGAATTCCGATTTTTCAGTTTGGAAACTCGAACATAGGAAATTGATATTGTGGCCAAGTGTGACTGCCGGATTATCTTAGAGGAGGATAGAACCCATTAATCAAGAAATTTAAAAGTTAATCATCCTCTGGTTGGTATCGGAGTTTTTGGAGGAATCGTATCAGTCTTTCAGGCAACTCGTTTGAAATCTGCCCGGTCCCCTCCCCTTTCGTGTATCGGCCATGAATCACTGAAGACCAGTCGCTACGTAGCAACACCTGAATACGCAGTCAAGGGTTAATTTCCCAAGTTCAGTGACATTTTTCATTGCTTTGGGGCTCGAGGATGCCGGACAAACAGTACAGATCTGTCATCCACTGAAGGCACTCCAAGCCCCTAATCTTTCAGGCAAATGTTTTTGAAAGCCTTACTGTTTTATAGTAGGGATATGTAAATTATCTAATGTGTGTCAAATGATGTTGTGGTGGAGTGTGACTGCTGGGTTTTCTTAGAGAAGGGGAGAACCAATAAACAATAAATTTGAAAACTTATCAACTTCTGATTGGCTTCGGAGTGTTTGGAGGAATCGTATCTGTCATGCTGGCTAACATTTTTCAAAACCTTTCTATTCCATTGTAGTAATGCTTAAAATATTTTCATTTCGTCAATGACAAGAATATTTATTGTAGTGGATAGTTCTTATTTCCATTGACAAGGCTAGAAATTCACCTTAAAGTAAGAAATTTAAGCTTCCCGATTTCTTAATAGATGCGTTAGACCATTAAACATTTACGAGCCAAATGCTATCAATGAAAGATTGTGCCATAGTAAACTTTAATAGGCGTATAATTAACACCTGATTACTATGTGACTTTTTGCTTAAAATCTGTCTAGTCTATCAGAACTATTTGATTAAAAATATTTTTATTATTTACTCGACAATAAAATAAACTTTCGTGTAAAGAAATTGAAAGCTGTTTTAAAACGTACCATTGAGACATAGTTTTAATCACATGATCATTAAGCTTATATTACAGTACCATTGAGTCTCTCTTTTTCTCTTCTCAGAGTGGATAAAAAAAGGGATAAATTTGAGAGGAAAGTCTTAGACAGTCAAGAAAGAGCTTTCTGGGACGTCCACAGGCCAGTGGTAAGAATCTTCAGTATCATATTTAATGTAATTCCTTCACTAGTTTATGAGTGATTTATTATTTTTGCGTGCAAGACCTTTAATTCTATAAGCAGAGACCTGAAGTTCTCCCGCAGATGAAACTCTGGTAAAAAGAAAAGATATCATATTATTAATGAACTTAGTTAGTGATGGACAGACATTTAAGTATTTGCTTTAAGTTAGATATGAGGAATTCTATTCAAAAGTTTCTACAGTCATATAAACTTTTGAAAGTTGCGATTACAGTTTTGTACAGCTAATTTAAAGAAAATATTTTCATGTTTTTCTTAAAATTAGGATGATTACATTTACTCTCTATGAAAAACTTTTACCAAGTATTACCGGATGCTACTTTTTATATGGACCGTTCAAAATTCCATTTTCCAGTTTTCCGCTATAAAATTACATTGATTTGGGGTCTGAATACATTCAGTTCTATCCCCTAAAAAAATCCCCATTGTTAAATTCTCTTTCAAGGGAATTTTCCTACTTTACAATCCTGGTTCTCTTGCAGTGAGTCTTTTGATAAAATATTTATTTGAATCGGTAAACAAAATGAATTTTTCATCATCATCATCTTTGGCCCGACACCCCTATAACCTGTCTTTGATCAGAGGTCCGTCCAAGCATAAACTCTTGAAAGCAACTGTTCACGAGTGTTTTCTTTTAATCACAAAGTCTCCCTATAAAACTTTTTACATACTTAACTACATTAAAAGTGCCCATACGTATCAATTTTCCTGCCCATTTCCTTTTTGCATTTTATTTTGTTATAACCTTTAAAAAACTTATATACGTCAAAGTCGCAACTTCTTTCACAGATTCATTTTCTTATTAAAAATTAATTAGCGCATCAACAACAGTAAAAAATAAGACAAAATCTCCTTTTATCTCTTATGTTTTTAAACAGGATAAAAGTTTTTAGAAGAAGCATATGAGGGACCAGGTCTGTGCCTAAATTATGGATTATGTAAAACAGGATGAAGCAGGGAGTTAGAAATGGCTTTGCGAAGCTATTTATAAATATTATTTATAAACATTCTTCCTGCCATAAAACGTTAGTCTCCCAGTAGTCAGAATTACTCTTTACACTTAAGTAGCTGAATTTTTTTTAATTCATGAAAGAATTTCTGCCTTGATTACTTGAGAACTTGGGTATGCAATTGTTTACTTTCTGTAGATTTTTTTGTCACTTTTTAAATAAAAAGGAAGATCGCTAGGTAAATGTGACAGGAATATCCTTTACAACAAAATAATTATATCGCTTCGCATATATTCCGTATTGTAATGTCGTACATGATAAAAATTCGCAATTATGTTGAAAGGAGGAAAACTGGCAAAGCATTCCAATTTTAGGAATACTTCAGACCTACCGAATGGAGTATCGGATTTATGACGACAGCTTCTGATTTAACAAATAATTTTATAAAAGTCAATACGCGTAATTAAAACAACCGTTGAACATTATTGCCTAAATAAAAGCATTTTCCTCATATTCCTTAAAGAAGCTTAAATAAAAGGCATCATATTCTGAGATTGATAGAGGAATCGTGTAAATCTCAAACTTTGCTTATGTGATATAAATAAATGATTATTTTAAAATATTATCAATCAAAATATTAGGAAGTGTTTTTAAGAATTTCATAAAAAGATGTTCTTAAATCACAAACTTTGTTTGCATGATATAAAAAATTCATTCAAAAATTTATCGATCAAATTAATAGAAACTGCTTTTAATTTTTTCTGGAAGGATAGTTTCATTCAGAATTGTAGACCCAGACTCCTTTCAATTAATATTTTCGACAGTGCTAATTTTATTAGCTGTGAAAAAAAACATTATAAAAAGTGTAACTGTATATATTTCCTTTTTTGGTTAACTCACCCTTGGTAAAGTATCATTATATCTGTTTCGATAAAAATTTAACAATATTAGGATTTTCACTTTAGATAAATATCTCAAGTTACAACTCTGTAATTAGTTTTTATTGAACACAAGCTTCAGATTTAATTAATTTTAAGATCGTGAGTACAAATCTTGAAACAAATTAGTTTTTACCTAATAAATTCGACGATAATTTAGTTTCTGAGGCCTGTAAAAACTATGGGAGGAACAAAATCCTTTGAAGTAATTTATATTTTCTCCCAGATAAAAATTTTTGATAGTAAAATTGCTCTGCAACGACATCTTATCAAAATTAATAGGCAGTTATAAATAATTTTTTAACTACAATTCCTTTACACTCTTCCCTGCTCAGACGGTTAAATTTTAAAAATATATATGTTTATCAAACATCAACGCTAAAAATATTAAAGCATTACATTAATGCAAAATTTTCTTTTCAAATCCGACGTATGATGTTAGTTCAATTCTTTATATTTCAGATAATCTTTAAAATACTTAAAAATTTAAAAACTTGGCTGAAATTACATATAAATATATATATATATATATATATATATATATATATATATATATATTTATATTTATATGACCAAAATCCCTATTATCTCTTGTATTTTTTAACAGGATAAAGGTTTAAAGAAACATATGAGGGATCAGATCTGAGCTTAAATTATAGATTATATGAAACATGATAAAACATATGATCTATAATATGGGAAAATTATGAGTTAGAAAGAGCATTGCGAATCTTTTTATAAATATTATTTTTTTTGGTTTATGTTTATATATATATATATATATATATATATATATATATATATATAGAGAGAGAGAGAGAGAGAGAGAGAGAGAGAGAAAGAGATAAAGAGAGAGAGAGAGAGAAAGAGATAAAGAGAGTTCTTGATATAAGAAGTTCTAGAGTCTCTTAGGTTCTATATATAAGACACAATTTATTGTAGCTAGAGCTAATCAACATAAATTATAACGTGAAACATCATATAATAAATGTTAGAGAGTGAAATATTACCTAATGACAAGTTTAATACGGAACAATCAGAATATATAAATGTTATTCTAAATAACCCATATAAGTTTTACTTTTTATCTTGTATCCCATTCTCAAAAAAAAAATAATATGTCATAAAGAGAGATTAAACGTCTTTCATTAGCGTACCATCAAGTCAGAAATTTACAACGGTGGTTCATTCTGTATTTGTAGGTTTTGAAGATGACATCACATTATTTTTCACTAAGATCAAGCAAAATTCTGTTTACTAAGTGTCCAGGCGAAAAGCTCGTCTAATGACTTGAGCTCAGTTTTACTTTTAAGGCCGTTGTGTACTAACCCTATTGGATTCACTCACCTCAATGTTAACTTGTGGAGAATATGTGCCTACAATTTACAGCTACATAAAAGCTGATAATCCAAAAAAATGATATTTTCAGATAGCCTGAACATTTCTGTACCTTGCAACAGGATTCATTTAATAAATTTCGTCCACCAAAGAAATTTATGAGCCTTTAAAACCCACTATATCAGATTTTTTCCCGAATAATTTAAATTTTAAAACGTTATTTGCATTTCTTTTAAACGAAAGATCTCCCTGTGTGTAAAATTTCATTCTCTATTACGTAATACAATTTTTTTTAAATTTTAAATCCAAGTTGGCAATCCTTGGACACATTCTCTCTATGGGTTAACACTGAGGTGAGCGAATTCAATAAGGTTAGTACAGCAGTACACGTAGTTAGCACTAAACAAGAAATAGTTTTAGGAGTCAATTTTAAATGGGTGCTAAATTCTGTGCGTTATTGATGTTTTTCTCCATTTTTCTTCAAGGAACGGATAAAAACTAATTTTGAAACTGTGATGAAAGTTCATTTCTTGCAAACCCTTCACAGTTTCATTGAAGTGTTTATTCAGACCCCGGATTCCAAAATATATTCACGAAAACTTGATTCATCGGGAAAACATTTGAGGAGCGACGAAAAAAGAATTTGTCTGTAAACTGCGAAAAGTAAACTTTCATACGAAATTAAATTCTGATTAAAAACTGTCTGTTTATTCAATATGTGTTTCTAGTCGATCGGATCAAATAAAGCAGAATATTTTTAAATTAAAAAAATTATTATATATTTTTAAACTAAATAAAAATTATTGAAAATTTTAGAATTACCTTCCTTGTGGAAACTATTCGGAGATACAAGTTTTTTCCTGATATATTTCTTAATAGGGATGGAATCTAAGCCCCAGTGTGCACACATCTACTATCTGAAAACGAAGACATGCTATTTTTCCTCTATATTAGCATTCATAATACACTGCACCGGTTGTTGAAACGGCTTTCTGTCCTTCAGCATAAAACATGACGTATGTAATATTAAAAAAAAGGATCATAGGAAGATTAACATATGAGTGCATATGTTAAACGATTCTTCCGCCTAACATACCTATGAACTAACTTTGATAGTTCTGTATATATAAATATTTATATATATATATATATATATATATATATATATATATATATATATATATATATATATATATATATATATAAACGTCCCACTCGTGTGCCTTTGCTGACCAACGTCATCGCCAACTGCGCCTGTGCTGGGCCCGGGAACATCGCGACTGGTCCATGGATTAGTGGAAGAGAGTTGCCTGGTCAGATGAATCACGGTTTGTCATTCATCACGCCGATGGCCGTGTCAGGCAACGCAGTCTTCCAGGCGAACTGTTGCTCCCTCAATGTACAGTAGATCATACACAGGACGGTGGTGGCGGTATTATGTTTTGGGGGACGTTCTCTTGGGCGTCTCTGGGACCCGTGGTTGTGGTAGAGCAGACCATGAATGCTACAGGGTATCTGAACATCATTGCAGACCAGTTGTACCCTTACATGGCCTCTGTTTTTCTAGCTGGAAATGGAATGTTCCAACAGGACAACGCCCCGTGTCACAAGGCTAAAATTGTGTTGGAGTGGTTCCAGGAACATGATGCTGAATTCCAGTTAATGTCCGGGCCGCCTAACTCACCGGATCTCAATCCGATAGAACACATTTGGGATGTCATGGGACGGCAGCTCAGAGTTCAAAGACCACCAATTCGCAATATCTCGGATTTGCGTGACCGTTGCTTAAACATCTGGTACAATCTGTCTCCGGCCATCTACCAAGGACTTGTGGCATCCATGCCAAGGCGGGTTGAAGCTGTGCTGCGCGCCAAAGGTGGGCCAACTCGTTATTGACAGGTGGTCATAATGTTTTGGCTCTTGAGTGTGTATATATATATATATATATATATATATGTATGTATGTATATACAGTGGACGCTCGTTAATTCGAACTCAAAGGTTCTCGGAAAAAAGTTCGAATTATCCTATGTTAAGAGAAAAAAAAGTGGATGTTTAGTTTTGTTTATGATGCCTACATTGTTCAGCCAACTTCTCGATTTGAAGTAAACATTTCAATTCATTTTCAGAGGAAGGTTCCATCTGAATAAATGCTTTCAGAGTTTTAATAGAATCCATTATGGCTTTGTCCATTATGGCCGCATTAAAAATATCTTTCGGCAGTTAAGTAGAGAAAAGCCCTGGCAGTTTCCTACCGAAATTAGTGCATAGTCTTCGTTTACATCAGAGCATTGGCCACATACAGTTTGATAAGAAATATTGTGCCTTGACTTCAATCGAGAAAGCCATCCATCACTGCTTTTAAAATCTTCAATACCCATTCGACTTGCCAATTCATCAATCAGCCTTCGTCAGCACTACGGGTCCATTTATCGGATAACTTCGAGATCTAACATCCTGGAATCATAGCAGAAGAGCTTTTTCTAGATATTCTTGGGATGCATTTCTCATGCGTTTCCTTCCTCTAGCAAATTTTGATTTTTCCCATGAATCTGAAATTGACTCATTGTTTTTCAAATATGTTGACAAGATATTTTTTTAATTCCATAGTCAGCTGCTAACTTTGTTTTACATTGACCATTCTCTACTCTCTTTAAAATTTCTACCTTTGTCTCCAAAATTAGGGTTTTGTACTTTCCACGCTTAGACATCCTGAATTTTTACACTTTCACATCACACAGTGAGGAAGAAAAACTAGATCACATTAATTTGTCTGCACTGCAGGCATAACTGACGCAGCTCCCTAGAATCTGTAGTAAAGACTGGTTTTTCTGAAATTCTAAGAAAATCGATACAAATAACGGAAAATCGCTTTGTCCGTTAAGCACTGATAAGGACAATAGCCACTAATGTTTAGCGGAAATGCAATAGTCTAGGAATGCGGGCATGTGCCTCTTTACATAGAAAAAAATACAGGTGATTTTGAAACACAAAATAATAAATACAGCGTCTATTTTCTCCGTTAATTGAGGAAAAAGAAATTTTTTTTGTCAAATATTTAGTTCGAATTAACCGAATTGATAAAAATTTAGTTCGAATTAATGAGATATTTTTAACATTAATTCCAATACAAGATTTTTGGCGCCTTTGGATTAGTTCCAATTAACCGAAAGTTCGAATTAACCGAGTTCGAATTAACGAGCGTCTACTGTATATACATTTATATATATAAAATATATATATGTATATATATTATATATACTATGTATATATATTATATACCGGGTGGCCATAAATAAACTGACAGTGCTCACAGTGTTCTGTAGCGCGATCTATTTGCGAGAATGACGCCACATATTGTAGGAAGATTAAACAAGACGGGGGACGAAGGATTCCGCGAAAAAATAAATTAGTTCCAAAAGTCACCGCTAGGGGAATATTTGGCGCTGTGTAATAGAAAATAGAGTGTTAACAAATGCAAATTAATACGGAATAAAATTACCTTTTATTATGCACATTTTCTTATTTAGTTCAAGTGCAATATGGCAACACTTTTAAAAAAGCGTAAAATCTACATAAACACCGATAAAGTCTCGTGATCTGCAATATCACGTACGCTGAGCAGAAGAAGTTCTTTATTCAAATTTCACGTTACATCCATTGGCACAGTGCCAGCTGCTTGGGTTTTAAAAGGCAATGTGTTACGTTTCGAATCAATCGGATTGAAAGTTTATGTGTAATGTCTCCTTCTTGAGTCGAGCGTGCGTTACTGGTCAAATTCTTTTACCCCAACCAGTGCAACGCGTCAGCCGCTCTTCGTGCTTTTAGAACTCACAAAAAAATGCGTAAAGGTAACTGTCCTGTGTTAGTTAATGGGCTAAAAGCAATGGCTGCGCCGTTTGAGAAAACAGATTCTCTGAAGGTTCAGTCAGGCAGAGGACGAAAACCTGTACCACAGGATACAATCGAAGCAGTTGCCACGGCGATTGTCGACAGAGGACCAGACAATATTGCTGCCACCTCTAGCGCTCGTGGATTAGCTCGGAATATGGATATGCCTTACAGTACGGTATGGAAAATCTTACGAAAGATTATCAGCTTCTATCCGTACAAGATCAGTCGTGTACAAGAGTTACTGTACCCCGACCATGATAAGCGATTGACTTTTTCTCTCACCTTTCTTGCCAGAATGGAGGTGGATGATCCTTGGCCGTGGAAAATCTTATGGGGAGACGAGGCCCACTTTTACCTGCATGGAACTGTGAATACCCAGAACTGCCGAATTTGGGATGACAAATCACCACATGCAGTCACAGAAATTCCTTTCATTCACCAAAGGTAACTGTTTGGTGTGGGTTCACAGCGGAATTTATCGTAGGTCCATTCTTCTATGAGAACATTACCCCGACAGGACCGGAAACCTGTTCTGTTACCGGAGAGAAATATCGCCACATGTTGAACAGCTTTGTCATTCCGGCACTTCAGCCAAGACAATGCCTGGGGAAAATCATTTTCATGCAAGATGGAGCCCCTCCACACGTTGCTGTACGGGTGCAACAGCTGCTACGACAGAAATTCACAACAGATAGAGTCATTAGCCGCTACTTTCCAACTGCATGGCCACCTCGGTCGCCTGATCTTACCCCATGCGACTTCTGGCTATGGGGTTACCTTAAGTCCAAGGTCTATCAAGGAGTGGTCCAGGACCTGGCTACGTTGAAGGATAACATATCACGGACTGTACGGGAGATTCCTGCAGACATGTTACTTTCTGCTGTTGTGCATACTGTGCATAGAATGCAATATGGGGTCCACAACAACGGCAGCCACATTGAACCTCATTTGACTGCAAAATAAAAGGTAATTTCCGTATTGATTTGCATTTGTTAACACTATATTTTCTATTACACAGCGCCAAATATTCCCCTAGCGGTGACTTTTGGAACTAATTTATTTTTTCGCGGAATCCTTCGTCCCCCCGTCTTGTTTAATCTTCCTACAAAATGTGGCGTCATTCTCGCAAATAGATCGCGCTACAGAACACTGTGAGCACTGTCAGTTTAATTATGGCCACCCGGTATATAGATAGATAGATAGATAGATATATAACTGGCGTGGAATAGGAGTAAAGTGTCTGGCTACGATGCTGAAGGTTATGAATTCGAGCACTGCTGGATAGAAGTTGATAAAAATCATTTTTCTTTAAATTTTCTTTGTTATCGTTCCTCGTTTTATCCGGAATGTTCTAATAGTCTGTATAGCTCTATTTCTAGAACTTTCCGAGTCCAGAATGTCCTAGTTGTTATCGTTCCAGAAAGTTCGGCGACTATATATAATTTGAGCTAGTGCTCAGTTCGATGAGAATAAAGTTCTTTAGTTCAGATCGGTTGTCTTTGATTTCTGGTGATAAACACAGGAATATATATATATATATATATATATATATATATATATATATATATATATATATATATATATATATATATATATATATCTAGAGAGATTGAGAGGGAGAGAGAGGGGGTTAGATAGATAGATATTCACTTGTATACATAAAAATTTGTTAAAACTTACATTGTACGCGTTGTTACGATACGAAATTAGGTTAAGTTTGAAGAGCTTCTCCAAAATTTGATAACTACTCACAAAGATTAAAGTTTATTGCGACGTAAAATTAGTTTATTGCAACGTAAAAAAAGTTTATTGCGACGTAAATCTTGTTTTCTTTTTATATATTAAACAACAGTGCACTTTAACTTTAGCAGTAAATCACATTCTTTTCTAAAGATTAACATAGTCTCTTAATAATCCTTTGGGGAATACTTTTGCATATTATCTTGGATCCTTGCCAGTGTAAATAGCTACATTGGTAGTAATTCCTTTCTTCATGCAATTTCCTCTTGTTCTATCCGTTGCAAATCTTGATAGCAGTATCTTTTGATACAGAGCGGGAACACACATACACGTAATCATAGGCCTGCGAATATTTATTACATTTCTAGATTTTATAAAACAGTGTTCTTTTTTTTATATGCTTATTGTAATATCTAAAATTAAAGGAAATATCTCTCAATAAATATTGATTTCTCTCATACAGCCTGGATGTGTAAATACAACAGAAATCGACCTGAAAAAAGCCTTCAAAGTCAACACAACGCCAAGATATTCAAAGGTATGTAAATCTTACTTTTTTTCTTAATGGATTCATCTTAGTGTGATTATTTTTTAAATTTTCAGCCCTGATGTAGTATCATTTCATTAGAATAACTTTACTTCTAATTATGGTTACAAATTAACAACGAAGAATGCCAATTTTCATTGAAATTATTTTCACATTCCCTGGTCCATTAGTCCTAAAACCTGCCTCAAAACGGTTATTCTTAAACAGCAAGTTTTGCAGATGAACAAGCCGTGAAGAAACATCCTACGAGAAGTTAAATTCTGCATGTGTTACACAGGTCTTCTGTTTTAGGAGCCAATCACGTGATGAAAACACTGAATGCGAAGTTTTGTTGTATTAGTGCTGTCTATATCTAAAGTCATAAGGAGGGTATACATTCAGTATACCACGGCGAATGAAAGGTAACAAACTAATTTGGCCATATTTTAACGAACTAATTCGGCTTTCGGTTTGAAATTCGGCTGGCCGTCCCCATTCACAAATCGAATGATTGTGCAGCCGTTCTTTCATTATCGTGAAGTGAATTGTTGTGGTGATTTCTTCAATCCTTTCTACATTTCGCAGCTCAGTTACTGATAACGAACAACGAAATTAAGTTTCCAACTCGAAATAAAATTTATAAGCGAAAAATAAAACGATTCCAAGCTAAACCGTAGGCTCATATAGCGAACGACGGCTAACGATGAGTTTCGAACTTCTTTTGATGTACCACCTAATGAGCGATTCGTGGCAAAGGCAAAAAAAAATGTGTTCGGTGGTGTTAGTCTATGTATATAAAACAGTTCCGTAACTTACTGACTCAGTGACATACAACGCACAGACCAAACCGCTAAGGGCTGAAATTTTTCATGGCGATTCTTCTTATAATGCAGAGGGGCACTAAGAAAGATTTTTGAAAAATTCTCCTATACACACATATATATGTATATATAAAATTTACATATATATATATATATATATATATATATATATATATATATATATATACATATATATATATATACATATATATATATATACATATATATATATATACATATATATATATACATATATATATATATATATATATATATATATATATATATATATATATATATATATATATATATATATATACATATATACATACATATATATATATATACATATATATATATATATATACATATATATATATATACATACATATATATATATATATACATATATATATATATACATACATATATATATATATATATATATATATATATATATATATATATATATATATATATATATATATATATATAAGGGTTATAAAATTTATATCACGAGAAAGATCATAAAAATTCCTTTAAAATGAAATCTTTTTCGAATCTTTACCTCCCTTTTCTGATTTTTGGTGAATTTTTAAAGATTAATTTTTAGAATTTAATTTATGAAATGCTGATCACGTGATTTCTTTTTCTGGTACTTAAATAAATTTATCGTCACGTGATAACAACGAAATTGACAAAAAAAAAAATTTTTCTTGCTAATGCAGCAGACGACTGGATATTATCTAAAAAAATATTAAAGTACAGTAAAAGATATGTTCCTCAAACTGCACTATATTCTTTAGTATGTCCTATTAGATTTAATTTGAATATTTTCTTCTACATTATTTTGTCTTTAAAAATATCCCTTACGATTTTTTTATAAATATGTATATTTTTTTACATCAATTGTATACATTGATCGTCGTATTTATTATAAATATATACAATTATTTTTTTTGGCATTAATTGCATACATTGACCGTTGTATTTAATTTGAAAGTACTCCGTAGCGAAGTGCGGGTTACATAAATGCTTATAATCCAAGCTACATAAATGCTTATAATCCAATAAAAATGATATTTTCATGAACTTTTCTGCACCTTGAAACAGGATTTATTTTATAAATTTTATCCACTAAACCAGCGGTTCTCAACCTGGGGGCGCGCCCCCCTGGGGGGGGGGGCATAGAAGAATTTCAAGGGAGGCGTGAGTTTTTTTTCCCAAGATTGAACGACCTCCTCGGTGATAAAAAAAATCTCCCATTGCAATAGATAAATGAATTGAAGGACCTTATATCAGGGCATTCGGTAGCATTGCAAAAGGAAATTGCAGACTATTTTCCAGATATTAGTTCAGAGAACTGGGAGTTTAAGTTGACAAGAGATCCTTTTAAAATCGACGTGGATGTACTTCCTGATCATATTCAGGAACAGGCAATTGACCTATAATGTGATTCTCAAGCAAACGCGGAATTCCAAAAACATGGATGTAGGAAATTTTTGGTTACGCTATTTTCCTGTTTACCCAGAAGTTGCTTTGGAAGCTTTGAGGTTGTTAGAGCAGTTTTCATCCACATATCTCCGTGAATCTGGATTTTCAGTATTAGCATACATAAAGTCAAAATATCGAGCAAAGCTGGACATTGAAAGTGACCCTAGGTGTGCTTTGTCACAGTTACAACCTAATATCCAAAAACTTGTCAAGGGCAAACAGTGCCGGCCCTCTCACTAATGTTGTGAAAGGGACTGGTATAACATGCCAACCTCACCTAGATCCTTGATTACCTGAAACATATTTGATCTGTATTTAACTCTTTGATTTCATATCTTCTAATAATATGATGTTCCAAATTAAGATATGTGTAGTAATATTAAATTTTGTGTATGAAATTATCTATTCTATATTTTCATTAAATAACCAGCTTCAGTTTCAAATTCCGATTGCAATACTTGCATTGACCACATATGGCGGTGGTTGGGGGGGGGGGAGGCGTGACCTCCCATCAGTGTTCAAAGGGGGGGCACAGAGCCTGAAAGGTTGAGAACCCCTGCACTAAATGAATATATGAACGTTTAAAACACACTACACCAGATTTTTCCCTCGAATAATTTAAAATTTAAAATATTATTTGTGTTTAGAAAAACGAAAAATGCCCCAAAGGAAAAAATTTCTTTCACTATTACGGAGTACATTAAAAAAAATCTTTAAATCTACTTTGGCAATCCTTGGACAAATTATCTCCATAGGTTAACATTGAGGTGGGCGAATCCAATACGGTTAATACACAGCAGCCTTTAAGGTCTGTTCACATAGGAGTCCGTTAGCGTAAGCGTAAAAGGAAAAATGACGCTGAGTCGGAAAAAATTGAATCATAAGCCTTAACAATTTCGTTGCTAATCGTTTGAAGGTTTGTCATTGGTTAAATGTATTTCAATACTTTTTCGCTTACGCTAAAGGACTGCTATGTGAATAGGCCCTTAACCCTCGTTAATTGTGTGTATTTTCGCTTATATACTTCAGGTTGTGTACTATCTTTTTTTTTCTGTTTTAGAGACTCTATTGTCCTACCGTATTTGACTTTTTAAGAATAAAGCTGACTTTGGTGCTTTGAAAATTTGGATACCTTTTAATAATTTCATGGTGTTTCTCTACATCTTTCATCTTTGAAAATTGCTGATCGTTTCCCATACATTTGGCAATCTTCCTCTAAAACGAAATGATGGGATTATAATTTTCTAAAAGCGTGGTACAATTTTGTGGTTAGCGTATAAATCCTAGTTAATTACTTTTTTATTACGCTGCACAGATAAATCTCTAAATTTAATTGGCTAATATAATTTACTGAATCAGCAGGATTTCCGTAAAGAATGAAAAGAACGGGAGAGAAAACGGAAGAATCAGTTTTCTGTGTCATTAGAGAAAGGAAAAATAAATCTTTCGCTCCAAATAATTAGGTGTCGTAGTACAATTTAAATTAATATTTCAGGATAATCTTTATAATAAAGATTCTGTTCTAAAATCTTAATTTAATGAATCTGAAAACATTTGATCACTTAATCTGAGGTGTCTTGATATTCTGGTAATTATATTAATTCAGTTCTATGTTTGATACCATAATTTAATTAATTAATTTTAGAAATATTACGTTTGCAATAAAAGCTCTACATCACATGTTGGTAAAGTTGATCCCGGAAGTTTGTTTAAATATTTTAGCAGGTAAAGGAAATCTGTGGAAAATTGATTTTAGTTTGCTATATATTACGCTAATACAATTTTACGATTTATTACCCTATTAGTTATAACAGTTAATGTAAGATATCTCTTATAGCAAATATTTAACACGATTATATGGATATATTTTAAAGTATCTTATAAGTTTCCATTTACAGATAATTTATTCGCAGTATGAAGACTCGCCTTAGATGTAAACAGAACTTTCAGTTCACATAGAATTACGAAAATTCTGTCCGTAAAGTTACCAGAAAAAAAAATGTTTTAGAAATCTGCATTAACCTTCCTTCATATAAAGGGATTATAAACTACCATTTTTCAATTAATTGTCTTTTGTAGATGAAGTGTTATGATACACTATTATTACAGTAGTTTACTAATATTTATTGCATATAATCTATTAAAAATATGGTGACATTCACTTTATTTGGTAGTAGGATTTCCTACCAAGAGCACTCTGGCAGCTAAATACACTGATTCAAGGATTTCTACAAATGTATCGATTTTGATAGCAGTAGACTATGTTGACGTTGAAGTTTTCTGTTTGTCACAAAAGTATCTAGTGTTGGTTAAAGTAATGTAACAGTGCTTTGGGTGTCCGAATTAAACTGTCATTTTTACTCTTCTGCAGATGGTTGAATCCGATCCAAACATTCATATTAGGTAACCACTTAATGTGGCTACTTATCACAGTCCTTGCGCCATGTAAGCTATATAAAATATCTTCAGCTCAGGTGTTTACTGCGCTTTTATGTAGATAATGAAGAACTATTTTTTAAACAACTCTAGATTCTGTGTTTTACCCACTTTTAAACAAAAACGCAACTAGTCAACATGAGCTTCTTCATTAAAATTCTCAATCTCATAAATATCTTTGTAGATCTGCCATTTTGGAGGTTGGAAAGTTAACTAAAAGTTGGCTAGTATTAGTTCAGTTAAAGCAACTGAAGAAATATGATCCTTTCATAAAATTAATCTTTTTATCCCTGTATAAAACTTAATTTGTCCATATCACCAACACAATTATTCATATAAAAATCAAAAATAAACATTGTAGTTTGAAATGAACTCTCCATACTTTGACCATTTCTTTCGTTTTTCTGATTGGGTTACTTCAAATTGTTTACAAGTTTTTATTAACTCGCTTTCTTGTTTGTGTGTTTGTGTGTTTGTGCGTTTGTCCAGTCCAAATCTTGCAATCGATTTTTAACTAACTTCCCGACTAGCTAGACATTTGAAACTTTTAGAATAGCTTAGAACACGATGACAATGCATTATTTTAATACTTTTAGCCATGTTTAAGCAGAATTAAATTCATTTTCAGTTATTTTCAGTTCATTTTGTTTTGTAGACTGGTGCAGCCATCTGTCGGCCGGGACGGGAACGAAAAGTTAAACGCAAGTTAACTTCCAATTAACTTCATTTCCTTTCAAGTTGATGGGATAATTCATCAAAAAAAATTTTTTTAAAGTATTTATTAATACATATAAAATTGTCAAGTTTATATGATTCAACAGAAAATTTGAAAACATGGTATATAAAAAGTTCTTTTTATCTTGTAATTATTCTTTCTGGGCTTGAAAAAATAAGAAATATTTGATTAATGAGTCTTGTTTGAAAGTATTTTATGTTTACTTCTCTTGTAGCAATCTAAATCGGGTTCCATCCATGCGCCCATTCTGTCCGAATCCGAAGTTCAAAGTCAAGTTGATTCTCTGAAAAAGATGGTATGATAAAGCAACATATTTTCTTTTTTTAAAAAAGATAAAACTCTCCTTTTACTTTCCGTGCATTTATTATCATATAAATCAGCTAATTTTTCAATAAAACAAAAGATTTTCCCTTGAGGAAATCCTTTTGATAAAAATAAATAAATATATAGTAAACAAAATATAAATTGATATTTTGAAGTATTGATTAAAAATTTTAATATTCAATAATATTTAATGATAGTTAGTATACCTGTCATCAAATTGATTGAAGCTAATCATGGATATCAACAACAGAAAAATCATATCAAAACTCAGTTACTAAAAACAGCACACTCTCGAAACCTCGTGATAGTTCGAAGTTACTGAAAGAAAAAATAATGAATTTAATTAATGTATATTATAATGAAAGACAGAGGAGCGCGATAATCTCTAAATTTTTCTGAGACACTTTCAAAACAACGTTTTACTATCCATCAGGATGTATCTGATTATCCTCAAAAATTTTGCTCCAGGTGCTTGGAGAAGAAGCAAAATATTGTGTTGCCAAGAAGCAGCAAAAAATAGTAATCTGCTGGAAATATTTTTTTAGAGATCTTATAGAAGGCTAGAATGTTTGGTTTTTTAATTGCCTTATTACCTCTTAATAGGTCTTCACTAATTAAATTTAGCAATGGATAATTAAAAAAAGTTAACTAAGGTGCAATATACGCAAATTTCAGCTTTAAAAAGGCAATATAAATGATTTGGAACACCAAAAAGTATCGCTTTTTACCATACACCATAATTTTTTTTGTCTGATTATAAATTTTTACAGTGTTGGTAACAATATGTTTTATAATATTTTTCATGTAAAGTTTTTAAATGTCGTTATATATTATATGACATGTTTCCTTTTATATAGTATTCCCTCACGTCTTCTGTTATTTTATATTACTTTCATTCTGTTTCGAATAATATGATCAAAAATTACTGTAGATGACTGATTTTATAAATATTTTAGGTATTACAAATTTATCAATTTTTCCCTTCTAGGAAGTCTTTTCTGACAATAGTTACCTTTAAATATATATTTAGACTACAGTTATAAATATAGCCGCGTAAATATTTCACAATGGTTGATTAAAGAAGAACATTACATTCTGGTATGATTCAATTTCAGGAATATACTGTTCTAATGGCTTTGTTAAACCGGATTTTAAATTTTGCTTACCTCACTTTCAATTAGTCCCTTTCATACTCTCAAAGCATTTGAATCAAAATTTTTCTATTCTAAATGAAGTTAAACCTGATCTTAATTACAAAGTCTGAGCACAGAGTTCCGCAAACAGAGTTTCTATTTGCGATCCTTTCCAAGTGACTCACAAATAAGATTATAGTTTCGCTGTTCATCAAAGCAATTTCCCTTCAAAGGGAGTGCGTTAAAAGAGAGTCTAGATGGCTGACTCATCTTCTTTGTGTGCTCCACTGACTTTACCTTGATAGTCATTTTCAACAATTTCTGTAACACTGTGCGTTTAAACACTGTTTGTGCCAAAAGGGTACCTACTCAGTCATAAGAGAACTTGCCTTTAGACATGTTATAGCCATAATTTTCCTTTTTCATTGCATTAATTTATTTTATAAAGATCTACCAACGGACAAAAAAAATTTTTACTGAATTTACTAGGATACTTAGAATATATGCATTTGCAATAACTATTTAACTTATATTTACCAACGGACAAAAAAAAATGTTTACTAAATTTACTAGGATACTTAGAATATATGTATTTGCAATAACTATTTAACTTATCTTTAAGCATGTATTTTAAGTTGAAAAAAAGTTGGAAATAAAACCAAGGAAATCATCGAAAAATCTCTTGCTATTTTTCTAATTTTCTTTCAAGTATGCTTTGATCTAAAATAAAAAAATAGAAATTCATTTTTAGAAATTTTAAAAATTAGGAATTAATTTAGAAATTATCGAAAAATCTCTTGCTATTTTTCAAATTTTCTTTCAAATATGCTTTGATCTAAAATAAAACAATAGAAATTTATTTTTGGAATTTTCAAAAAATAGGAATTATTTTGGAAATTATCGAAAAATCTCTGGCTATTTTTCTAATTTTCTTTCTAGTATACTTTGATCTAAAATAAAAAATAGAAATTTATTTTTGGAGTTTGAAATACTAAAAACTCTTGCTTTATTGCTAAAAGGTTTAAATAAAAAAATTGAAAAAAAATGTAACTAATAAAAATTCGTATTTATAACCTTGTAAGGTATACACAAGATTCGATTCACAAGAATCAAACTTTTGAGTGAATGAATTAAAGAAGCTGCTTGAGATATTCTAATTTCGGAATACGCGCTTAGTATAAATACCATGCAGCGTCATTAATAAAAAAGGTTGTTAAAGGTTGAAAAAGGTTGTTAAAGGTTGAAAAAGGTTGTTAAGGTTGATAGATAAGCGAAAGGGAGCTATGGGGTAAGTAGCTCCAGTACTATTCGGTGCTAGTGCTTAGGGGCCCAAAGTTTACGTGGCAGAATTGCTGGTTGACTTACTGTTCGTGAGTATTGAAAAATATATTGTCCTTGAAAGCTGTATTTATATATCTGTACAAGTAGTACGTATGAATCTTGTTGTTAAAAGCAAAGCCTACATGTGCAAGAATATTCAATAAACATTGTTTCATGTATAAACTGTGTTTGTATCAAATTCATTTAGAGTGCCACTTCAAATTATATACACCCAAGTCTGGGTAGAAGTGAGGTACTTTTTCTTCCAATCACGAAGAATTTTTTTCGTTACAATTATTTTTACAATACCTTAAATTTACTCAAAATACCTATTGTCATTAAGCCAAGAAGTTAAAATACTGAAAAGTGTTGCAAATTGAATGTTTAATTCATATTTTCAATTTTTCTTTCATATACTTTCCAGATAAGAACTTTACGAAATAAAATTGACAGGGGAAACGTAAGGACGTCCAAAGTGTGTGAATCGTAAGTAATTTAATTTCGCTTTGTCTGAATGATAAGTAGTTTTTTTTTTCTGATTTATTCATAAAACTAAATTGAGTATCCGTTTTTATTAAGTATGCAGATATAACTAACTAGTTATATACTTTAACTATTTTTCTTACTCTAAGAGGATTATGTATCATTAAAAAATTGTTCAAAATACGAAATATTCTTAGAAAGTGAAAAAATTACATTAAATTACAGTTAAAACAGGTAGATGTATTACATGGATCAGAACTTCTTCAAATCTAAAAGAACTTATTTTTCTCTATATTAGAGGAAGAATGAGGAAGCTTTATGTTTTTAAGGTTAGTTGTATTTGCCTTCGTATTTCAGGAAAATCATGCAAAAGTCACTTTAAGTATTATGCTTAATACTTGAATTTTGCTTGCCCTTAGATTATGCTTGACACTTCCGAAATGGCATCCAATGCAAATATTATTTTACTTAGATTTATTGAACATATTTTTTAATGTATAGAAATACACTACAGGGTCATCGAAAAAGGTTGGAGACATTTCATATAATCATATTTAATGAAATAATTGCAATACAAACAATTCTTTCGTTGTGTAATGTACAGAATTTAATAGAATTTTACCTTTTCAATATGAGCACCGTTGGTTGCTCTACACATATCAAGTCGATAATCAATCTCTAACCAGGTGTTACGGAGCATGTTCGGCGTTACTGTGGGAATTGCATCGACAATTCTCTCCCGTAAATGTGTCGAGTCCCGTATCTTTGCGCTGTAAACAATGTTTTTGACGTAACCCCAGATTTGCACTCCGCTAAACATAACACACATTGAGCTTTCTCCTGAGCGGTTCACATTGCATTGACGGAAAGCCGAACGAAGACCTCTACCACCTTGCATCGCTTATGCGCAACGTCCCACGTCACGGTTGAGTACCAGTTACATTTAGAAATCTTCGACACTTGCTAAGTTGTTTGAAAAGAATATTATTGCATTTTCTCAATTTCTTTTAGAATTATGAGCTTTCGAAATGCGTCCAACCTTTTTCGATGGCCCTGTATATTTGACACTCAAGCTAGAAAAAAGTTGCTTATTAAAGTCTTTCAAATATAAGTCCTTAATCTTCCAAAACTTACATTTGAAGATTTTATTTAAGAAGATATTTTATCAAAATGTTTCTATTTTTAATGAAGGGGGTAATACGGCAGCAATCAGAGTAATTGCTTAATAAGGAGCTTTATAAGACATAAATAAACCTGTCTGAATAGTTAAAACATTAAAAATAAGATTTTATTTCATTTATAAAATACACACATGATATCAGAAGAGTGGCTTCATTTAGCGAAACATATATGGTAAAACGTAATTAAGGATCAGCAGTTTGTGGACAATTTCTTTTATCTTCTTCATCTTACCAAAATTTAGAACCATTGGTTCCTGAATATCCCCCAATTTTTTCTCGATTTTAAGACACTTAATCACTTCAACCCTTCAAGACACTTTGGACCAGTGGTGGGCAAACTTTTTTCGACCGAGACACACTTCCTTTAAACAAGAAATCCTGCGGCCCCAAAGAAAATTTTTTGGTAAAAACCCAATTTTTAAAAAAAATTATGGAAATGTCAACAAAAATTAAAAAAAATAAAGGAAACTGTACATTTTGGATATAAAGTAAATCCTCGTTTATCCGGACCAATCGGGACCATAGGCAATTCGGGTAATCCGGGTAATATGGGTAGTAAGCAAAATAAAATCCTTAACTAAGTAGACTTACCGTTTATTACGATAAAAACTATGTTTTGTAACAAAATTACGTAGTATTTACAATACATTAAAAAACATAAAAATAACTTTTCTGAATCAATCCACGTCAACGCCCTGTGACGCTGTATTAAAGCTTTTTTAAACTTAACAAAAAGCATTTTATTACCATAATTTATTGTACAACATATGCAGGAACTGTACATTGAATCAAACTAAAAAGCGAATATTTGGCGTGCTTATAGTTACGTTTTTGCTATCATAGCAAAAAATTATTATCTAATGTGAACATTAAATTAACAAAATGTCTAAAAATCTGATTTGGATTATCCGGAGATCCGGATCAACGAGGGCCGGTTTGACTGTATATTTATTTTTCATAATAACAATAAAACTAAGTCTTGCTTAAGGTGACAATGGACCTTCAGATTGACAAAAATATGTCCCCAAAACGATTTTTTTTTCTTTTAGAAAATGATTCTGCAACTCATCAGCTTTAAATTTAAAAAAAAAGTATGTTTATCCGATCATTATTAACCGAGTTATAAGTATTTTTTCAAACGTAAACAATGGAAATGTTACGTTAAATTACAACTTTAAATGCTATTTTCTCAAAACAAGTTTTCATGTCGTTTCGGTAAGTTCAAAATGTTCCATGCATCATAATTTTTCTTGAATTTTCATAAAATTTCATAAAATGATTATTTATATATTTTAGAATAAAACTTACTAATAAATTGATTATACTATTTTAAAGCAACTTAAAATTTTTACAATAAAAAAAACATTTTTGATAAAATTTTGCATAAAATGACCTATTTTTATCGATTTATTTCTAGTTTTTTATAAATATGACTGTAAATCAAATATTGCTAGTAACTTTTATTAAAACTATACAAAGCTAGCTTAAGAAAGAAAATTCGATATCTGAGACAAAAATTGATGCGCATGGAGCATTTTTAAATAAAGTAATTAACAAACTGATTTTAATTAATATCTCAATTAGTTATATTCTGATTTTTTTATTTAGAATTTTCATCTCTAAACAACACTGTATAAGTATACAAAATTTCATAGCAATTGGTTGATAAATAAAAAAAAGTTTTTCATGGTCCATTGTCGCCTTAACATCTTCACTTGATTTTGGTAAAACTGTTTGACACCTTATTTAACAATGTCATATCATTTTTAACATAAAAAAATAATAATTAAAAATATGTCATTTTAAGAAAATTTAAATCATATTTTTAAAATAATTTAACAAATTTTTTCCATGACCCTCCAGTGAGTCGCGACCCATAGACTGCACAGCACTGCCTTAGCCAACAAACACAAAGCAGGCAAAAAAATGTCTGATACATTAGTTCGCATTTTAGGAGTCATATGGGGGTGTGATTCCAAAATCGTAAATGAAAAATTGACCATTAATGTAATTTTTTTTGCCGCGATTATTTTTCAAACCCTCATGTCGCTTACGTGGTAGGAACCGTGTACAATGGAAAAACACAAAGGGGGGGGGGGGGTAAATAAATTACAGTTTCATAAACAGAGTAAGAAAAAGGATTCCCCGTCTGAACTAAGCAAGCAACCGCATTTGTATCATTTAAGCGTAGCACGTCTCACGTACTGTGACTGAACATCATACAGAACGATAATGAGAGAGGATTTGTTGTTAACTAATCGTACCCGTGTTCTTTTTCTTGATCATTTTACTTTCCACTACGCACATGCATCGAGTAGCTTCCACACTACTTCACCTGCATCTCGTATCATATCTCTGACATTTCGGACAAAGATCATTTTAACTGGAGAGACCATGGTCATATTTCAAAATTTAATACGCTGATACAATGCAGAGCACCATCTATACTTCTCTGATGCTGGTAAACGTCTTTCAAAGGCAGATCAGTTCGATACTAGAAGTACTGAATCCCCCCTAAGAGAGAGTGAGCAGGAGACATTAATTAGTAGCTGTGAATGAAGTAGTTCAAAATGCTATAGAACTGATAATCCAGTATAAGTGAAGATCTTTTCAGCTGACGGAAACTACAGTAGGAAACAAAGAGGGGAGCTGTTTCAAGACCAAGGAAGCCAGGCATGAATAAAAAAGAAATGTAGGGTGGAATAACGCTGTAGAATTTTCAAGTTGGAACGTTATAATTTTCTGTTTAGCGTTATGCTTCGTTAGCTGTAGTTTCCTGCAGTTGAATTTATTAACAAATTCTTGTTTGTTGATCTAAAACATACCTCTGGCATCAATAAATTTAAAAAAATGTTTTTAATTTTTATTCTGTGGCATTATTTAATTTCTACACTGGAATATCTTGAATTCTAGAACTGATATGGAATCAGTTATTGCGTCTTTTATATACTTCATGAAAAGCTACAAAAGATATGTGGTATCTTATCCGTAGTAATTCCTCCCCCCAACGGACAAATTGCAGCGTATATAAAGGTACGCTGCAATCATCTTTTCATTAAATTAGTCGGTTGACTTGAAATTAGGGCGTTTCGTGCGAGCCTACTTGTAAGATGAAACATCTATAAATGAGACGGATCATTAATCCTGTTTTTCAATGGGTTTCAAGAGATGACCAGCACCTTCTGCAGCACCTTCTTAAGTGCTTAATATACGAATATATTAAGCACTTAATAAGTAAATGATGTGCAGTATCTCAATGTATTTTGAAATTAATGACTGACTCCTCTTCTCCCTTAGGTATATCAGTTACTTCGAGCAATATCAGGAATACGATCCTTTCGTAACGAATCCTGAACATTCGAATCCCTGGATATCCGATAGCACTGAAGCCTGGGATATGGAGAAGCAAACGTAAGACAATGATTTTCTTAACATTTTCTTATAAGTGGCCACCCTGTAACTTATTGGTGGCGGAGAAACAAGGCCTGTTTTAATAATATTTTATATACGAGACGTATGCCATTTGACTTATGCACAATTTACTTAATTATAAGTTTCAATGTAGAGTAACATCCACTAAAAAAACTTTTAAAAGGTGAAAAAACGCCAAGCTTCAAAGCAAAAGTTATGACTAAAAAATGGTGTGATATCAAATATCCAAGCTTATTAAGTTCTGCTACTTAATTTCCTAATCACGAATTTTTCACATCTAAGTGAAGTGGTTAAGCATGACTTGTTGATAGAAATCCTTCTTCCCTATACCAAACTCATCATAACCTGTTTCTGAAAATTTAAGTTTTAAATATTTATACATGCCAGGCTTGTCGGCCGTCTTTTCGTATTTGGAATAAATAAATTTTGTCTGTTGAAACATCGAAAGTATGTTATTTAGTTGTATAAATTATTCTTACTTTCATTTACTTCAAATAGAAGACTGATTAAAATGACTAATATCCCATTAAAAATCTGTTAAGAAATGTAATTGAGTCCCAGTGTTTAATAAAATTGGATATAACACCATTTTTTTTGTCGTACCTTTTGTTGGAATGATGCTATAAACATACTGTCTGACAGAGCACCAAAGTGCGCAGTTAAAATCTGAAATTGATGTTTAAAATTCACATTAACTTTTTTTTTTCTTTCTGTTATTTTAATGGTGTTAATTTTAAGACGGCCGCCAAGCCTGGCATGAATAAATATTTAAAACTTAAATTTTCAGAAACAGGTTATGATGAGTTTGGTCTAGGGAAGAAGGATTTCTATCAACAAGTCATGCTTAACCACTTCACTTAGATGTGAAAAATTCGTGATTAGGAAATTAAGTACCAGAACTTAATAAGCTTGAATATTTGATATCACACCATTTTTTAGTCATAACTTTTGCTTTAAAGGTAGGCGGGTTTTTCTTTTTTTTACTTTTTAAAAGTTTTTTTTAGTGGATATCAGTTATTTTTTTTAATAGGTAAATAACCATTCACAAATTGGGCTTTTGCCGGCAAACAATTGCCTGATACCCGGAGTCTCCTCATCAGTTACAAATATTTAGGGGTTTATTTCTTTACCCAGGTACCAGCCCCTTCCCTAATCCGTAAGAGTTAATCGCCTTCGCCCCCCCCCCCACTCCATTACGGAATATCGGCCACAAATACCTGTAAACCGGTCTCACAACAGCAATCCCGCCGGTCCGACAGGACCCGCAGGGCAGGCACAAGTGAAACAATACCATTCAAGTCCCAGTCCAGCCCCAGACACCATTCGCTCTCGGCCTCCACGAGCCAGAGCATCAACAGAGCCAATCCAAATTAATTACGTCTCTGTGTCTATGTACGTTTAGATCAATTTAAATCAATACTATTACCCTCTAAGTTCGCAGCCACCAAGCTGCCCTCTACATCTCTTATCAAACTTTATTTTAATAAAACACTTGTTTACAAAATCTGCCTAACTCGTGCAGCTATGAAACACAATTCAATTACAATACAGCGAGGGAAGAACAGAAGACCTGCACCAACTGTGCAGGGACCCCAACTCAGAACAAACAAACTGCTTCAACCAGAACAGGAACCAAAAAGTTCAACTATAATCATCACTCCATCTCAACTTTCAATGATGAGTGACGGAAGAGCCCCAGTCTCCAACTAGCCATAATCCGTAGTTCTAATAATCCTATCCATCTCTGCTCTATATCTGCTACAGGAATGGTCCGTGGGTAGATGCTTAACGTCTATAACTTTTCCATTCCTCTTCTGGAACTTCACGCAATTGACACAAGCTTGCTCCCCATTACAGGGTTGATCTTCGTGTCTCTTTTCAGCACACATTCTACAAATCTTTTCATTTTTACAATGCTTGGACACATGGCCAAGCCCCCAGCATTTATAACATAGAGTTGGTTTTATATAGTCTTTCCATGGACAATACTTCCACCCAACTTTAATTCTCTTTTTCGTGTTCATCTTATTGTATCTCTCTTCATACTGATTATCCAATTATAGACAACCTTTTTAGTTTTAAACTTGGTTAACGCTTAAAATTTGCCATCCTACATTTCGGAGTTTTGTTTTTCCAAAACCTTTTGCATTTCACCCTTTTCGTAGTCATCTTCAACATCATATAAAATAATACAAGGATCTTTCTTTTTTGGTGTAAGCAAGAAATAATGCGTATAAAACCTTCCGTTATCTTTACATTTCCTTACTAAAAGGTCAAGTTCCTCCTTTGTTTCGGTTTCAATCACCACACCTCCTCTGCCTATCATTCTACACCTTTTAATGCCAATTCCCAGCTTTTCTGGTTTAATATTTTCTTTAACCTCTTTTTTGGTCACATCGAATTCTTGCTTGTTAAACGGCGTAATTTTAATAAAGTGTCTAGTTTCTTTCTGTATTTTTTTTAGCAGGCGTTTACTTTTCAACAGGTTTCTTCGCTGCTACCTCAGCGAATGTCTTAATATCCATTTTCTGAAGGATCCTAATTTGTCCTTTTAAATATTGAATAATTTTCTGTTGGTCATTCAGCTGTCATCTAAGATGATCCAATAACATTAGTCAAACGCAAATGTTTTAATTTAACAATATCTTCCGTCAAGACCATGAGCTCCTCCATCTTCATCTCCTCAGTCTCTACCTTAGATTGCATGTCACCACCTAATTAACCCACGCTCCTCCGGCGTTAGCAGTCAACCAAACGGTTGACCCCCAGGGCTCACCACGTGAAGGTGCCGGAGATGTAATTTAGAACAGACAAGCAAAAATAACAACTATATAAGCTCAAAACAAGTATATCTCAACACTCTAGCACACGTTAGACTTAGTGTATAATCCTCTCAAAAGCTCAATCAATTATTATTATCGTCGGGTGGGCCCCTCCCTAATCCGTAACTGTGAATCATAGACATGAAAACCCTAACTGACCCACTTGAGGTCTACTACTCTGTCTACAAGAAACTGGCAAAGAAAGTGACTGCAATGGCACTGGTAGTTGGCTCTACGCACATTAATAATCCTTATTATTTAAATTCAATCCTTAGTATGTTCTATCAACATATGAAACAAACAAACAAATACGGACATATAGATACAAAATAATTAAAAATTCTATACACTTACTTAAGATTTCACGTCCTTAAGAATCCAACATATACTCTGATAATCGCCGATTCCTGTATGATTATACGGTTGGGAAAATAGGATTGTTGCTGAATAATGGTTGCCATTTTGGCGTACTATCACCCTGAGATGCTAATTTTACAGTAGTTTTATGCTAATTAAAGATAGAAATATTTATTTTTTTTAACTGAAACATATAAAAGATTTCAAATTAGTTAATAACTTATCGAAAAGAACCAAGCCTTAATTGAATCTGTTCAATATTAAACTCTATAGGTCTTCTTAAAATGTTGACGAAATAATTCTTGGCGAAAACTCGATTCTAGCGAAATTCCTAACTTTACGGAAAATTTAAAATTCCGTATCTTGGTTAATTTTTAACTTTGAAAGTCCATTTTTATCTCAATTTAAAGTACTCGTGATAATATTCTTCTACTTTTTGTCTTAATTTTGTACGATGCTTGATTCATTCAAAATTTTATAATTTATGCACTCTGCTTTAACATGGGAAGTATAGGAGAAAGAGGTGCAGAGTATATAAGCAGTAAGCGGTCTGACGAATTTTTGTACTTGGTGCGTTTATTCATTTGGCATCTATTTTGATTTTTTAACTTGGCGTTGCAGGTCGACCGCCCTGATACTCGTATAGGCTGGTCGTTACAGATAATTTAATATCTACATAGAAAGGCCCCGATGGGCACCAGGGAATCATTCAATGCTCCGAACTGCAGTAGGAAAATAAAACAGAGGTTTCCTATGTCTTTGCATTACCCCTATTCATTCCCAATCGGGAAATTCTACTGTGATAAAATTTAGCATGCACATTTAATTTATTTGCATGCAGTGTTGCAAAAAAATAATAGGCTTATTCCCCTCCCTTATTTTCATTCTCAAAATGTATAAATATCTTATTTCCTGGAAACAACAATTACATGAAGTTTTATAAGTTTCATCTTACTACATTTTTTCGTTACTAGTGCAGTAGTCTTCTCAAATGCTTTAACTTTTTAGAAGTTATTCACCATATAATTTTAAGGATCAAGGCAAGTCTTTTGAAGTTGAAAACGTATCTTTCTGTTGAAACATTGTTATATTATGAGTAACTGATAAAGACACATGGATTCGTGGACATTTGATTAGATCCTATCGGAAAAGTCCTGACTCCTTTTCTATAAATCTGACGAATCCTCACTTTTAAGTATCGTACTCACACAGACATCCGACCATACACCTAAACCAAGGCTAAATTTGGTGCTTCTTCTTCGAAAATCAAAGAGTTCACAAGCTCTTGTAAATATTAATATTTTTCAGAAAACGGTTTTATTTGGGACTGTTCGAATCTGAACCATCCATTTTCTCAAGAAAACATGTGGTAATTGAAGAATCAAGTGCAGCGAATTTAGTTTTTCTAATTACGAGACACGATGGAGTCATGTGCCAAAGCTCTAAAACAGAGATTCCCAACGGGGTCCAGGTGGACCCCTTGGGGGTCGAGGGAAATTTAAATAGGGTCTATAGTATTTCAGGGGTCTATTGGGTGTCGGTATTAAATTATGTTTCTAAATTTAATTTATTTTTTTATTAATGTAATTATTAGATAATAATATCCGTTTTAATATGTATAAATACAAATTTGCATTGGACGGAATGAACCACGCATCTAAATTCGATTGTCATGACGCTTTTGTATATGTGTCGAATGCCGCCGTCGGCTTTTATTTGTGTACCAACACCAGGCAGAACTGGGTAATCCACTGGACCTTAAGGGGGAGATTACTTTAAAACCTTAAAAAAACTCAATTTTTTATTATGATTAAATTTTAAAGAATGGAATGTAAGGAATATTCTAAAAAATGAAATCAGTAAAATTGTTTCGTATAATATATATTTATATTCGTTATGTTAGTTATTGTGACTATACGATGATAATCAATTTCAGATCAAACATTAAAAAAAAATGTGCCAATGCATCTAGCACAACCGCCACATTAATTTAAATCGAACATTTGTGCAATTACAATCTGTGTTTCTTGAATCTTGTTAATTATATTTGTGAAATTTAAAATGAAAATAATACAAAAATAATAAAACATAACCATAATGAGCCACTTTTTCTAATTTTTTGTCCTTATTCTTAATCAAATTGTCATCTTTAAGTGTTTTATGTGCAATTATTTGTATTAAAATTATGTTATATGCTGCATATTATAGAGAAAAATGTAAGGGGGTTGATGAAGAAAATCATTCTTTTAAAAGGGGTCGATGTAGGAAAAAGGTTGGGAACCCCTGCTCTAAAACATCATTGGTTTGCGGTTTCTTTAAATGCAGGGAAGTGATATGTGCCACAGATTACAAGGCAAAAAGGAGAAAAGTAAAAACTCTGGTGATCTAGCCTCACAGTAGATGGATTTTGGGAACTTTCTCTTTTTACTCTCCTCTTTTGCGTAATCCCTAAAATTTAAATAAATGTATGGAAACAATTTCTTATGTTTATAAATATTATTTGTATTTTTTAAGGTCCAGTAATAATCTCTATTTACTGTTCTTAAACATCCCAGTAACACTTGAAATAAAATTATTTTTATGAAGTGTATAAAAGAAGTTACCTTGCAAAGCGACAGATGTTAAACTGGTACTTCATCCGTATCTCTTGATATTAAGTACTCAGTTTTTTTTACATGTTTTTATTAACTCGCTTTCTTGTTTGTGTGTTTGTGTGTTTATCTCGTACAAATCTTGCAATCGATTTTTAACTAACTTCCCGACAAGGTAGACATTTGAAACTTTTAGAATAGCTCAGAACATGATGACAATGCACTATTTTAATACTTTTAACCCTCATTAAGCAGAATTAAATTCATTTTCAGTTATTTTCAGTTAGTTTTGTTTTGTAGACTAGTGCAGCCATCTATTGGCCAGGACGGGAACGAAAAGTCAAACGCAAGTAAACTTCCAATTAACTTCATTTTCTTTCAAGTTGATGGGATAATTAATCCAAATAATTTTTAAAAAGTATTTATTAATACATAGAATTGTCAAGTTTATATGATTCAACAAAAAATTTTAAAACATGGTATATAAAAAGTTCTTTTTATCTTGTACTTATTAATATTTGAGCAGATTAAGGATCTGAGCAAAAGGCACTAACAGCGGTCTTTTAGCAAGTCCAAAAAAAACATTAATAAATTCTATGTTCGTACTTCAATGCAACAATCGTCTGTAAACAAACATTTTGTGATATTTTTACAGAAAAGAAGTGAGTGCTCGACGCGTGAGGCGATGGGCATTTTCTCTGCAGGAACTTTTGAAAGATCCAGCTGGCAGAGAACAGTTTTATAAGTTTCTTGAGAAGGAGTTCAGCGCTGAAAACCTCAAGTAAGGAACTTCGCTTTTTGCTTTTTCTTGTGCATCCTTATGTTGATAACTAGCTGAAAACCCGCGCTTCGCTACGGAGTACATTCAAATTAAATACAACGGTCAAAGTATGCAATTAATGCCAAAGAAATAAATATATATATTTCTAATAAATACGACTATCAATGTATACAATTGATGCAATATATATATATATATATATATATATATATATATATATATATATATATATATATATATATATATATATATATATATATAAATCATAAGGGATATTTACTTTTTTTTCTGGATAATATCCAATCGTCTGCTGCATTAGAAAGAAAAAAATTTTTTTTTCTCTATTTATTTGTTATGCACGTGACGATAAATTTATTTAAAGTACCAGAAAAAGAAATCCCGTGATCAGCATTTAATAAATTAAATTCTAAAAATGAATCTTTAAAAATTCACCAAAAATCAGAAAATCGATGTAAAGGTTCGAAAAAGATTTCATTTAAAGGAATTTTTATGATCTTTCTCGTGATATGAATTTTATAACCCTCAAATTATTATTTTAAATGCAAACTTTAAAAAAAATTACAAAAATAGCTTAAAATTTAATTTTAAAAAATCTAAGAAGAATTTTTCAAAAATCTTTCTTATTGCACCCCTAACCATAAGAAGATTAGCCATGCAAAATTTTAGCACTTTAGGTCCTGCGGTTTCGTCTCTGCGTTGTATATCAGTCAGTCAGTCAGTCAGTCAGTCAGTTATGGAACTATTTTATATATGTACTAGCTGAAAACCTGCGCTTCGCTACGGACTACATTCAAATTAAATACAACAGTCAATGTATGCAATTAATGCCAAAAAAATAAATATATATATTTATAATAAATGCGACGATCAATGTATACAATTGATGCAAAATATATATATATATTTATAAAAAAATCGTAAGGGATATTCATATTTTTTTGGATAATATCCAATCGTCTGCTGCAATAGAAAGAGAAAAAATATTGTTTTGTCTATTTAGTTGTTATGTGCGTGCCGATAAATTTATTTAAAGTACCAGGAAAAGAAATCACGTGATCAGCATTTAATAAATTAAATTCTAAAAATTAATTTTTAAAATTCCCCAAAAATCAGAAAATCAAGGTAGAGATTCGAAAAAGATTTCATTTTAAAGGAATTTTTATGATCTTTCTCGTGATGTAAATTTTATAACATTCAAATGATTATTTTAAATGCAAACTTAAAAAAAAGTTACAAAAACAGCTTAAAAATTTAATTTCAAAAAATATAAGAATAATTTTTGAAAAATCTTTCTTAATGCACCCCTACACCATAAGAAGAATCGCCATGCAAAATTTCAGCCCTTTAGGTCCAGCGGTTTGGTCTGAGCGTTGTATGTCGGTCAGTGAATGAGTCAGTTACGGAACTGTTTTATATACAGTGGCTCCCAAAAGTGTTCGTACACTTACGATTTTCAATGAAATAGGGGTCTATCCATTGATTAAAATGAATATTTCAGAATGAGTATTTAATAATAAGATCTATAATCTATTCTTAACAAAACTACATGAAATATTTTGAGAACATAGTAAAACTTTATTTTTAAGAAACCAATAATCCAAAAGTAACAAAAACTTTATCTCACAAAAGTCATAGTACACTTGTAAAAATTCTCTACATATTAGTAAATATTCTAATTTTTCGTTAAATCAATATTTAGTAGGATATCCTTTAGCATCCACAACAGCTTTTAAACGTCTGGGAATAGATTGCTTTAGTTCTTTTGTAATTTTTGCATCAATGTTCATCCATTCTTCCATCATAATTGTTTTTAGTTCGCTTTTCGTGTGAATGTCGTGTTTTCGTACTCGAACCTCCAGTTCTCTCCAAATATGTTTTATTGGGTTTCAATGAGGTGGTGTTTTCAAAACTTGTGGACAATTATAGAGACACCAGATGCGAATGTTGAGAGCCGTGTGCTTAGGATCGTTATCTTGATAAAAAAAAACGAAGTTGTTTCCAATACCCAAATTTTGATTTCATAATTTAAACTGTCTCTTAAAATATTTATAAAAACAGCATGATTCATTATGCCATCAATAAATACCGAATTTCCTAGTCCTGATGCTGACATGCACCCCCACACAAGGATACCTCCACCGGCATGCTTAACTGTTCCTACTAAGTTCTTGGGATAAAGTTCCTCCTTTTTTTCTTCTCCATACAATTACACGCCCATCAGCACCAAAAATGTTCATCGGCAAATAAGACATTATTCCAATAGGTTTGGGGCTTATTTATCATTGATAGTGCGAAGGGAAGCTTAAACTTTCTGTTTTTCTCACTCACAAAAAATTTTCTATGGGCAGAACGCCCATGTAATCCAGCTGTCCTGAGAACTCGTTAAAAAATTTCGGGTAAAATTGAAATAGAGAATGTTTCACTGAATTCTGCAAAAACTTTTACAGCTTTCAAACGTGAATTTTTCACAAATTTTCTAATTATAAATCTCTGATCACGTTTTGTTAACTTTGCCGGACGACCTTTTCTTACCTTGTTTGCGATCCAGTTTTCTTCTTTAAAGCGTTTTTTCACATACTGCACAGTAGAATGGGATAAATTAAGTAATTTAGCAATATTCCGAACTGATTTACCACTACTACGATGAAAAATAATCAATTTTCGAATGCTGGATGTTGTTTCTTTACGACTACAAGCCATTTTTAAATAATAAATAGAATATTACGGAGTAGGCAAGCAAAAATTAAAGCCAAACGATATTTTAAATGCCACCACAATTCAAAAATAAAAATAAAGCGCCAGACGATAATTTTAATTATGAATTTATCCGAAAATATTTCAGTGTACGATGACTTTTATGAGATAAAGTTTTTGTTACTTTTTGATTACTGGTTTCTTAAAAATAAAGTTTTACTATGTTTTCAAAATATTTCATGTAGTTTTGTTAATAATATATTATAGATCTTATTATTAAATACCCATTCTGAAATATTCATTTTAATTAATGGATAGACCCCTATTTCATTGAAATTCGTAAGTGTACGAACACTTTTGGGAGCCACTGTATATAGATAGACTAGCTGAAAACCCGCACTTCGCTACGGAGTACATTCAAATTAAATACAACGGTCAATGCATGCAATTAATGCCAATATATATATATATACTAGCTGAAGTACCCGGCATTGCCCGGGATTTTAACAATATTTGTTAACCAAAATCAACACAGTATAAATAACATAGAAATAGTATATGTGAAATGTTATACACATCTCAGAATTCAGGAATTTCAGCCTTTCATCATTGAAGCACTAAAATCCGAAAAGTAAAAATGTCAAATTGTCTAATGTTTGCTAACCAAAATTAATTTAAAACTAAACACGTTATAAATAACATAGAAAAAAACATGTGAAATCTTATACACATGAATAAAATGAAAACCCAATAAAAAATATATAAAATTATAATAAACTCCTCAGAATTCAGCTAGATTTAGCCTTTTATCATTTGGGCAAAAAAAGAAGCTGAAATTACAGGTTTAGCTGAAATTTCCAATAGAACCATGATATGACTGTAGCGTTGCCTCTTAAAAAATGAAGTGTTTGATTGAGGGCTGCAAACCATTCAACTCCTCTCCATATTAAACTCCTATAAACATCCTCTACATATTAAATTCCTTTTCTCTCCATAATAAACTCCTCAGAATTTTGGTAGATTCAGCCTTTCATCATAGTACCACTAAAACCTGAAACATCCTCTCCAGAAATATAAATTTATTAATTACAATAATTAAACTCACGCAAATGTATGAATTACATAAGTTTTTTAACCAACATTTGAATAATTCGTAAATGAAAAAGCATATGAAAATAAAGATAATAAGAACTTCCGGAATCGAAATTAATTACCCTTAATTTTTAATTAATAAAAAACCAACATGATATGAATAAAAACGATAGTTGTTTAAAAGCATATGAAAATAAAGCTGTTATAAAGATAATAATAAAAAAAGCATATGAAAATAATGCTCGCGTATGAAGTTAACTTTATGATATAAAGATAGTAATAATAATATAAACCGCGTGCATAAAATATTTAGCTTTTCAAGCGAAATAAATTCATTTTTAGAAAAAAACTACTTTTAATCGAGAAATTAAATACATTGCACAAAATTTTGATTTTACCAACTTTCTACCCTACAATTTACACCCTACTTCTTTGAAGTTGGGTGTTGAAACATTCTCTTTGAAAATTTACACCCTACTTCTTTTAAATAGGGTGTAAATATAAAGTTTTAACATCGAATTGAATGCCAGTTAAAAATTATTGTTGTTTAAAATCATATGAAAATTACGCTATTATAAAGATAAAAAAAAGCATAGGAAAATAATTCGTGCGCATGAAGTTAACGTTACGATATAAAGATAGTAATAATAATATATATATATATAAAACAGTTCCGTAACTAACTGACTGACTGACTGATTGACTGACTGACATACAACGTACAGACCAAACCGCGGGAAATAAAAGGGCTGAAAATTTGCATGGCGATTCTTCTTTTAGTGTAGGAGTGCACTAAGAAAGATTTTTGAAAAATTCTTCTTAGATTTTTTTAAAATTAAATTTTTGAGTTGTTTTAGTAACTTTTTTTAAGTTTGCATTTAAAATAATAATAATTTGAGGGTTATAAAATTTATATCACGAAAAAGATCATAAAAATTCCTTTAATATGAAATCTTTTTCGAATCTTTACCTCCATTTTATGATTTTTGGTGAATTTTTAAAGATTAATTTTTAGAATTTAACCTTTTACATGCCACACTATGATCAAGGAATAAAGTACCATATTTTGCTGCGTAACTTTGGTCGATAACTTCCAGGTCGGTCCAACAGGTGTACTCCACTCATTCCTTTATTATATAATTTTATAATGTAAGGTTAAGGAAAATCAACTTTTATTTTAGCTCGGACATATCTTTTTGCTCTTCCTAATGGTTCGTGAGTGATAAAATTTGATGTAATAGTTACAACAAAACTATCGTTCCAATAGCACATATAAACTTCTCCATCGCATCGGTAATCAAACTCTCCGCGTTGAAATTTCGATATTTCTTTTGCTGTTTTAAGAGAACATTGTCCCGTTCTGGAATCTCGCACTGTGCCGATTGCCTTAAAGCCTTTGTTAGATAAATCTGTTAGCAGACTGTACGATGTAAAAAAAGTTATCGAAAAATATTTTGCATTTCTCTGGATTGTCAATAAAAGATAATAGTTCGGAGACAACTTTTGATCCAAGTGGCAAATTTTCATTTTTCGAACTTTTTCCACCGTAGATAGACATAGCATAAGGATAACCATTTGCTGAGCAGATCATCCAAACTTTGAAACCAAAGCGAATTGGCTTTCCACGTATGAACACCTTAGCCGAACGATGTCCATAACACGGAACCATGGATTCATCGATACTCATATTTTCATGAAAAAATCCAAATTAACGAAAATTTTTTCCCACCTCTTTATAAAAGGGAGAAATTTTTCCTAATTTATCGCCTGGTTTCAATTTACTATTATCAACAATGTGGAAATAATTTTAACATCCGAAATTTATTTCTGGGCATTGTATTGTTAACAATTAGGATATGCAAATCTTCCTGAGAGCTCCAATATGTATTTTCATCAGGTACTGAGTGGTAGCCACTAAACAACAGTAATCCAAGAAACTGCCGAATGTCATTTGCGTCGACGTCTAAAGAGTCTCGTTTTTGTAGGGCATACAGCTTTGTAAGTTCGGCTGAATTTTCTAAGTAATCAGACGGCAGAATCACTGATCACGTGTGATATCACTGCTTTTGTATATCGTTACATGCCAATGTTCCTTTTTTGGAACATTGCATTTTTACGCAGTCTTGAGGAAATATTTCTTGTTATTATTTTAATTTATTTTATTAACTCGTTAAACTTGTCCTTTGCATGTACGATGGGGAAATTTTTGGGTGGATTTGAATTTTTAGGAATTTTATAGAATTTTTTTTCTTACGTACTGTAAAAATTGTGAAAAAAAGCTGATTTTTAGAAATGTTTCTACGCTAAAATATTCATATTTGAAAAAAAAAAGTCAAAAAATCAATCATGCCTTCTATAATATACGGTAATTTTTTCAAACTGACAGATATCACACTTTATTTTTTAAAAAAATATTAAACATGGTGTTCCAATAAAGGAACATTGGCATGTAAAAGGTTAATTTATTAAACGCTGATCACGTGATTCCTTTTTCTGTTACTTTAAATAAATTTATCTTCACATAACAACGAAATAGGCAAAAAAATACATTTTTTTCTTGCTAATGCGGCAGACGATTGGACATTATTCAAAAAAATATTAAAATAATGTAAAAGATATGTTCCTCAAACTGTACTACATTAACTGTACTATATTCTTTAGTATGTCCTATGAGATTTAATTTGAATACTTTCTTCTACATTATTTTGTCTATAAAAATATCCCTTACGATTTTTTTATTAATATATTTTTTTTGTTTTTTTTACATCAATCGTATACATTGATCGTCGTATTTATTATATATATATATATATTGGCATTAATTGCATACACTGACATTGTATTTAATTTGAATGTACCGTTCGTTTAGGAACACCTGGTTCATGGAATACTAAAAGTTTAAAATAGTGGCGCCATCTATTTATAATAAACCTACCAAAATCCATTAAAAAACTAAGCACAGTATAAATAACATAGAAAAAAAACCATACGAAATGTTATACACATTAATAATATGAAAACCAATTAAAATATATAAATGTATAATAAACTCCTCAGATTTCAGCTATATTCGGTCTTTCATCATAAAAAAACTGAAAAAAAATTTTAAAAAATAATAAAATAAAATAAAAATAATAATTTAAAAAATAATAAAATAAAATAAAGATAATAATTAAAAAAATAATAAAATAAAAGCTGAAAATACAGGTTTAGCAAAATTTGCACGATCCCATACTCGAACCCGAGACTTACGGGGTACCAAATGAACCGCTTTAACTACTACGCCACGATTATGCACAACACTGTTGAGTAAAGTAAAAAATATACGCAATGAGTTTTTTGGAAAGTTGCTATGGGTTGGTGAATATACATACATTTATGGAGTAAGAGGAGTTTTAAGTGAGAAATAAGTTAGCAGGATAGAAGCTTAGTCTTTAACTCTTCAATAGACACAGAGACATAAGCTAGGAGGATTGCAGTAGCGATTAAAAAAGATCGTGACACTTAGCGTGGTTGATTCGAATTTTCCATCGCGTGTGAGAGTGTCAATATGCCGTTGGATCCGATTTATTTTAGAGTATAAAATCTAACTTGAAAGATTATTATTTTCATTTATTATTCTGGTTTAATATATAACTTGAAACTTTTTGATTTTATTTATTTTTATCTTTTCGCTCGCTGTTTGCTAACCCTAACGTGGACGCCATATTCAGAGCGTTGATTCCACAAAGTGTAACAGCTTACAAATTGTTGGTTTTTTATTAATTAAAAATCAACGGTAATTAATTTCGATTTTTGAAGTTCTTCAGACCCTCGGCTGTTTTTAAAGACGCCTGTATGTAAAATTTCACGATCGTTGCTCCTAAACTGTGGATTTCTATACAATTACAGAGATACAAACATTCATTTTTATATATTAGATAGATATAGATTAAACGTTTGTCATTTGGAGAAACTTTTAATTGACAAAACGTTTACAATATAGACGTTTACAATATAAACGTTTACAATTGACAAACGTTTATAGATACACATTGGTATCTCAAAATTAGAGTAAGAGATGAAATAAAAATACAAAAATAAAAAAAGGATTTTAAGTAAAGAATGTTTTTTTAATTGCTTTAAGCACCTAAAATAATATTCAAATTAATATTACGTTACTTAATAATTGTGTGCACGTCCGCCATCTTGGATTTTTTTTTCGCCAACTTGGGATTTCACCGTGTTTTGAGGAGTGGAAAAATTCTCGCCAATGTGTTTTAAGCGGTGTTTTCAAAACGCTGGACTTTGAATTTTTTTAGCTTTTTTAATAAAAACCACCTGTTTAAATTATGAAACTCAGAAAATTTTTTGAAAAATCATTTAAACGTTGGACTTAGATTTATTGTTGGGTTTTTGATAAAAACCACTTTTTTCTGAAAAAATCATTCTCAAATATTGGAAATTTTGGGTTTTTCTTTTAGCTTTTTTAATAAAAACGACCTTTTTAAATTGTGAAACTTAGAAATATTTTTGAAAAATCATTTAATCGTTGGACTGAGATTTTCTTTTTGTCATTTTTAATTAAAAACTACCTTTTCAAATTATGATCCATATGAAAAATTTGGTCAAATGAATTTTACTTACAGATAAAATTTCAATGCCATCTATTCAGTTTGCCCTAACTCTTTGACTAATAGCAATGAATCACCAAAATATTATGCCAATATATTGTTAATTAGAAAAAAAATACAGCATTTTCGTACCACCTAAATAACTTGCAATTTAAAAATTATCTAAAATTCAGCTTTGAAAAATGTAAAATAATTATGAACGCATAAATTTATGGTGAGTAACCAAATCTTCTTTTTTTTTTTTTTTTTTTTTTTTCCTTTTTTTTTTTTTAGGGCATTGTGGTAATGAAATTTTACTTCAGATTTGACCTTAACCAAATATTTGGTGCATACAATAAAAGCGGGACAAGGATTATTTGACCATTTATCCTGCTGTGTTGGAAATAAGAAAAAAAAAACCCTTTTCCTAAACCAATAACTTAACCTTAACTAACTTTTTAACTTAGGTTCCTGGGGAGAGAGAAGTTGAACTTCAGTTATTTAAATTTATTTGTAATCCACTACAACTTGGAATTATAAAATATTTTAAAATATATTGTATTTAAAATGTATACTGTATTTTACATTTTACGAAAAAATGATGGCAGATAATTTTTACTTCAAATAAATGAAATGGTGTATCATTATAGTATACTAATTGACAATCGATAAACAAAATTAAAAGCAACTTAAATTTAATAAGTTAACGAAAAACTGATAATGGATTCAAAAAGTTTCAACAAAAAGACTCTTAGTTTTAAAAATAATTTACTCTTTTGAGTCTAGTCAATTTGACTCAGATTTCCAGGTCAAGGCCAAGATCTGACCTAAAATTATTATACTGTAATTAAAAGATCACATCAGAAATAAGTGTTTGATCTTAAAATTAGAGAATTTGACATTGGGTTATTTTTACCAGAACGCAATAATTATCGCCATGCGAAATGCGCCAAACCCTGGCGGAAAAATCCAAGATGGCGGCCGTGCACACAAATCTAGAGTATCCCCCCTAACTTTATTTCTACTGATCAGATATACATAATATATAGCCTATGTCCATCTGGAATAATGTACCTTTCAAACAGTGAAAGAATTTTTCAAATAGGTGCAGTGGTTCCGGAGATTACCCTCCACGTACAAAATCTGCTCTCTCTTTATATATTAGTATAGATATATATATACTAGATGGTACCCGTCAAAACTTGACGGTTATTAAGTAAACATTCCAATAAAAAAAAGGGTTCATAACCTTATTAAAATATTAGAAATTCATATGAAAGCCACGTGTGCTGGTAATTTAGAAATATTCAATAAAACACTTCAAAAAAATGTAAGAATATTTTGCGGTTATATTAGGTATTCGCTTTGAAAAGCACGCTACCGTAAAGACACTTTTGAACATATCACTATCCATGCGCCGAGTTTGCAACTTTCCGAAAATACAAAATTTGATATTATTGTAATATCTGGTTAAAATAATCCCTATATATAAAACGCGTAGGTATGCGGCACAAAAATCTACGATATTTCTACACTTCGAATGGCAACGGCTGCAACTACCGGATGTAAACAGCGGCTGTCCGCAATTTAAAACCGCGTGTGTGTAGTGGCCGCATAAGTTACAACCGCTGATCTTTTGACAATACATGTTTAGACCTATCAAATCCATTGTTTAACCATGGACAGTTGTATGTAGGTTTATCTAGAATCCATTCTTTTGATTCTGTCGCTTTAGTATCTCCTACTTTTGAAATACTCAAATCTGTATATCAAGAAGTTTTATGAATATCATAGTTGAAATCCACACTATATTTTAAGTACTTGCTGAATTTTTGCTCCATTTTATAAGTGAGGAAATTTTCCCAAGAATTTATTATTTAATATGATTAAGTGTAGATATCTGAATTGTGAACAGTAATACATACAGAGAGTGATGTAATCAACACTGTATTTAAAATTTCCCCCCAACAATTTCTTATTTCTTGTAATGGTAAAGTGTAGATATCTTAATTTTGAAAAATTGCTGAATTTTTGCTCCATTTTATAAATGAAGAAATTTTCCCAGCAATTTATTATTTAATATGATTAAGTGTAGATATCTGAATTGTTAACAGTAATTCATACAGAGAGTGATGTAATCAACACTATATTTAAAATTTTCCCCCTGCAATTTCTTATTTGTTGTAATGATAAAGTATAGATATCTTAATTTTGAAAAATAGTACATACAAAGAGGGATGTAATTTTTAAAATCATTGATGTGGGCTTTCTCAGTCTTATCTTTAACTCTGTTCTAAGGTAATGGAAATTCACATTTTTTTATCACGATGTTTTAGAATCAGCTTAATAGAGAATACCCCTTAACAACATATATTTATGATGACAGGTAATTGTAACATTCCTTACATATGTCACTTTCAGTTGCGTTGTTTTGCAAAAGGAAATTTAAAACTAAAAGTGACCATGCTGGTCACGCAGTGGCTAGTATGGTTAAAATATAAATAAATATATATATATATAAAAAAAAAAGATGAATGAATGACTAACTTCATGTTTACATTTTCATGTCCCGAATATATAAAATGAATACTTGTTATTAATTTAATTGAAACGCTATGAAAACGTGAAAGGTATCGGAAAATTATAGACTTTTAAAAATTTAAGAAAATTTTGCCGTTATGTTAGGTATTCGCTCTGAAAAGCACACTACTATACAGTACATACCGTAGATAGTACATGTAAAAACGTGATGAATGAATGACTAACTTCATGTTTACATTTTCAAGTCCCGAATATATAAAATGAATACTTGTTATTAATTTAATTGAAACGCTATGAAAACGTGAAAGGTATTGGAAAATTTACAGACTTTTAAAAATTTAAGAAAATTTTGCCGTTATGTTAGGTATTCGCTCTGAAAAGCATACTACTATACAGTGCATACCGTAGACAGTACCTGTCAAAACTTGATGGTAAGTAATTGAACAGTTCCAATAAAAAAAAGATTCATAACCTTGTTAAAATATAAGAAATTTTTACAGAATATTAGAAAATAATATTCTGTAAAAATGTAAACATGAAGTTAGTCATTCATTCATCTTATAAAAAAAAAAAGATGAATGAATGACTAACTTCATGTTTACATTTTCATGTCCCGAATATATAAAATGAATACTTGTTATTAATTTAATTAAAACGCTATGAAAACGTGAAAGGTATCGGAAAATTACAGACTTTTAAAAATTCAAGAAAATTTTGCCGTTATGTTAGGTACTTGCACTGAAAAGCACACTACTATACAGTACATACCGTAGATAGTACATGTAAAAACGTGAATATTAGAAAATAATATACTGTTTTGCAACCTGATGTGTTGCAATTTAGAACATTGAAATTTACTTGAATGTTTGCTGTCTGATTTGTTAATTTTAAATTGTTTTCTAATTTGAAGGTGAAATTTTTTAATACTTTTTTTTATTAGATCTGAAAAATAAAGTAATATAATTCGAGAAAGTGGCACAAAACAAAATAATAAAATGTCCCCTTATAATCACCTGAAATATTGTTTTAAGGTGACTGCCTACATTTGGAGCCAATTTTTTTAAAAAATCATTTTTTAAAGATTTTTTTGTTTTTTATGGTAAAATAGCATTTGAAAATTAAAAAATAAACAAAAACTTGCCAGTAAATACCATACTTTTTTATAAATTGGTCAATTTGAAGTAATTTTCAATGAAAATTAGCTAAAATGCGACACATCTGACAGTTATCTTAAATGACCCACAATCTAAGAGAAATTTTAAAATGCAAAAATGTTGCAATATGAAAATTTCCCCCAATTCATCATTCCTCTCCTTATAAAAACAGCCCCAAACACAGTGGCGTATGCAGGGGAGGGGTTGATGGGGGTTAACCCCCCCCCCATTTTTTCTGCTTACATATATTACTTAAATAGGTTCAAGCTCTGCACTGATTGCTGAAAACTACTTTTTCATAGTAACCCCCCCCCCCCCCCCACTTTTGAAAATTTCGGCGTATGCTGCTGCCCAAACAAAAACTATTTAACTATTTATTATTATGCATCAATTATTGAGCGTCATTTCATTAACAATAGCATCTAAAACATTTCCCGAAAATTTTATCAAATTATATGTATTATTGTGTGAAATATCATGATAACGGTAAAGATTTGTGCTAAAAACATAATTCTGAGAAAAACTCAGTTCAAGTTGTTTGCCACTTCAATTTTGTAGCAGACATTTTTTAAAACAGCTAAACTCTGCTTCTAATTGATGTAGAATGAAAATCAAAACGGTTTTGAAAAGAGAAAAGATTGAATTGCACGATTCCTGGAAAAAATAAAATTGACCAAAATAGTCAAAAAATGAAATTTTCAACGTAGGCAGTCACCTTAAAAGATACACTATCATTGCAATAGAATGCTTTACTAAAAATTATTACAGTGAGGTTTTTTTAAAAAAATATTGAAGTTTATAATTAAAAAACGTTCTTGGAAAAAAAAACCATGCTTGCAGCTGATTTTAAAATCAGACTTGTACAGTCTAACTAATGCAGCCAGATATTTAGAAACAATACTGCTAATTCAATCTATTTCAATGTAATATAAATATTTTATATAATCATGTATTATGCTATATATATGTATAAATATATTAAACAAAAATAAAATATATAAATAAAATCAGATTAAAATATCATGCAAATTATTCACGTGCAAATAATTTTTGCATGTGTATTTCAATTTAATGTACATATATTATATCTTATGCTATATATATGTATAAATAGGCTAAGTATAAATATATTAAGCAAAAATACAATATATAAAGAAAATCAGATTAAAATATCATGCAAATTATTCACGTGCAAAAAATTTTTGCACGTGTATTTCAATTTAATGTACATATATTATATATTATGCTATATATATGTATAAATAGGCTATGTATAAATATATTAAGCAAAAATAAAATATATAAAGAAAATCAGATTAAAATATCATGCAAATTATTCACGTGCAAAAAATTTTTGCACGTGTATTTCAATTTAATGTACATATATTATATCTTATGCTATATATATGTATAAATAGGCTATGTATAAATATATTAAGCAAAAATAAAATATATAAAGAAAATCAGATTAAAATATCATGCAAATTATTCACGTGCAAAAAATTTTTGCACGTGTATTTCAATTTAATATACATATATTATATCTTATGCTATATATATGTATAAATAGGCTATGTATAAATATATTAAGCAAAAAAAAAAAAATATATATAAAGAAAATCAGATTAAAATATCATGCAAATTATTCACGTGCAAAAAATTTTTGCATGTGTATTTCAATTTAATGTACATATATTATATCTTATGCTATATATATATAAATAGGCTATGTATAAATATATTAAGCAAAAATAAAATATATAAAGAAAATCAGATTAAAATATCATACAAATTATTCACATGCAAAAAATTTTTGCACGTGTATTTCAATTTAATGTACATATATTATATATTATGCTATATATATGTATAAATAGGCTATGTATAAATATATTAAGCAAAAATAAAATTATAAAGAAAATCAGATTAAAATATCATGCAAATTATTCACATGCAAAAAATTTTTGCATGTGTATTTCAATTTAATGTACATATATTATATCTTATGCTATATATATGTATAAATAGGCTATGTATAAATATATTAAGCAAAAATAAAATATATAAAGAAAATCAGATTAAAATATCATACAAATTATTCACGTGCAAAAAATTTTTGCATGTGTATTTCAATTTAATGTACATATATTATATATTGTTAAATATATATATATATGTATAAATATATAAATATATGTATAAATATATAAATATATGTATAAATATATAAATATATGTATAAATATATATTAAGCAAAAATAATATATATAAACTAAAGAAATTCTGATTAAAAATCATACAAAGTTATTGAATCGTTACTAAACACGTATTAGATGTGAAATATATAGAATTCCATGTGTTGTAGATGCAAAAAATCTGTATACTGAAGATTTGGCCTTTTGAACCGGCTAGCTTTTGTGACGTACAGTTTGGAACATATCACTGCGCATGCGTCAAGTTTGCAACTAAATTCGACATTATTGTAATATTAAATTGTAATACTGTATTGTAATATATATTATATATTATGTATTAAAAAATATATAGTATATATTAAAATATATATATTATATATGGTTAAAATAATGAAAACCTGTTTTACTGTGAAAAAAATTCTGATTCAATTTTTCTTAAATTAACGAATCACGGTGAATGAATGACTCACTTGTGTTTACATTTTCAAGTTCTGAGAAACACTATGATAACGCGAAAGGTGGCGGAAAAGAGATAATTCTCTAATGAAGAGATAATTTTGAAATAAAATTGATCGAAATAAAGTTGATTTGTGTCGATATTACGCTGTTTTAATTACAATTATTTGGGTTTAGTTGGCAAATAATCTTTTTGAACTTTACTTTTAACTTGTTAAGCCTAACTGATAAAACAAAATGGATGCCAAATGGATGGATATGAGGTGGTCGCCCCGGACGCGTTACGGACAGAGTCGACTACAGAACACGGCAACTATTATAAGGATATTTATAATAAATTAAATTGTAATACTGTATTGTAATATATATTATATATTATGTATTAAAAAATATATAGTATATATTAAAATATATATATTATATATGGTTAAAATAATGAAAACCTGTTTTACTGTGAAAAAAATTCTGATTCAATTTTTCTTAAATTAACGAATCACGGTGAATGAATGACTCACTTGTGTTTACATTTTCAAGTTCTGAGAAACACTATGATAACGCGAAAGGTGGCGGAAAAGAGATAATTCTCTAATGAAGAGATAATTTTGAAATAAAATTGATCGAAATAAAGTTGATTTGTGTCGATATTACGCTGTTTTAATTACAATTATTTGGGTTTAGTTGGCAAATAATCTTTTTGAACTTTACTTTTAACTTGTTAAGCCTAACTGATAAAACAAAATGGATGCCAAATGGATGGATATGAGGTGGTCGCCCCGGACGCGTTACGGACAGAGTCGACTACAGAACACGGCAACTATTATAAGGATATTTATAATAAATATGACGATCAATATATACAATTGATGTAGAAAAAAATATATTATATATTTATAAAAAAAATCATAACGGATATTTTTGTAGACAAAATAATGTACAATCGTCTGCCGCATCAGCAAGAAAATTTTTTTTTCTCTATTTAGTTGTTATGCACGTGACGAAAAATTTATTTAAAGTACCAGAAAAGGAAATCACGTGATCACGTGATTTAATAAATTAAATTCTAAAAATTAATCTTTAAAAATTCACCAAAAGTCAGAAAATGGAGGTAAAGATTCGAAAAAGATTTCATTTTAAAGGAATTTTTATGATCTTTCTCGTGATATAAATTTTATAACCCTCAAATTATTATTTTAAATGCAAACTTAAAAAAAGTTACTAAAACAGCTTAAAAATTTAATTTTAAAAAATCTAAGAAGAATTTTTGAAAAATCTCTCTTAGTGCACCTCTACACTATAAGAAGAATCGCCATGCAAAATTTCAGCCCTTAGGTCCAGCGGTTTGGTCTGTGCGTTGTATGTTAGTCAGTCAGTCAGTGAGTGAGTCAGTTACGGAACTGTTTTATATACATATAGACTAGCTGAAAACCCGTACATCGCTACGGAGTACATTCAAATTAAATTCAACGGTCAATGTATGCAACTAATGCCAAAAAAATAAATAAATATATATATATATTTATAATAAATACGACGATCAATATATACAATTGATGTAGAAATATATATATATATTTATAAAAAAATCGCAAGGGATATTTTTATTAACAAAATAATGTCCAATCGTCTGCCGCATTAGCAAGAAAAAAATATTTTTTTGTCTATTTAGTTGTTATGCACGGGACGATAAATTTAATTAAACTACCAGAAAAAGAAATCACGTGATCGGCATTTAATTAATTAAATTCTAAAAATGAATCTTTAAAAATTCACCAAAAATCAGAAAATTGAGGTAAAGATTCGAAAAAAAATTCATTTTAAAGGAATTTTTATGGTTTTTTCTCGTGATACAAATTTTATAACCCTCAAATTAATATTTTAAATGCAAACTTAAAAAAAAGTTTCAAAAACAGCTTAAAAATTTAATTTTAAAAAATCTAAGAACTTTTCAAAAATCTTTCTTAGTGCACCCCTACACTATAAGAAGAATCGCCATGCAAAATTTTAGCCCTTTAGGTCCAGCGGTTTGGTCTGTGCGTTGTATGTCAGTCAGTCAGTCAGTCAGTGAGTCAGTTACGGAACTGTTTTATAGATAACGGAAAGCGTGACTTTCATGCCGATTGCTTACTTTTGGAAAAACGTAATCTTACTGTTATACTGGTTTATTACTGAAGTATTGAAATCCAATCGAGCCTACAGATGAGCAAGTTTTAGAATGACGTCAATATCTTTTATAGTTCTTTTCAAGTGGGACCTCTAGGTCTCAGCAAAATAAAAACTGATTCAGGGAGAAAAATTTTTATCACAGACATTAATTTAATACCCTTCCACAGACACTTTTCCAACCCCTCCAACACAGACCAGCATAAGACTTTCTCTGGTCTATGGAGACAGTAACCATAGTCAACTATCCTCTACTATTCTTTAAATATTAATGTTAAAGTTGAGAGGGAAAGTCATTAGAGTAAACACTTCCCCACACTGCGGGGTTATTTCAGTGAGTAGAATACCGGCCACGAGATTTGGAAACGTAAATTCTATTCTGGATTCTGAAAATTAACCGTCTCATAGAAACCCAAACACTGGAAATAACGTTTATGGGCCGTTTCTGAAACCTATGACAAAAATCATACCTATGATAAAATGCATTGCGAAAAATAATAAAATGCATGTGTTGCGACGAAAGTTGTGGGGTATATTTAAAACTTTAAGATTAATAATTACAATTAAGATAGTATCTTCTTAACAATCTCTTACTTCTACTAACAGTTAATATTTAGTTTCAATTACTTTTAACTTCAATATTTGCCATTAGTAGTTAGTACATTTTAAAGACTTGCGTTGTGTGTAGCAATAACCCAAAATTACAGAGGCTGTTCGCACATTTTTTAGACGATTTTGGTAAGCGGTAATAAAAAATCGTTTGCTGCAAAAGAAATAATTGCAAATGTACTATGTTTTTAAAAGTCAAAATTATCGTCTGCGGCTTGAAAGTTTTGTTTTTATTCAAAATGGCGTTTTTAACAAAGCAGTGGTTCGAAGGTTACATTTATGCTCTTTCCGAAGAGAAATATGCATACTCCGTTATCCAAAAACGATGTGAGAGTCATGGTTTTGTGATATCTAAAGCGTCGATAGGTAATATCGTCAACAAAAAAGGAAAAAAACGTCAAATTGGAGCCTCAAGGGGGACACAAATTCCAAATAAGTATCCAAGGAAAAAACGGACATCTTCGACTATTGCAAAGGTATGTTGTTTAATGTTAAAAGAAAATACCCCTAGTCAAAGGACAGTTTCAAAATCATTAAAATGCTCGGTGTCCACTGTAAACAAAATGATAAACGTTGATTTAAATCTTAAGAAAGTGAAAAAACGCAATGTGCATCGTCTTCTTCCAAATCATATCGCTGAACGCAGGACACGCTGCAGAATTCTATATGAGAAACACTTATCCAAGGAAAAATGGAAAACAATTCTCACAATAGATGAACCATGGGTGTGTTTAAATGATTGAAACAAAAAAAGAGCCATTTCTTATCATAAAAGGGGAGAAAAAAATTTAAGTACATGGTTCAAAGAATCGAAAGAAAGTTTTTCTAAGGGATTCATGATTGTTGCTGGTTTTTCTTATAATGGCAAGTTAAAAATAAAGAGAGTGGAAAAAAATGTCAAGATTACCTCCAAATACTATCAGGAACATATTTTATTGCCAATTTTTCTGAATGAAATACCATCGCTTTACCCACAGTGCCATCAATCTGTGAGACTCCATCAGGACAAAGCTAGCAGTCACACATCAAAATCCACTGTAAATTTCCTAAAAGAAATGGAACAAAAAACTGGTATCAAGGCCATACCCTTCACTGATATCCCTACTAAATCTCCCGATGTATCACCTATGGATTTTTGTGCTTTCGGACTTTTAAAATCTGCATTATCCAAACGTCGTCCCAAAACCTTTACAGGACTCTGGAAAGCTGTTCAGGAGGAATGGGATAGAATACCTCTTCTGACACTTCAAAAGGCATTATTATCCTGGAAATTGCGGTGTCGAAAAATAGTTCAGAATAAGGAATGTCAAATAGAACATTTAAAACACAAGAATTTTATGAAATTTAGTTTTGTGAATACAATATACATCGTCTAAAAAACGTGTGAACAGCCTCTGTATAATTAAAATTTACCCTAGGTTCGATTTACTGTTTGCACCACTGTGGTGGTTAATGAGCCAAAAGAAAAATGATATTGAATCTAAAAAGTTTACTTATCTAACCTTGGAGGACACCTAGAAATAAAATTACTTCACCTAAAAGAAAAAGCTTCAAATCTGCTGAAATAAAAAAAAACCTAAAGCTGAAAATCAGAAAATTAACTAAAAAGGCAAGGACCGACATGACACCACTTTACAAACTAATAATCCCAATTTATTAAAAATTTCACTGACATTATAACCATCAATCTAGTAATCACTACTCAACATATATCTGACATACCAGATTCAATTATTAAAAATGCTTTTGCTGCAAAACCAAAATATATATAAATCTCAACACAATCAAATAAATAAAAATGAAAATTCCAATAAATCAATAAGGAGTGGCTGGCGAATAAAAGAAAACTTAATTATTCTAAGTGTAATTGCTAACATAAAAAAATAAAATAAAATAAAATAAAATGAGTCTTTAGTGACCCTGCTGCAGCTTCAAAATGGAGAAAATTAGGGATAGTATTTAAAGAACAGAAAGAAAGAAAAAAGAGGAAATTCATCCGTGGCCATCATCCCCAGGCCGGGAGGTCCAAGTTTGGGTCCCACGCTCCTCTCGCCACCAGTTCAGGGTCCAGAAAAAACAAAATTCTTTTTTCAAACTCCCTCGCTCCCGAGTCACCGCTCCATTCCTTGTAGTTGTCCGCAGCCTGTATGATTGCAAAGAGTCCGCTAGCGCGCCAACGATTTGGGACATAAAGTTCGAGTGAAAGGTTGCAGGCCACCATTTTCTATCTTCTGGAACTGTAGTCCAATTTTATTTCATCTTCTGAACTCGTACTAACGCCATATTAAATTTTCTCCGCGCTACCTCCACCCACAAGACGCTGTACCCTTCCCCACGTTCTGGTCTTCTCATCCTTTTTCCTCTCTGGCTCGGAGGGGGGCTTGGTTGTGCATCACGAAGAAATGGCGAAGATCGGGCATATCAAATTGCCAAGGACAGCGGCCAGCAGAGGTAGCGATATGAACTTGTTACTAGGCACAGGGTCAAATTTAGGGAAGGAAGAAAAACAATGAATATTTCTAAAACTTTTACCCTAAGTAAAATTCACCAGCCAAAAATACGTACCAGCCACTTACAAGGTTTATAAATTTATCAATATTTTAACAATAAGGTATAACCTGTGATGATCTATTTCAATTTAATTCTTCACAATGTCAAAACATTTAGAGAAACTTGCACACACTTCTCCAAATGCGATGACATTAATCAAATCAATTAATATTTGATCACCACAAGTTTAACCAAGTATATTTAGCAGAGGCTTAATAAATTTATTTATACAAAGCATAACCGTTACTAAAATTTAATTACTTACTTACTTACTTTACTAACTTAATTATCTCAAAACCCGATATTAAAGTAAACGTTAATTATTTAATAAACTATTAATTATCATCAGCACACATGAAAAGTAAATCAATATATAATTTTAAAATAAAAATATATACAGAACAACATCTAATGTTGACCTTTAATACATAGAAAGGTGAAAATATCCGAGGGAAAGTCCCTTTCTCATAACGTGGGGTAGTTCAGGTGGTAGAATTCCGGGCTGGTAGTTTGAGGACGTGAGTTCGATCCTCGTACCTGGCAGATAATCGTTGTAAGAATAACAATAGTTATAAAAATGAAATGCCAATGTTATTTATTAATTCAATATTAAAAAGATAGAAAAGAGTATTGCAGTCCTTCGTATATCCACGAGGGCGATGGATATAGGAGGAAACAGCAATTGTATATAAAAGGAATTATCTTGTTATTTGGTAATATCTTGCTTAGTAACTATTTTCTATTTCTTATCTCTATGACTGTTTCACAAAAAATCTTTCCTTCCTACAAAAACATTAAACCCCTGAATAAATAGCAGTTCTTTTTTCGCTAATAATAACTTGCAGACTTTATAAAACGCTCGAGGCTATTAAGAATGTTGCGTGTTCCATAATGATAAGAAAACAATACAACGTATTTTTCACTCAAACAAAATCGTCTCAAAGAAGACATGATTTCAGAGAGAAAACGCAAAGTTTCACATAGAACATTAGTTCTTAAAACTCTTTTTCCCTCTTTTTTTCCTTATTTTCTCTGGAAATCGATTTTTACGCCTTTTTCGACAAGTTCTGGATTTCTAAATTCGTGTAGATAGTTTAATAGTTTAGATAGTTTGATTCTAAAATTCTTTTACCTCTGCATTTTCTTGCGCTCTTCTAGATATAATGTAAACTGGACACAAACTTAAATCTTATTCAGTGAAAAAAAAGAAGAAAAGAAATGTTTTTATTTCTCTTTTTACCGAAAAGAGAAGTTTTAAAGGTACAGGATATTTTCACATTCAGCGTTTTTATGTAGTATATATATATATATATATATATATATATATATATATATATATATATATATATATACAAGTAACAGAAAAGAATGTAAAATTACGAACTTGGTGAAAGAGCAGGCATGTAAGTAAGATATGTAGACAAGGATCCTGGGAGGCTTTCTTAACAAAAAGAATGGGCCCGTTATGTAATACAATAAATTCTGGACAAAAATTCCAATATGAGAAAAAATGCAAAAATATTGCTTGTTTTTTATGTAATTGGTGCTATATTTCCTTTATCTGACATACTAGAAAAAACTTTGAATGCTTATCAGTAAATAATTTAATCCCTCGTGGCATCCCATGGTTTTCGTAAAAGTTTGATTACCATCTGCTATGTATATACAGTGGGTAACAAAATTATAAGACCACCCAAAATATCACTCATTTTAATATTACACTGCATAAAATGAATAATTCTTAGATACACCCGTCCTCAGCCGAAGCTTATACGGGGAAAATACTGATTACCGATCGTCCCGACAGCCACCCACTCAGTCGGATCACACAAGCAAAAGAGGCGGATATGACAAAGCGCCCCCCAGCCGAAACCTATCAGGCCAAATAAAAACAAAAACAAATTATATAAGTATAAAATGAATAATTTTAAAATTTGAAGCAAATGAAAAAAGTTATATTTTCTCAAATAAATCGCTTGAGTTAATTTCCCACAGCAAACGATTTTCTGAAATTTCGGTGTAACATAAATATAAGACCACTTATTTTTTTATTTAAAATTGTTTGCGTTTTTAAAACTATTTTATTTTTTCTTTCAAAATCGTAGATAAACTGTAACTTTACATCACAAAAAAGTCCAAACGATAATATTGTAAAAGAAAATAGAATTTAATTTGTTTGCTTTTATGAGGAAATTCAAAATGCCGTGTGGAAGAGAATTATCTGAACTAGAAGTTCGAAAAATTTGGTTTTATAAGGGCTGTGGAAAATCGGAACGTGAAATAAGTAAGATACTTAAACGTTCTAAAACTGCAATTCATATCGTATTAAGTAAAAGAGATTATTATCAGCTCGCGATAATAGACGAATTTTCAAGCTTGCAACGAAACAGAACTTGTCTACTCGTAAAATAACACAGCAGACAAGTAAAACTATTTCACATATGACTGTCTGGCGTACTTTAAGATCAAATTCAAATGTTGCTCTTCGGAAATTAAAAAAAAACCAAGACTGTTAAAGCATCATAAAGAAGGAAGGCTGAAGTGGGCAAAAGAAGTCATGACCTGGGATGCTGCTTGGAAAAATATTATTTTTTCCGACGAAAAAAGATTTATTTGGATGGCCCGGACGGTAATATTTCCTACTGGCATGATTTACGAACGGAACCTCGAGTTTTCTTCAGTAGACAGATGGGTGGTGGCTCTGTGATGGTGTGGGAAGCTTTTGCATATGATGGGAAATGTGATCGGCAGCGAGTTCTTGGAAAAATGGACTCCATTTGTTATTAACAACTTCTTTACCAACACCTTATACCTTTTGGCCCAGTTTTAGGAGGATCAAACTGGAAATTTCAGCAAGACAATGCGCCATGCCATGTGTCTAAATCAACTAAAAACTGGTTTCAAAAAGAAAAAAAATCGAGGTCTTAAACTGGCCAAGCCTTAGTCCAGACCTGAATCCCACCGAAAACTTGTGGGGCCATTTGGCTCGTCAAGTGTATGCAAATAACCGTCAGTATGATTCTGTGTATGAATTGGAACTAGCTATCATGGATGAATGGGACAAAATTCCCAAATATTTGATCGAAAACCTAATTTATTCAATGAAAAATCGAGTATTTGAAGTTATTCAAATAAATGGTGGATCAACATCATATTACTTTTATTAAAAAAATTTGTTTTAACTAGTGGTCTTATAATTTTGTTACAGACATTTGATTGGAAAAATTTGAAATTATTGATAAAATAATTAGTATATTTAAATATCTCTTAAAAATAATATACATATATTTTATATTTCATTTATTAACATCAACCTAATTTAATTTTTAAAATATTATACTATTTATAGTAAAAATCACAAAATCCACAGTGGTCTTATAATTTTGTTACACACTGTATATGTGATGATAATCACAGCCGAATGAAAAACATATCTGCGGACAACTTGGAGAGATGCAGGCGGCCGTTGGGTGATGAGAAAAGCACAGACATGGAGCCATAGAAACGAAACACAAATTCCAAGACGTGTTTTATTTATCAGAGGGCATTAGTTGCAGTGACCACAGGACTTGTTCGACGTCCCTGCCAGGACGGGACGTGTTAACAGCAGTGCTTACATGGCAGAGTTAAATGTGAAGAGCCGTCATGACCACCTCAGTTCTGGCGTCCGTGGACAGCAGATCTGACAGCAATGAGAGTTAGGTGCAAAGAGAGAGAAGTCTTCTGTTCAGACAAATATTAAATGACTTTTTACTGATTTTCTCACCAGGTGGCCAAAATTACTTAATATTTAATTGAGCGAATTTAGTCTCGTGGAGTTCACGTGTCCAGGTCATGGTTCTCCTGGGGATTAATTAATTTCTAAATCACGCGTTGCTCTGCGTTTTACCAAAAGGAATAATTTGAAAACAAGACTTATTTATTATATATAAATTTAACGAGGCCTTCAAGATTGGGCCAGATATGGTGATGTTATGGAATTCAGATGTTTCAAATGCCTGCTTAATGATCTGCAAGGCTAATATAAATTATAACTTACATTATTTTTAGGTTGAAATTTGGAAGAGGGGTCGTGCTTTATTAAAAAGAGAATATGCTTTAAAGCAATGTAGGAAGACGCGTTTTCTTGTTATATATATATATATATATATATATATATATATATATATATACACAGGTAACCCCCAGCACGGATTCACTCTAACACGGTTCGAGAATTGGGGACATCCCCGTATAACACGGCACTTCTGTAGCACGGATTCACTCTAACATGGTTCGAGAATTGGGTAAAACCCTCGTACAACATGAAATGTAATATAATCTATTGAAAGCAAACATTATCTAATTTGAAATTAGGGAAATCCCCGTTCACCAGCTCAATAAACGTGATAACACTTTTAAGTGCGAAAGATACCTCATTTGATATTTTTCATTTGAGTGCGTATGTACTATCAAATTTCCCTGCATAATTTTTGTGAACTATTAATACTTAAGTATATTTTAAGACTTTAATTGTATCTCTTTTTTGGCTACGTAGATTAAAAATTTTCGGGTAAGTGTACTCGACCTTTTGTAAAGAAATAATAATTAATGTTTTTATTTTTATGAATTAATCTGTAGCCCTAAGCTATATCTGGCGAAAATAAAAAAATCTCTTAAAAGACATTTAAAGATCTAGATTTTGAAGTTCTTCTTATATAGGATAATGCACCCAGCCATCCGCAAGATTTAAATAACCCAAATATCAAATTTTTTTACGTCCAAATACAACTGCTTTACTTCAACCGTTAGATCAGGGAAATATATCTACATTTAAAATCAATTACATAAGGATATCATTACAATGGGTTTTGAACAAAACCGATGATGAGTCTATGGACGACATTAAATGGTTGTTGGGAAAAATATGGCCGTAGCCAATTGAAATTGAAAATTTGATCGAGACAGCAGAAAACAGAATGGATACAGTAGTAGAAATTGCTAAGTCTCTGGGATGGGAAGGTTTTGACGATACGACTGCACAAGATTTACTGGTGATCCAAGAATTACTGGTGGAAGAAGAAATTGATGAAGCAGATTTGGTAGAAATGATATCTGGATTCCATGATAACTCAGATGATAGCATAGGTGAAGACAAAGAAGTTAAAAATTTTACTCTACAAAGCATAAAGAAAAGCCTAGGCTTAGCCGAACAGTTAAGAGTCATATTTCTTAAATGAAGATCCTTCAAATTAAAGGGGCACAAAGTTTCAAAGAGAACTTCATAAGTGCTTAGTACCATATAAGGAAATTTATAAAGATCTTTTAACTAAAAGCAAGCAATCTAAAATAACAGATTTTTTGAAAAATGTAGAGCATGTATCTGAAGATAATGCAGAAAAATGCTCAGAGGATAAGGATATCTTGCCAAAAAGAAAACGCCCTCGGTTAATAGTGCTTAGAGATGACGAAGAAAACATTCTTTAATTCATATAAATATGTATTACTTCTTAAAAATTTTTTATAAAGATATTTATCTTAATTATGAAAATATAATAGCATGCTTTTTAATTTTTGGAACCTAGCCCCTCTTTCGTACTAGTTCTTTGTTCTTTGATTCGTATAACATGGATTCGCATAACACGGCAATTTTTTGGAACATAACTACCGTGTTATACGGGTTTACCTATATATATATATATATATATATATATATATATATATATATATATATATATATATATATATATATATATATATATATATATATATATATATATATATATATAATATATATATATATATATATATATATATATATATATATATATATATATATATATATATATATAATCGATTAGCCTTGGATATAATCTCTTTGACTATTCCCTAAAAGGTACCATATTTATACGAAGTTAATTTTGAGGAAATTGCCACAATGTTGCACGAAAAGCCTTATTTTCAAATCTTAGCCTTGGAAAATATTGATTGGATAGAGATTATTGGAAATAGAAGGAAAAACGGAGGAAATTCAGCTGAACTAAATTCTTAGCGATTGAACAGCTCTAGTTTTTTTTAATTTTCTGAGGGCTAGGGCATGGAGAAAAAGTTATCTTTGATTTAAAAAAAAGTAGATATTAGAATAAATATACAGAGGATTCATTATTTTGACTATTATAAAACAGTTCAGGGGTGATTTCTCTGTTCGCTTCTGTTTTTTTCTTATCAAACTCATTAATCATTTTACTTCATATATGACATCTAAATTTATCCAAGTAGTTCATAAATATATTCGTAACTATGTGATGCATATTCTAATCCTAAATAATTTTAAATAGTGTTCATTAGATCATAAAACATAGATTCCAGAAATTCTTTACTTTTATGTGACAGCTGACTGAATAACTTATGTTTTCTGTCCCCAGATTCTACGATGCAGTTCAAGAACTTAAACAAGTTCATGCGTCTGATGTCGAAACCAAAGTACAAGAAATATGGTGGTCAGTAAACAACATTTATTCAGTTATTTTCCTTTCTGTTATGCAAATATAAATATCTGGATATTCCAAGTATTTTAGAATTTTCAGTAGAGCTTCAACAGAACAATTCTCTAGTGCTGTCTTTTGATCCGTTGAGGTTTTAATGTATTTACTCTGCAACAAGTCATTCGTAGTTTGGGGCAATAGAAATTTCTGCTTGTTTTTCTGACGCTGTCTGAAATGTTAACATCAATTCTACTCCCCTATGCTTACATGAAGCTTGGCAAACCTCCGTAGTAAATTGAATTGCTTTCTAGTACGATAAAATGTAAGCGAAAAAGATGACGAATGTTATAAAAAAAAAACCTCTTTTTTAGTGACGATAATATAGAAGCAAGAATAAATTTGCCCAGCATACTGCCCGCGGGCTGCCCTCCAGCACTCACTCTGTGGCCGGCGAAGCCTTTTGTGTAGACGCATATTATAAATCTAAAAAATACAGTATATTATTTTTAGATTTATAATATTGCTAAAGGAATACATAAGCAATGAATATTAATATTTATTTAATTTTTAAAATTATCAGTAATTTATTCTTTGTTAGACAAAGTTTTTATCGTTTCCCGATATACACCTGTCCCTCGATTTTCCCGGTACTCCGCTTACATGGTTTCTAAATTTTATAAATTAAAATTAATCGATGTATTATTTGATTATTTGAGTGTTTCAGATTGAACACTAATTATCTGCACAGACGTCACAAGTGCATTGCGTTGCATTTAGCATGGGCGTCAATAAAGTAGATTTTGTTTCATTTCTATACTGTCATTCCTAGTTCAGTTCTACACGAGGTAAGACGTTAATTTTGAAAACATATGTAAATAAATAATTTATCATTGCATGTTGTTTAAATTTATTTGTCTTCACTTCGGCATAAACTCTTTGCATTTTTACATTGTTATTATAAACATGACTATGGCTTTCACCTATTCCCTTGTTTAATATGAATGCTGTGTCTTGATTTACACGGTCTCGATTTACACGATTTGCCGTGTAAATCGAGGGATAGGAGTATATCCTATTTTCTTGCGGCCTGCAGAAGCTTTCCATAAAATAATATGACCCTCACCGCATTTCCAGTTGTTCAGGCCTGGTTTAAACTAATGTAGCTGAACAGTTGTATACCGATAAAGCCTCACTGATGATGAAAGTTTAGAGACTTTTAGAATTTCTTCTTTAAACATAACTAGGGTATTTCTAGAGCATGTTTTGTTAACTCTTACTGGTAAATAACTGCAATAATATGTTTTTGGTATTCTTCAACGTTGTGCTGCTAAAAAACTATTTCTTTCATAAAAATTATCAAAATTTTGTTTGAAGTCATTTTCTCCTGAAAAAAGTCTGAAATATTTTGTGTATAAGAGGTAAAATTAATGGCACAAATGACCCAGAACTGTAAAGGACATGTTTTTTTTAAATAATTTTTTTTTGTTTAAATTTTCTTTTTTATTTATGAATAAAAATTACTAGTTTTGGATACACACGTTCTCAGACCTTGTTTATTCTGTTATCAGTCATTCTTCTGGTCCCAGTTTCCTAGATATGATTGCCTTTATGGCCAAGAAACAAATGCCATAAATACAATTGCCTCATAGCGTCGTCCGTAGAGACAATGGCATCTAATACCTGCTTGACCCAATTTTCTGAATTTTCAGATGATATTATTTTTAGTTTTATGGTTCAAGTAACTTGTATATGCAAAGAGCTTTGATCTGATGTTGTTGATTCAATGTACCACATAAGGTCTCAGATATTCCGTAAAGTCTTTATTAAAATTGTCATATTTAACACATAAATACGAATAAGATAACTATTGATCTGAAACAATTGGAATATATATATATATATATATATATATATATATATATATATATATATATATATATATATTTATATATATTTATATATATATATATATATATATATATATATATATATATATATATATATATATATATATATATGTGTGTGTGTGTGTGTGTGTGTGTGTGGCTTGGTATAAGAAGTGCCTAAGTCAGTTTTTTCCAAAATGGCTTTGTTTGCTTATGTCTCTTTTAAAAAAATTATTTTCAATGTAAGAAGTACCTAAATCTCTCCGATGCTTTAAAAGTGTTTTCTAAACCATTGTCCAAACTTGGGTACTTCTTAAATTGAAAATAAAAAAATTTTAAAGAGACATAAGCAAACAAAGTCACCTTGGAGAAAACTAGCTTAAGCACTTCTTGTACCAAGCCACAGATATATATATATATATATATATATATATATATATATGTGCGAGATATAGATAGATATTATGCATATGTTATGGATAGAGGGGTGTTTAGGAGTTTATATTTGTTACATATGATTGCCTGAATCTTCTAAAAGATGTAGAAAATTTCTGGTTAGATTACCTTTATCAATATAAGATTTTCTTCGCAATATTGCACCTGTGAGTTACATCCTCATTTCTCAATGAAATGAAACAAATCTTACTACGAACACATAAAGCGTAACATTTATCATACAACCATGAGACTCTTCAAATTACGGATCTGATATTTGAACTCCTTCGTCTTTATTCATTTTAAAATTGATTTTGAGATTATATTCGGTACCACTCAAAACTCTCTTTCACTTCAGTGAAAATTATTAATTGCATATTCCTCCGCGGTTAGTTCATGTAGACAGAAGCAGTTCCATATTTGCATACATGTTTCTAATTTTAAAAATGAAAATTAAAAACAAATTATCTCTCTCTTTTCGCAGCGAGTTCTTTGAAGCGGATGCCAACACTCCGGTAAATATTGATTCGAAGAGCTTCGACATCACGAAGAAAAACGTCGAGCATCCCGACCGATGGGTTTTTGATGCCGCCGCGGTGAGTGCGCTTTTGAATGATTTTTCTACAAAAAAGTATGCACACTCCCCTCTCTTCAGTATTCCACCCCGGGATCGTATCAGCAAAGCTCGGAGAGACGCTATGTTGACTTCTAAGAGCAGATGACTCGACAACCGATGGCGCAAAATTTAAATAAAATTACGAGATCAAAGCCTGGGTAAATATTTTTGAACCAGTGTGAATCGTTTCCAGGTAAAAGGAGATTTCTTGAAATCACATTTTTGTCCTGTGTAAAGTGTCCTCCAGATAGAAGCAGAGGTTGTTTATTTAAGAATCGTGAGCATTGAATACTTTTGTTTTTTTTTTCAAATTCTTTTCAAAAATGTGGTTTCCTGGGTTTTCGTTTCATGTCCTTCCATTCCATCTACTTTTCATTTCACTCTCAGTAATTAATGAGAGATATTTCCACAGTTTTGAAAATTATTTTCAGTTTAATTTAGTCCTCTTTTTCGTATGAGAGGTTTTTTTTAAAAATTTAGTTATTTTTGAGAAAAAATTTAATTTTTCTCTGTTGAGTTTTAATAAATGAATTTTTCAGAAACTGACTCCATTAGGAATTTTTTTTATCCATAAATAAGATTTATGAGAAATCATTGGTTTCCGATACAAAATAATATTCCTTTGAGGCGGTTGTAAAATAAATTTAGAAAGATAGTAGTCAATAAAATTTCCCTGTTTTCAAATTTCTTAGGAAAAAATTCAATTTTTTATTTTCTTTTTCTGCTATTCTATTTTTTTAGAAACTTATTTATCTAGATTTCTGTGTAATCTCGTGGGGAAAATATTCAAAATAAAACTTCCTTACATTGCCAGGGAAGTTCATTGGTTAGAGAATCCATTGGCAGATCTGTCGATACAAAATTTGAATCCCGACCCTCTTAGAAAATCGTTATTTCGTTATAGCTCAGCAAAATAACTGAAGAATAAGATTATACACCGTTTTACAAATAAATGATAAATACATAATAATAAAATCAAGGATTTATTATGAAAATATAAGTGTGTGCGGGAGAATTAGTGTACATCTTTGGAAAAAACCCTTCATTACTGGATATTCATACAACAGAAGACCTTGTCACCAATAATTATTGATGACAAGTATTATTGTTGACTAGTAACCCCCTTTAAGGGGGTTAAGAATTTCTGGAGTTTTCCATTCTGATCTATAGAGAGAGAAATCCCCAACTAGCCTTTTGTAAAAGGCTATGATTATCCCCAGATTATATATATTCTTTTAACAAGACATGCGACAGCATTTTTTGTTTGTTTTTAATGCGTGTGAAAGGTAGGTCCTGATTTTCTATTAGGCCCAGTGGGCTTAGGCCTAGAGGCACCCGAATGCTGGGGGCCCCAAAAATTTTTATTTAAAAAAAAAAAAAAAAAAATTCCCAATTCAAATTTTTTTTTAATTTTACCTTTTTTAATAGGAATTTTTATATATCCTTTCAAATTTGATTGATTAGTTCATCGTATATATAGTTATATGTATAGTTCATCATATGTATAGTTCGTCATATGTATAGTTATATATATATAAGGGATTAATAAGTTTTTCTGGTTGCATTATATTGGTGTTTTAATGAAGAAGTTAATATATTGTATTGCCTTTTGTTATTTCATTATGTTCTAGGCTTCTACGCTTCAAATAGCCAATTCTTGGTAAAATGGTACTTTCACAATGATTCATGATTATTTTTTATGTGTGTCAATTGTGGATATGTTACGCCCACATCAGTGTTAGGGGGCCCCCATCCCGAGTTTTGCCTATAGTTAAGACTTTTCTAAATCGGGCCCTGATGACATGCAGATACCTTCAGAGTTCAAAAAGTGTTTGTATAAGGGATCCATACTAAAATTGGAAATTGTAAAAATACTGTTTACGCCTGTATCTCAGGATGTCCATAAAGCAAAATCGAAATATGTTAGTGCTATGGCGTCGCTGACAAAGAATACGTATGCGTCCTCAAATAGGTGTCCCTTAGGTGGAATTTTGCTGTATATAGGTTCGAAAAAATAAACTTATGTTACATAGACTAAGTGGCAAGTTTAATGACCCCCTACTCAGTACAACGTCAGTCTCTCAATAGTGCTTAAATTCTCTTTGGCATGGACTTCATGAGATGTTGTTAAGTGGCTTGAGAAATCTCATACCACTGGCAATGGCCACTTCGATCCTCCTCTTCTAGCACCCACGGTCAATCCACGCTAAAAATACATTAAATCAAAATTTTTCCCTCTCCTTCACAAGCAATGCACTTTAACTGTCTTTACAATATTCTAGAAATTCCTTTCATACCAGTCTTACCCTCTAGAAGCACCATCGTAACGTCACAGCTGATTTGCTTAAAATTATCGGGTGGTCACAATCAGTTAGCCACTCAGTGTGTATGAGTGTGTGTCTCGGTGTGTGTGTGTATATATATATATATATATATATATATATATATATATATATATATATATATATATATATGAGGGTCATTTTTTAAGTAAGAACCGTTTTGTAATTGAGTAAGAGAAATTTTAGTTATGAACGTAAATTGTATCACAAACTAAAATATGAACATTTTTTCACTTTTCAACATAGTCACCATTAACATTTAAACATCAAGTCGTGTCACCAGCTTTTTCACTCAGTTAAAAGAATCCTTGAAACAGTAGTTTAACTGTAACTAAATGCTAAAAAGTATTCATCCAAAGTTTCGCACAAATAAGAACGTCATAGTGAAATTTATGAAAATGTGTACAAAATGGATACCCCAGTATCTTAAACCATTATTTCTTTTCACATTTAACATACCTGTAGGCATAAAACATCTTTAAATACACCTGCAGTTATAAAGTGTTCTATAAACAGACTATAAAGTGCAGTTATAAAGTGTTCTATGAACATTGTGCACTGACATTTGTAAATGTAGAGAAGTTCAGAGTAAACCTGTTTGTATCCTCTGCTTTTCCATAAGCTATGAAACTTTTATGGAGAGCAAATATTGCCTGTATATATTCTTGATATTTTTTATTACTTTTGTATGATAGGCAGTGGTTAAATACTCAGAGCTTTGCGTTTGTGTCGGTAGATGACATTATTATGTCACGTTACGTCTCATGGAAAGAAAGGAGAAAGGTACAGCTTCTGTTCGTCTATTGAGTGGAGCAGACATAGGTAGAAGGCTGACTTCGCTCCGATTTCGCCTACTAGCTTTAGCTGGGCACAATGGAATGGCCTTTACGCCTAGGTTGACCCTACCAGGAGAAAAAACTCCCGACGTACTTCCCCTGCACTGTCCCGACGTACTCATCCTGTTGTTGTTACTTGGGATTAGTAACAACAACAACACTATGTCACGTAGAAAAGCTATCATCGTAATAAAGTGTTATTATGCTGTTTGCACGTGCTTAAGCAAGGTGACTACGTACGATTGTTACACGGAATTCGTCCAAACAGGCTCAGCGAGTGTCTATTCAATTTCTGAAGGTGGTGTTTCTCAAGCCAAAATTTATGTAGGATATGTATGGGCATGAGTGAGTTACGATGTATAGTGTTCAGATGATTTAGTAAATTTCGTAAAGGACGTGTGAGAACGGTACATGCTGATATCTGCTCAATCATACTTAACCATTACCATGGAATCGGTTGATACCGGGGACAAGATTTTCTGCGACGCTTCCTCTGGGAGGTATTCCACCATCCTCCCTAAAGCTAAGACCTATCGTCCTGCGAATACGAGATGTTCAATCCCCTGAAAAAGGTACCCCAGGGCTGCTGGTTCGCTGACGTAACATGCAGAGGTTTGGGACGCCGTTTGAGATTGGCTCCACAGACAACCACGGATGTTCTTCGCTCTGATTATTGAAAATCGAGTGAAGCGCTGGGACAGTTGTCTCAACCGATAAGGAGACTATGTGTGACGGATGTGTATCCCATGTATCACTGTCACTTCCTGTATGTTCACATATGTTACTGTTGTTTCTTATACCCCCTGGATGGAAGTTCCAGACCAGGTCCATATAGGCTACGGGCTGAAGTGTGCGGCTCCGTTTTCAGATAGCACCACAAGGATCGGAGTCCGTCTTAGCTAGTTGCCACCTCAATTTTGACCGAGTGATCCCAGTGCGACATGGGGAAGGGATCGTACCCTATCCCGTCCTTGCTGACCTTCTTAGAGGGACTTTCCGGTCTATGGATTTATCGTGTCCATATCCGGTCTAGACGCGGAGGTATTTAACGGCGCGCGCCGGGATTCGATCCGAGCACATCAGTACCAAAAAGCCAGCACATTACTGCAAGGCACCTCATTCCCGTGTTCACATATTCAACAAAATAAACCATTACAGACAAAAACCCCAAAAGTTTTATAGCTCTATAATCGCCCTTTTAGATTGCTGTAGCGTAGTTGAAAAAATATTATGAAAAGCATTAAATTCTTCTCTGATGGCATTTTGTTTAATATTTTATGTTTAAAATTCATTACCATGAATTATCTTTCCTCTTTCTGATTCCAGTCACATCTGTACTTGCTTATGAAAAACGACAGCTACGCCCGATACTTAAGATCCGAACTGTATAAGGAGTATCTGAACGGAACGAAGAAAAAGGTGTATACTGTGGTCTTTGTGAAGAATTTGCTCTTAGAATTTTAAAATATTTAAAAAAACTTTGTACCATTTACCTGTATTTTGTTGTATAAAACTATTGTGAAAAACATTTTCATGTGATTGTAAACACATATTATGTAGAAATTTATATTTCATGTATAAGACGGAAATTTTTTCTGAAATACGTGACACTTTCCCCTGAAAAATTATTTCTGTTTAATTTATGATTTAGATATCAGGAATCGAGGAATTGTGTTACTAGTAATTAATGTGTTTGAAACGTTAATTTAAATCATTAAATACAACAGGAATTCAAAAGAAGATAAAGCTTTTAAGGCAAATCTCAAACAAGGGGCTAAATACCACTCAATGTTTTTTTAAAATTTTCTGTTTCGGTCATTGCTACATTCGAATAATATATTCGTGATGAGATATAATAAAGTTTTGCCAGCAACCTCCTTTATTTCACTGATAAATCAGAGAAAGTAACTTAAAAATGTTGTCACCTAAATAAACCAAAACCTAATGGTTTTTCCCCCGCATAAAATTATTATCCTCCACCTCTACTTAAAGCAAGCCTGCCCAACATACGGTCCGCGGGGCTCATGCGGCCCTGTGAAGACGCATAATATTATAAATGTAAAAAATATGGTACATTAATTTTAGGTTTATAATATTACGAAATGAATATATATGAGCAATGGATATTAATGTTCATTTTTTAAATAATTTCAATAACTTATTTTTTGTTAGATAAAATATTTCTCGCTTTCCCCTGTATCCTATTTCCTTGCGATCCGCAAAAGCTTTATATATATATATATATACATATATACACTGAAGTGCCACTGAATAAGGGATACCTACCTAGTAACGAGTTGGGCCTCCTCTGGCCTTGATAAAGGCTGCCACACGACGAGGCATAGATTCAACAAGTTTCTGGAAACGTTCCACGGGAATGGCTTGCCAAATATTGGCTAAAGCTGTCCATAATTCAGTAAGGTTCTTTGGTGCTGTGTGATGGCCTTTCACGCCTTGTTCCAAAACATCCCAAAGATGCTCAATAGGATTTAAGTCTGGGCTTCTAGGTGGCCAATTCATGACAGAGAAGTCAGAGGAATGCTCATCCAACCAGCCAGTAGCCAACCGGGACTTGTGAGAGGTACAGTTGTCTACACAATTTGCGGAGGTACACAATTTGCGGAGGTACACAATTTGCATAGGCTTTGCTATCCCTAATTCAGTGGCACTTCAATGTATATATATATATATATATATATATATATATATATATATATATATATATATATATATATATATATATATATATATATATATAAATTAATATGGCTCTCATTATATTTCAAGTTGTTCAGGCATGACCTAGAGGATTTCAAAGGTGTATTTTAAAATTATTATTCAACCTTGAAAGTTGTTTATAATTTCTGTTATATGAGTAAAGACATAGTAAAGCTATGAATGGAACAAAAGAGGCATAATAAGCCTATGCAGTAATATTTTCAGTTCTTCACTTTAAGTTCCTTTTGATAGGCTGATATCAACCCGGTATTTCAGTTCCCCATCCACACTTTGTTGTGTATGGATTTCGTCTGATCTGAGGTATTAAACTTCCGCCAGGTGATGGACGAATGGCTAGGGCGATGGCATTCGGTTCAGATCCTGGGTTCGAGTCGCACTGTTGGCATGGATGTTTGTAGCCGTTCGGAATCGGCTTTAAACTGTAGGTCCCGGTCTAATTGTCCCTTGTGTAGCAAACAGTTGACCGTATCGCTCCAAACCAATAAACTGAACATGCTTAAAACAATTAGCGTTAAGTTTGTCAGTGGCTTATAGTTAACCCCCTGCATGGGAGTTTCAGATCAAGGAAAAAGGAATTTTTTGACAGCCCAAGTGAGTCATAGGTAAACTGAGGAGAAACTTTTTTGCCATATCTGTTAGGGTCTTAAAAAATATTATAGTTTAAAAGTAGTGTTTACTTTCATCTTTATAAAATTATTATTGGGGGCGATGTTTTGTGCGTGTGTTAATGGAGGTGCATTAAAGGAATAAAATAACTTAGAGGTCGGGGAGAAAAGCAAATAAGTAAGCATTAAGTAAAGTAAATAAGTAAAAAGAATAAGTAAATAAGTAAAAATTATAAGCAAATAAGTAGAAAATTAAGGTATCAAAATTTTTACAAAATGTATACATATAAGTTATCTGGAGATAACTTACTAAAGATATTTTCACGCCTTCAGCATTACATCGATACTTAAATTTTCAATATTTGATTTTTACTTCGTGAAGACTGAATTTTTTTCCTCCCAACTTTGAGTCATGGTTACGATAAAACATCTGTTAAATATGTTAAAGTCCTTGTAGGAGACACAAAACTAATTTTTACCTTTCTTTTCAGAGTAAACTTTTCATTCCCAAACTTCCAAGTCTCAGCATTGGATCGTAGTGGACAACATATCCCCGACGAGCATCTTGCTGGAATCAGAAATCAAAAAACTTTTTCAGAGTCAAGCGATATTTTGGTAATACATCCTCATCCAATCGCAACCTATAGTCATTCATCCAATCAACATTCACAGTGTACTAAACGCGAGTACCTTTTTTATACATGTATGTATATTGGACCATTCGAAACCAAAACGATAATTACAGAATAAAAAATAATAATACAAAGAAATGTACCAGATTAAAAGTATGGTTGAAAGAGTGGAATATACGTTTATTTTACTGAAAAAAAATATTTTGCGAGAAAACATATTGACATGTTGACTACAGAACGATTATTGTTATTACACGTGCAAAAGTTAAAAATGGTCAAGCCATAATGCTTACAAAGAGTCCAAACTAAGAAACCAATAAAATGAGATGAATCATACCATATATAATGATTCATGTATTTCCTCTAAACAAGCAAATAAAATTATTTGCAATGAATAGAGTTGCATTCTTCTTTCTATGAGAATATGAGATTTTAAAAAAATACATTAAATAAATAATGATACAAGAAAAATTCAGTGCTTATGCATCGCAAAAGAGAAATAAAAGAGCAAATTTACTTTATAATAACCTTAATTTTTTCTTAAAAATTTCAGAGATATGACAATAGCTAAAATTTGAATCCTTTTCATTAAATTTTGCGTTATTTATTTTCTTTTAAAAACGTATAGTTTCTAGAACAAGTAAATAAAGAAAGTTAGCAAGTGAAACAAAAATTGAAACCTTCTTTTTGTACACTATATACTTTATTATTAAATTTTTAACACCCTTCACTTTAACCCCATAGGCATTTTCTTGAAATATTAAGTTTTAAATTAGGTAGGTATAACAAATTATTGTTGTTTTCCAGTGCGGGGAACTTGTCAATAAAGATATTCGCGCTTTATCCGCAAGAATTATTGGCAGCTTTTACTAGAGGAGGCGTATAGGTGAGCCAACAAACCCCCGTGGTGTCACCTCAATTTTGTCTGAGCACTCCCATGGGCGAGATCTGGGGGGGGGGGGGGGCATACCTCCTCCCACCCACTGACACATAGAAAGAATTTCCAGTCTACGTATTTAAAGTACCCATATCTGGTGAAAACACGAAGATATTTAATGGAATTCGTCGGGATTCGAACTGAGTAACCCCAGTCCGAAGCCCAATTCGCTCCCAGTAGACTACCTTAGGCCAGATCAAATAAACTAGGTACACGCAGATTCAAATCAACGAATTAACTCACCTTACAATTTTATGATGTTTCAATGCATGTATTCGTGAAACTAAAAGTAGGCGGAAAAAGTCCTTGATTAAAAGCAAAGAGAAATAAACAGAGCTTAACAAATGTTCAGAAAAAATTTTTTTATTTAATTAAATAGAAACTAATTATTTCTGTTGACAATTACTTATTTTCAAATGAGATACACTTCGTAATGAAAACCAATTATTTGTTTATTTTCTAGTCAGGATCATGCAATTAATTAAACATATATTTCTATTATGCTACAATACATATAACTATATTCCTCCAAGTGAGCAGCAAAATTCTCGAATTAAAATCAAAGAGCAAACACCAGAGCATAAAATATGCTCAAAATATTAAATAATATTAATAAGGATTTCATTAAACCAGGAATTAAGTAATCACATCTTATATCAGTTTTTACTATAAATGTATGAGTATGGAATATAAATACAAATAAAATAGAAGACGGGGAAAATATTTAATTTATTTAAACGTTATTTGCATATTCTCGATATGTAAGTACACTGAACTATCGGTTATTTTATGGCAGAATATCTGTATTGCAGATTATCATTCCACAACAAAAGATAAAAGGTTAGAAATTAAATTCAAATTCTCTGAATCCCCCATTAACAAAGAAATATGACATCCCTAGAGAAAAAGTGTAAATTAAGCTGTCATTTTAACTTAGATCTAAATTATGTCTGCATATGTAGGTCATTTAAGACCTCTCAATTTCATAATTTATAGTATACAGGATCATTTTGAATTATCGATTTTTCCTGCAGCAGTGCATTAATTAGCTCGTAAAGCCGGGAGTTCAAACTATAATATACTATTATATAACATACTAGCTGAAAACACGCGCTTCGCTACGGAGTACATTCAAATTAAATACAACGGTCAATGTATGCAATTAATGCCAAAAAAATAAATATATATATTCATAATAAATGCGACGATCAATGTATACAGTTGATGTAATATATATATATATATATATATATATATATATATATATATATATATATATATATATATATATATATTTATAAAAAAATCGTAAGGGATATTTATTTTTTTTTGATAATATACAATCTTCTGCTGCATTAAAAAGAAAAAAAATATTTTTTTGTCTATTTAGTTGTTATGCACGTGACGATAAATTTCTTTAAAGTACCAGAAAAAGAAATCACGTGATCAGCATTTAATGAATTAAATTCTAAAAATTAATCTCTAAAAATTCACCAAAAATCAGAAAATCGAGGTAAAGATTCGAAAAGGATTTCACTTTAAAGGAATTTTTATGATCTTTCTTGTGATATAAATTTTATAACCCTCAAATTATTATTTTAAATGCAAACTTAAAAATGTTACAAAAATAGCTTAAAAATTTAATCTAAAAAAATCTAAGAAGAATTTTTGTCAAAAATCTTTCTTAGTGTACCCTTACACCATAAAAAGAATCGCCATGCAAAATTTCAGCCCTTTAGGTCCAGCGGTTTGGTGTGTGCGTTGTATGTCAGTGAGTGAGTCAGTCAGTTACGGAACTGTTTTATATTATATAGATTGCGTAATTCTGCTTGTCATCATTACATTATAAATCCAAACAAATGGAACACCCTTTAAGAATTTTTTGAGATTCTTCAAATAATGGCCGACAATCAGGGTATCCTACAAAAAGTAGCCTTATCCATACGTTTGCGTACTTTACGTTGGCTTACTCATACTTTTCTCTACCTGAGAGGTACAGGGGGATATTTTCACTCTTGTATCTCTCAGATTTCCTTAGCAGATTTACTTTTAAAGCCATCGGATAGTTCTGAATAATATTTCATCATAACACCATAAATCAGAAATCTGTTGAATTAAACTTGAATTCATCACAGCCAATTAAGTCTTCCCTGTTAACTCAGTAGGAAAGCCGCCTGCATCGTATACTGGTTAGCGTAACGTGCTCCCGCAAAATGGACTCCAGCTCGAATCACAGCTAGGGTTGCCAAATGTCCCGGATTGGCCGGGATTGTCCCGGAATTGGAATCGATGCCCCTGATCCCGGATGAATGCTAAATTGTCCCGGAATGTAGCGGAAACTATTCCAATTTTTTTTTTAATTGAAATTGACATCTTGTAAATCCGTTGAACGTTGTGACGTCGTAGTAATCCGACAGGTAGCGTGAACGTCACAGACTAAAATTAAAGTTTCCGCGATATTTATTTACAAGATCAATTTATATACAGATCAGGAAGTACACGGTGATAGCACAGATGGTGACTTCAATGACAAACTATGGGCATAGTATTTCATAAAGCATGAAAAATCGGTTGAGCTGATGAAAATTGTGTCTTTCATTTTGTCCATCCCTGCGAGTAATGCTTATCCAGAGAGAGTAGTCACAAAAACAGTGTGTGGACGAAGGCCAGGAATAACATGAATATCGACTTAGTGAAGGCGGAATTGCAAATACGACTTAATAGTGAATCGTGTGCAGAAGTTGTCAACTTTTTAAATACGGACTCACTTGCGAAAGAATTGGTGATTGCAGCAAAAAGTGAGAGAAAATATTATTGGAAAAACCCATAAAAATATAACGTTAAATTTGTTACTATAAGATTTAAAATTTTTATTATTATTATTATGTAATATAAATATATATATATATATATATATATATATATATATATATATATATATATATATATATATATATATATATAATTAAGTTTCTATAATAGTCAAAATAAAAAATATAAAAAATAAATTTTAAAAAAGCTGTATTAGATTTTTTCATACATGAAAAGTTTCCTCTGAAAACTAGGTAATGGCTGACTGATAATGATGATGATGTTCAGTTTTGAGCTATTTGTCCCGGAATCGTCACAGAAAAAGTTGGCAATCCTAATCACAGCTATGTCGTGGACGTTCCAGTGATGTTCCCTTGAAGGGAGCAGTATTGGCTCACCTGTAAGGTGCTCCCACAAAAAGTAACTACAAAGTCGTGATGCGAATGGGTGAATATCCTTAGAGAAAATACTTGCAGGCTTGAAAAAAAATCTGTCTATGTGATAAATTTTCAAAGGAAATATCAAGAGAAAAACTGTCTATGTAATAAATTTTCAAATCAAGGAGAAAGGAATTTTTCGACAGCAGAAATGAGTCATAAGAATACTGAGGAGAAACTTTTTTGCCATACCTGCTAGGATGTAAAAAAAATATTATACTTTAAAAATAGTATGTACTTTCATCTTTAAAAAACTATTATTGGGGCGATGTTTCGAGCAAATTTTCAAATCATGGAGAAAATAAAAAATCAAGAAAAAAAATGTCTATGTAATAAGAAGAAAGGAATTTTTTGAGGTAATAGGTAAGGAACAAACAAGGACCAAAAATCCTGTTCAGAGCCATTGTACGTATTAAAATACCCACTATATGATTCCCGTCACAGGGTACACAGTCAAATTATAATTGATATGAAGTTTCGACTTTTTGTAAAACAAAAATGAAATTTCCCTGCATTCAAAAATAAAATATAAAAAATATATAAAAACAATAATAACTAATCGGTGTAATAAATTAAGAAATGTGGAAACTTGCAAGTAATAAAAAAAATAGAAAGGGGTATAGTGGTTTCAAGACATGCCCAAAAAAAAGTTAAAGAAATCGCTGTTAGATTTAATATGATTACAATCTAGAGTACTAAAATGCTGAAAAGTTGGCTCAAGATATTAAAAAAGTTATATCATGAAATTTTGTATTTTTAATCTTTCTACTACTTCAGATGTATTTTCGCTCCTTTTTAGCGATATAAATTAATCAAATTAATCGGCTATTCTTTGCGTGTTCTGACATACATATTTTTAGGAATACATTGCTTCAGGTAGAGAAAAACTCTTTTGTGACACCTTTATCTTTTCCAAAAATCTGACAGGAATAATATGCAAGCCATTATCTTGGGAGACGCTTCCATTTCATCTTTGATAACTTGACAGCAAAAAAACCATAGAAGAAGGTTTTAAAATTTAAAAGATCTTAAGTTATGAGAACCTCTTGCAAAAGAAATATTCAGACAGTGTTTCGTTTTGATAAACTCCCATAAATGTTTCAACTTTCATTAATGGGTTTGAAAGTATAATCCGTTGCTGAGAATTTGCAGGAACAAGCACTATATCTAGGAATAAAAATAAAAGAAATGAATATGGGTAAAAAAAAAACGAATCGCAGAGTAGGTAAAAATTCCTCAAGGCTAGTAAAGTGGGAAAAATTATTACGTAAGGATCATAAGTGACAATCGTGACATGGGTCGAGGTGAAATAGTCAGCTCTTCTTCTGTCTGAAAAGTAGAATGTTCTAAATTTATTTCCGAGGATAGCCAATCTGTAATGGAAATAAAAGGATAAATGTTATACTGACTTGCACAGTGATCATCATGGGGTTTAATAGCATGACTAACAAATACTCCTATTCAAAGTTAAATGAGCTTAGTTGGGTAAAAGTTGTAAAGAATATATGTCTGGGAAAAAAAATTCAGGTTGTGCTTGTGATTTAATCAATTGTACTTATGGTTAAAACATGATAAACACGAGAAATCAAACGAAGTAACAGATTAAAACTTTGGCAAATATTATAAAAACACCAATAAGGCATTTCAAGTTTAATCATGCAATTTTAAGTTAGATAAACCTCTTTAAGAAAAAAAATATGTTTCTACATTAAAGTTTCAGAGAGACATGCTTTGTTATTATTGTATATTTTAAATGAACAATACAACAAAATTTTGTTTAGTTGTCTGGGGAACAAATTTATTATTAACAATATTAAAGATCTCAGATTTAATTGACAGGTAATATGACACTTTATTATTACTTTTTTTGTGTTACAATTATTTCGCTGGAAAAATATACCTCTTAGTTATGAAGAAACTTAAAATTTCTATATTTAATTGTAAGGCAAATTTATTTGTTTAACTAAAAAAGACATATTTTTTAGATTAAACTTCCATGTTGATATATTTCACCGAAGCTATTTTTAGCGCCCTTCGTAAACACGCTAATTGAATATGGAGTCTTGCTGGCCAGTGGCCATTATTAGAGATTTCATGTACTTTGACCATTCACACATTACAGAACCAATTCAGTCAGTAACAATTTTTAATACACTACCGAATTCCTTATAATTTTAGAAGCTTTACAACTAGCTATCCATCTTCATTGCCGTCAAAAATGAAATATTTGAAATTTAAAAATTGGGAATTCTTTCAAAAATATATTCATTGATTACGAAAACATTCTATAGATGTCTAGAGAATGATTTAGTGTAGTATCTTAAAATGATGAGGGGGGGGGAATGCACAAATAAAATTTAATTTTGTTAATTTTGATTATTGTTTATCCATTAACTCTACTGAAAGTCTTGAACACAAAAGCTTTTATTACGAGGCATTTCTGGGTTGAAAAGTGAATCGCACATTGCAAGGTTCCAGACTGTTGTCACATGTGTGAGATCTAATTAAATATGACACTGTCGAAACTAAGTAAAAAATACTTTAAATGCGAATGTCAAAAGTCTACCCTTAAGGCTGCTGTGTACTAACCCTATTGGATTCGCTCACCTCACTGTTAACCTATGAAGAAAATTTGTCTACTATTTACAGCTGCATAAATGCTAATAATCAAATAAAAAGGGCATTTACGGATAGCCTTAACTTTTCTGCACCTTGCGATAGGATTCATTTTATAAATTTGGCCCACCAAAGGAATTTATGAGCGTTTAAAACATACTATACAAGATTATTTACCCTGAGTAATTTAAATTTTAAAATATTATTTGCAGTTTTTTATAGAAAAATGCCCTAAGGTGTAAAATTTCTTTCTCTGTTACGGAGTATAATTTTCTTAAAACAATATTTAAATTCTAGTCGGCTATCCTTGGACACATTTTCTCCATAGGTTAACTTTGAGGTGAACAAATCCAATAGGGTTAGTACACAGCAGCCTTAAAGTTACTGTTTCAACAATAATCTTAAGGGACAAACAGAAAAATTATTGTCATTCTACGTACATGATTTAATGTATTTAAAGACTCGATGAACAAATTTTACAATGACAACTGAATTATACAACTTTCCTAACACAGATCCTATCCCAAATGAAACCAAACGGTTATTAAGAATTCCTTCATCCCTATCCACTATCCTCCGGTACATACTTTTGCACGTGGCACCAAATCATCTGACTAAATCATGTTTCTACGCTGAATCCACTATATCTAATAATTAGTTTCCTCCAGCTACGAACAGCTTAGTTCTTCTAGTGGAATCGCTCTGCAGCTATCTCATTGAAATCTGTCCTCGACTCACTACATCCCCCTACAATTAATTAGTCTACTGGCCTCATCATATTTCCGTATTAGCACACCTTTACTGGTGACCCTTTCTGCTCTCAAAGATTTAAGTGTTAACAACAGTGAGATATTCCATTAAAAATAAACCTCATATTACCCCCATTGGATATTAGAGACCGAGACAAACAGTCCCCTATCGAAATCACTATTCTTATTTGGGCGTAGTTACCACGATTTAATCTCTGAAACATATTCTCACCTACAGTTTTATCTTTCATCTTAAAATAACTTAAATAATTTAAGACTCGGACCTGGAACTTTCTGTTTGTCGAAAGCGTGCATTGATTCCAATTCTACCGAGCTATGTATTTATTTTTTCTAATAAACCTTATACTCGTTAGAGACTTTCTGCACATGGCTGACTGGACTCAATTTCACATCATTACAACATCGTGTGATTGAAATCGAAAACACAAACTTCTAGAAAAAGAGTTTCGAAAGAGATATTGTGGTATATCATTTTCTAAACCTATATCAAAAGAAAAAAATAAACCTCGAAAGTGAAAAGGGATTGCCTCGACTGCTTCTCTTACTTTTCTCATAAAAGTGCCTGGAGAAAACTTTTAGAGCCATTTATCTTCATCATTTATCCTTGACATTGAGATAGAATAATGTAAAAATACCCATGGAGAGTGTTCACAGATAGAATAGTACAAATAAACTCACTGAGAGAGTGTTCGAAAATTCAGAAGGGCCGGAGGGTATCACACTCAAAGGTTCTAAAATTCTTGACAAAACTTATTTTACTCCGAAAACATGCAAACTTTCCAGTGTAAATGTAATCCTAATGTATGTAATTTTCAATAAACAGCCAATATATTGGGAAGAAAGATGTCAAATTGAATGAACTTGGAGGAAGTATAAATAAGTTTTACAAGCTAACGAATTTCAATTTTTATCGTTGTTGTTTAAGGGAGGAAAAGAAGTTTTGTGATGTAGAAGGTTTAACTAGAGTGGTTAAACTTAGTCGTTACTTTGTTTGCCTGCTACTGCTTTAAACTCTTAAATAAAAGTTTTTAAACAAATAGAATTCTTTACATAAGCGGTTGTTAAAAAAAAAGTGGATAACATCCTGCTGATTTTCGGGACCGTTCGTTTATCTTGTCGCCAGTATAATTGTTGAAAAAATTAACTGTAACTAATAAAAAAAGCAGAAACTATTTTTAATTGTTTAGTTTTTAGCAGCTAGGTTTAAAGTGGGTGATATATTGTTTTTAAAATCATCCTGGGCATTTGTTTTGAGAGCAAACGACATATGATTTTCTGGGCTACTAGTTTTCGCTTAATCCCTAAAATTAGTTTTATTTGAACAATAATATAAAATACACCAATAATTTATCCCCAGACGGTGAAGGGTAAGTTTGAATTGTATGATATGATATGCTAGTTCCATGGTTAAAATACTTGTAGAAGCTGCCGAAGATGGTTGATTCGATTACCGTACCGGTCCTAGTTTGTTTTAAAGGACAGAAAAATGTATAAATTAGAGTTTTATAAAATATGGGGTCGATACAAGTTTACTAGTGCAATGGGCATCGTTCTCCCTAACTTGTATTCAACTCTGCAGATTGCAAGTACCTATAAAATTACCATTACAATAAATGCTTTAAACCAGATGTCAGACTATATTTTGGGGTTCTTTGAATTACTGAAAACTTTACTCCCATAAGCGCTTTCTACATTTAACAAAATAGCAAGGATTCCATAACGTTAGCCTCACACCTTATGTATTGATGACAGTGATGTATATTAATGTTACAAGATAATAGACGTCATTCGTATGGCGGTAGATTCGATTATCATGTAATATATTATCTATTATGACTCATATTTCCGATATATTGTGATATGAAGCGCTATTAGAACCTATATATTTGTTAAGAGATATAAAGAATAACTCTGCATGTTTCAGTTACTTTGTAAATATATATTTAAGATATATTTATATAATATGTTATCACAAGCTATGACTATTTATGGTTATTAAGATTGTGAGAACTTTTCCATATTGGTCAGACTGATTCGCCTGACTAATTCTTGAGCCGCTCGGGCCAATCTATGATTGCTTTACATCTTGAAGTGTGCCCTGTACTTAAAAACGTGTCCTGAATTTTAAGTCCCTTGTCTTGAACTATTGGAGAGCCGGTGGTCTAATGGCTTATTAGACAAATGACCAGCATTTGTAAAATAAAAAGATCGGGAGAAACGAAATCCAAACAGTGTGAGTTCCTCAAGGGATCGTACAATTAATGCGATACAGACCTTGATGATAACAGACCCAAGTCTGATACTCGTTCATTGCAGACGATTGTTACAAACGCTTGCGATTCTGATATCCTACAGAAGTCCCATGATCACTAAACTAATTTAAATAACTCATTGCTCTCTCATCTTATTTACGCCAAAACTTGAATCTTATTTTTAAATATTCTTGTCTAAACACACGTTATCTACTTAATTGTGTGCTTTACTGCTCGTCCATTTTTTCGTCTTCAGATGAGAAAAGCAATTTTTGATGCTAGCGAAATTCGATTCCAGATTTTATCCATTCCAATAGTGAATACTGGCTTCCCCGGTTAACTGATGGTAGAGCGATCCTTGGAAAAAATCTGTTAGTAAAATGAAGAAGCAGTCATCTTTAGTTTGTTAAGAATGGTATTCAGAAGGTGAGATTATCTTACATTGTCTAGGTAATAGATGCCTGAGAGGTTAGAGCACTTACTTCCTTCGCTCTTCGGAGGACGTGGGATTCATTACCACTACTAGCAGACAGTCGTTATAAATTTATATGGAAAAAATAAGCGTTCTCAAAATCACCCCACTCCCTAAAAAATAAAGCAAATAGAATAAAGTAATCAATCTAAGGCAGTGCTCCGCAACCGCTGTGCCGTGGCACACTAGTGTGCCGCGAGGTGATCTTGACTGTGCCGAGGTGATTTTATCGATTATGATAATAAAAAAATTAACCACCGCATGAAATAGAAATTTTTCTAAGTAAAATATTCCTCTAACTTTTTGTTAATATGAAATTTTTCTGGGTCGAAATTATACACAAAACAAAAACATGTTGTTAGCCATACATTGTATTTATGCTCGAGCGTCATATTTCTGGATTTCAGTTAAGAAAGAATATCCACAAATTTCTGAAGAGGCCATTGCAATTTTGCTCCCATTTTCTACGACATACTTATGCGAATAATGTTTTTCGACACTGGTTCTAATTGAAAACGACAAACGATCATATTTAAAGGGCCTTGACCATGAACTGTAGCTCTCTCTATTTGTAAAATAAAATTTTCTAAAACTCTTAAATAATGGTAAAGGTAAAATCACCTTACCTGCTTTCTTTGGTAAAACTTTTCATTTAAATCCGGGGTGAAGCAGGCTTAGTCCTCTTTCGGTTTAGCTGTAAAAAGGATTGCTACTCCATTTAATTAATATTATCATTAAGATTCGAGGCCAGTCGTGGAAGCATGAACACCTTCTGATATTAACAAAACTTTAATAAGAAAATTATAAAACATAACACAAGTATAATGAGTATGAACTACTGAAAACAGCCTCTACTATCCGTTACTATCCGTTACATCGTTACAACTGTTTTTCCTTTTCAAAAAACATCTCGCTAGTTCTTCGTTAGTTGCGGTTACAGTTAAAGTCAAAGAAAAAGTACGCTTTCGGGTTTTGCAACACTCCCCTCTTGAGTTTCAGATTCAGTTCAAGCTGGAACTCAATAGATCATGGTCCAAAGCGATGAAGCGCTTGGACAACTCTTCCAGATCGAGTTGTCACAGGATCAGTTTTTCTGACATCTTCAGTTGAATTTTCTCCGGCATGATTTGGGCTAACACAATCACGTGTGGTGGTATTATTGACATTAACACCATCACTATACAGTTCCATAGGGCAGAGTTTTTGGACCGTTCGAATAAAGACACCTGATTTTGTCTTGATTTTAGCTAAACGAACAAGTCCATCTTTACTGGGGTAAGTTTCTAAAATTCTAGCCATCGGCCAGTTAACTCTCTTTATGTTGTCACTCCACACCAGCACTACATCACCTACTTTAGGAACATGGACATTATTTTTCCCCTTGAAATTTTCACGTAATTGTCCCAAGTATTCAACTCGAAATCTGGCACGTAGATCTTTCAAAATTCGCAATCGGTATGCCAAACGCTTATTCAAAACTTTCCCATGTACTTGACCAATTTGATCAAGGTCAGCCATATCGTTGTTCTTGTTTTCTTGTAAAAACATTGCTGGTGTAATGGGATTCAGGTCATTTATATCGTCGGAAACAGGGGTAAGTGGTCTCGAGTTGAGAAGACTCTCACAATCGCACAAAATTGTGGCCATTTCCTCATAATTTAGTGAGGTTCTTCCTAGAACTTTTCTTAAAATCTGTTTCATTAGCCCCACTAAGCGCTCCCAAAATCCACCCCACCATGGAGCTGCAGGTGGTATGAACCGCCAAGTGATAGGAGCGATTTCACCTTCCAATTTCTCTAGATCTACATATTTCAGCAGGTTTTCAAATCCAACGAAGTTAGTCCCGTTATCTGAGTAGATTATCGAAGGCCGTCCACGTCGTGATATGAATCTTCTTAGGGCCAACAAGAAGTTGTCAGTGGATAGAGCAGTCAAAAGCTCCAAATGAACTGCTCGGTAGATAGCACATGTTATTAGGAGTATCCACACCTTTTGATTTTCTTTAAGGTACAAAGGACCAGCTACATCCACTCCAACTACCTCAAAAATACATGCTTCCTTTACTCGATCTGCAGGTAATGGTCCCTCTGGAATATTTGTTGGTCTTGAATTAAATCTTTGGCATACAACGCACGTCTTAATGGCTTTCTTTATTGTTCTTCTGCTCTTCAAAATCCAATAATTTTCTCTTAACGTAGACATTAAAAATGACACTCCGGCATGTCCTAACTCCTTGTGTTTGCAAATTATCAGACTTTTTACCACATTATGGTTTGAAGGTAAAAGTAGTGGAAGTCTAAAATTTTCTTCATCAACCCTCATGAAAACTTTGGTTTTAACCCTTAGGAGTCCCTCTGCATCCATTATGGTTTTTAGACACTTAATTTTGCTGTCATTTCCACTAAAAAATTCTTCATTTTGGACTTTCTTTATGATTATAAGTTCTGCCTTCCTCAATTCCTCAGCACATAATTGTCCAGATTTTTTATCTCCAGGCTTCTTGGCATTTCGAAAAAATCTGAAAATCCAACCTGTAATTCTTATTATTCTTTTATATGATGATATTCGATTATAATATTCGTCCTTTACTCTATTCAAAGAAGACACCACAGTTTTCTTCATCTCAGCGTTTACCACCTTTTCATCTGGAATCAACTTATAATTCGGCCAGCTGTCTCTAGATCCCTTCAGCCATGACGGGCCATGCCACCATTTTCCTTTGATGAGTGTTTTCACCGAACACCCTCTAGAAGGCAGGTCGGCAGGGTTTTGGATTCCTGGTACATAGTTCCATTGGGAAACTTCTGATAAAGCATTAATCTCTTTCACCCTATTGGCTACAAATACAACCCATGGACCCTTCTTCTTGATCCAATACAATGCGTCCATTGAGTCCGACCAATATATTATCTCAACATCCTTCAAATTCAGATCATTTTTTACCGATGCTGCTAGTCTCACACCAATGTTGTAGGCGAGCAACTCCAGTCTTGGAATAGACACGCCCTTTAATGGAGACACGCGTGACCTAGCCTGTACTAACTGGCAAGTAACTTCATCTCCAATTTCTGCTCTCAAGAAAATGCTAGTAGCATAAGAAAGTTTTGATGCGTCGCAAAAAACATGCAAAGTCAAATTTGAGTTATTTAGATCCAAGTATGAAAAATTCCTAGGAATTGAAATGTCTCTTAAATCTGAGAGCTGATTTTTCCAATTGTTAAACTTTTGAACGATATCGTTAGGTAGCTCAGCATCCCAAGAGGCTTGAATCTTCCAGCAATCTTGGAGAAGTAATTTTGGTATTAGAGTTACTGGGCACGTGAACCCTATGGGGTCAAAAATCTTATGTGCCAATGATAAGATCTTCCGCTTAGTAATGCTTTTGTCATCAGTGTTTATATCGTTAATATCACATGATAAGGTATCGTTATCAAAGTTCCAAGAAAGGCCTAAAACTGGGATGTTAAAGTTCTCAAAATTAGAAGTCTGTAAATTTTGCTCGAAATCATTTCTTGAAGAATATTTACTATCTATCCAACCACGCAAGTCAAATTGCGCAGACGCTAATAGCTTCTGAGACTCTGAACGAAAATATTCCAGTTCTGCGACTGAATCAACGCTTGTGACACAATTGTCCACATACATAGAGTCTTTTAGTTTTTTAGCTAAATCCTTCAAATCTTCTGGCACGTTTTCCAAATGGAGGTTTAAAACGGCAGCTAGCAGAAAAGGGCTGCATGAAACACCGAAAACAACGCGACAATGCCTGTAAGTAACTAATTTGTGTGGGTCTCCATCTCTCCACCATAAAAATTTTAAAAATTCCCTATCATTTTCGTGTAGGCTGATCTGCAAAAATGCTTTGCGAATATCCGCTATTATCCCGATTTTTCCCCATCTGAAACGATTTAAAACTGATGGTATCAGCTCTATCATATTCGGTCCCTTCTCGATACACTCATTTAACGAAGGAGAATTACGAGTTTTGGCTGACCCATCAAACACGGGACGAATTTTGGTCGTTGAGTTTTCTTTTATGACTGGTCTATGGGGCAAGAAATGTTCCGCGGAGTCTGCAAAAAATGTGCCATTTTGATCGGGACTAATTTGTTCAATAATGCCTTCCTTTTCCCACTCGTCAAAAACATCCTGATAAGCTGTCAACATATTACTAGATTTAAGTGACTTCACGGTATTACTAAGCCTTTTTTTCGCCAATTCTTTGTGATCAGGCAATGGCAAATGACTCTCCAACCAAGGTAAACATACCTGATACCTACCATTTTTGTCCCTGGTTACTGTCTCTAGAAAATGTTTTAAAACAATTTCTTGTGTTTCTGTTTTTGTGCGGCTTTCACTCGTATCGTGAATACCTAATGAATCTAACTCCCAGAGATCCGATATCTTAGCATAATCTACATGTAAAGACAATAGTAATAGAGAATTATTCAATGCGCTTTCTCGAACCGGTTTTCCCATGACCGTCCACCCTAAACGAGTGTTTACAGCCACTAACCCTCCTGATAAATGTTCAATATTACCCGTGAGCAATGTACCGATTTGATCTGCCCCAATGAGTAAGTGAATTTCGTTTTGGTTCCTTTCGTACAAACAGGAATTCCCTCTTAATTCTACATCACTGGCAAAAATACCAAGGTTTTTTAATTCACTTTTACACTTGGAATCACTTATTTTAGGAATGGAAGCACAAATTTGCTCCTGATCCATCACGTCAAATTCACAGCTGTATTTTTTGTCACGGCTAGTCAGCTTAACACGATACCGCTTATGCTGTACAATATTTTCAATACCTCCAAAAAGTCCGTGCGTGACAGTTTCCTCTCCTTCACATTTTAAACCCATTATTCTAGCTACAAACTTGCTCACATAGGACTTTTGGCTGCCAGTGTCAAAAATTATTCTTATTAATTGTTCTGAATTCTTACCATTAACATACACAATTAAAGTTTGTAAATAAACTTCATCAGAACACGAATTATTAGTTAAAACACTATTTTCAATATGTTTGTTATTGTCCAAATTATCAGAATTATTACCCTTTAAATCATTATTTAAATAACACATTATTGAAGCATGTCTTTTAGAACCACAATTAGCACAAACAATTTTCGAATAACATTGATTTGCCCGGTGATTTACAATTAGGCAGCGGTAACAAGCTCGTCTTTTTGTTAAAATAGCCTTTTTACCTTCTAGCGATAACCCTAAAGCAAATTTACAATTCAACGAATCATGCGATTCTTCACAGAATAGACATTGAGCTTTTTTACTCTTATTTTGTTTCATTTCCGAGCTAAATAAATCTGTTGCTGCATATTTTGTTTTTTCCTCTTCAATCGAACGACTAGCGTTTCTATTCGTATTAGAGGGGGGGGGAAATTTCTCTCTCCAAAATGACGCCTGTTGTTTTGTCTATCTTTGTGGTCGGTCTGATTTTTATTCCCAGGGTCACTTAATGTATGCATTAGAACTGCGCGTTCTCTGCAACTCAATGCTTTCGAAAGAAAATCTAACAGCTCTTTTATATCTGAGTATACGTTTTCATTTTTATTATATTCTAACACTAGGTCTTGGGGGATTATTTTAAGCAGCATAGGACACAATACACTTCCATAATTTTCCGCTTTTAATTCTAACGATTCTAAACTTCGTATATGTGTCATGCAACTATCATAAAATTTTCTAAAAGCGCGAATGTCATTCGAATTTTTTAACGGTTGCATACTTAAAATTGCGCTCATATGTGTGTGGATAAGTAAATTTTTATCAGCAAATCTACCCTTTAATAATTCGATTGCGGAATCATAAGATGCGTTTGAAATTGACAATCCCTCTACCGTATGTAGAGCGGAGCCACCTAAGTGCGCTTTAAGATAATTAAATTTATCCACCTTTTCTAGCGACTCATTATTATGTATCGCCGTTTCAAAACTGTTCCAAAAGGTTAGCCATTGGCTAACGTCTCCAAAAAATTTCGCGATAGTCAGTTTTGGGAGTTGAATGCGCACCTTTTCCGCTGCTGCTTCGTTTATTTCTGTTCCAGATAATAGAGGTTGTGAGTTTGAACTTTCGATTTTCTTACTAACTGTAGATAATTTCCTTTGATTAATTTTCCTTTTAGCTCGAAATTTAGCAATAACTACCTTTTCTTTATACTCTTCTGATTTTTCAAATTCCACTTGAAACTCATCATCTTTAAAAAACGGTTCCAGTTCATTATCTACGCAACTTAAAGAATCGAATTTATTTGTTAATGTTTCGATTAATTCTTCTAAATTAATGACATCTATATCTTCTGATTTCGAAAGTTCGTTATCTAATTTAATCAGTAAATTAGTAACACCTGTTCTTAATAATGTTCGTTTTTTCTTTAACAATTTAATTTTTTCATCTGACGACATTTTTTCAATTTAACAGTTCTACTAATACACAATCCTTATAAGAAAACTAATCAGTCTTCACGTCCCGGCAGGGATGCCATGTAAAATAAAATTTTCTAAAACTCTTAAATAATGGTAAAGGTAAAATCACCTTACCTGCTTTCTTTGGTAAAACTTTTCATTTAAATCCGGGGTGAAGCAGGCTTAGTCCTCTTTCGGTTTAGCTGTAAAAAGGATTGCTACTCCATTTAATTAATATTATCATTAAGATTCGAGGCCAGTCGTGGAAGCATGAACACCTTCTGATATTAACAAAACTTTAATAAGAAAATTATAAAACATAACACAAGTATAATGAGTATGAACTACTGAAAACAGCCTCTACTATCCGTTACTATCCGTTACATCGTTACAACTGTTTTTCCTTTTCAAAAAACATCTCGCTAGTTCTTCGTTAGTTGCGGTTACAGTTAAAGTCAAAGAAAAAGTTCGCTTTCGGGTTTTGCAACACTATTATAGAGCCAAATATAAAACGTACAAATATAAAACGCACATTTATCAAAACAATCTCAAATATCTCATTAATAAATTAGTTATGTTTAAATTAACTTTGATTTATTAGGCTTAAGTAAAGACCAAAAAACAAATTTTAATATAAAAATTTAAAGAGAATTTTTTTTTACTTGTAAACTATAATTTTATATTTTTGTTCTTGCGTTGGTGTGCAGTTCAAAATGATTTATATAAAACTTAAATGATTATAATTATCTGATACATAGAGCTGTTTTGTTTTGTTTTTTCATCTAATAAAAATATATACGTATTTATTGTAATTTATACATTTGCAAGCTTTTTCTTGTGGTGTGCCGCGGAATTATCGCAAAAAAACGTTGTTGTGCCGTGGAAGATAAAAGGTTGCGGAGCTCTGATCTAAGGAATCATGTCAAACAACTCATAAAACTTAAAATAGCAGACACATATAGTAAAAGCAAGGATGATAATACACAACCTTCATTAAGTACAAAATAGAATATTATTCGTATTTTTTATAGTTATAATCAGAAAAACCACGGGAACTACAGAAATCAGAGAGCTAGTGCTGCAGATGATGTGTGCTGAGCCCTCGATGGTTGGTATAGTGGAACCTTTGAGAGTTCTATCATCGTTGTCTTAATATGAGACCATAAACTCTTTGAACCCCAAGCCTGACTAGGCTTCGGGTGTTAACGGGTAGCTACAAGATGAAAAAATGCACAAATTATAGACCTGGCATCTTTTGTGAACTTTTCCCTTTTTATGCACTAGAGTGTATGAGGGGTAGGTGGTGGGACGCAGAACGACTTTCTATTAGGGTCACATTCACAATTACAGTGCTGTTTGTATCGTGTTTCAAAGGTTTCTATCTTTTCTGACTCCGCACTGCAAGCTATTGACTCTTCCAACGCCTCCCTGTCGGCTGACATCCAGATTTGGATCAGACATTCCCCATTCGCCAAGGAATAGAGCTGTTGTGGAATCCCGCCATCATTGTCTTACACGTCGCATTGTATCAACACCTGCAGAACACCTACAGAACACCTGCATTGTATCAACTTTGCGCCCTATCCATTCTGCTAGCTCTATGATAATCAAGGGGGAATGGGTTTCCCCTTTCCGGCTCTTTGAAAGTAACTGAGTGGCAGCTACACTAAGAAGCGTGGAACAGAATGCGTTTATAGACTTATTCGCTCTTGTCCCTTATCTTAAGCCCTAAGTTCTTTCCTTTCTTTTTTATATAGCTTTAGCTGTCTTTTTGAATACATATTATGGTATTAAAAAGGAAATCGATGACTGAATCTATCTACAAAGATAAGTCACTAACTCCTTATCCGCAAACAGTTCGAAAGAAAACGATCGCTAAATGCAGGTATCTCCTTTAGACCAGAGCGAAAGTCCTCAGCTGAAACCTATAGATTCCGTAATGAATTGATGGGTAGTTGGTTGATTTTGAACCGTTATACTCGTTATTTGTTACACTAGAGCTAAATAAAACTGAGATCTACTGCTTAAAGCAGGTTCCAAATAGATCAAATACCAATGTCTACAGTGCATTCAAACCCACAGACTGAATTCAAAGACCGGACACCTAGCCTTTTGACCATCGACCAAACAGTTACTAATATAGTCTCGAGTAAAAATGAAAATAGTGAAGCAATACTTTGAAAACCGAGGAGTACCTGTTTATGCTTGTGTGTGTGCGTGCGTGCGTGCGTGCGTGCGTGCGTGCGTGCGTGTGTGTGTGTGTGTGTGTGTGTGTACGTACGAGAGGTGTCCGATAATAAAGGTACAAGCCAAAATTACAGTAACATTTATATTTTTTAAAAATATTCAATACATCCCCAAAAATTACATACTTTTGTTTACTTCTAGACATAATCTCCTTAAAAATTGTCCCAGCGTGACACGAGTTTGAATATCCTTTCACTGTACTGCTGCGTGTCAAGTTCCTTGAAGTAGTCCACAACGGTGTCTTTCAAATTCTCCTGATCCGCAAAGCGTTTCCCCATCAAATATTTCTTGAAAGGTCCTAATTAATGAAGATCCTAAGGGCTAAATCTGGACTTTATGAGGGAACGTTGCAGGAGCGACAATTTTGCAGTTGTGTGAGGTCCTTGGTCTGCATTTTTGCTGCTCCGGATCATCATTGAGCTCCGTTCGTCCATCTGCAAATTTTTTGCACCAAAAGCTGAATTCTTTTTGAGTCAAAACGTTCGGGCCATAAACACCCTGTAATTTGCGATGGATTTCGCTCCGATTAAATCCCTTGCAAAATCTGACAAATCCACGCACCTCACACTTCGAACACTCTGCGATTACACACGTCATGTTTGTTTGCTTCCCGGAAGCTAAATTGAGTCTTTAACAAAACAACTCTCCAGACACATGAACGCTATTATACGAATTAAAGTGTCTAGTTATGTAAATGGAGCCAATCTTGGCCATACTTATTTTGTACTCGTATAACAGCCACCTTTATATCGTACTCCTCTCGTATGTGTGTGTGTGTGTGTATTTAGCAACATATATCTGTGTTCAGATGGCAAAATGTTATAAGAAACTTTTCTTTAAAAAATTGAGTTTTGTTGCATTTCAGATTCTCGTTCGCCGATATTTTCTATTTACTGCAACAACTGTAAGTAATAGCCAACTATTTTTCTGAAACATTGGTACCACGACCACATTTGCTCATGTAAAACAAATTAATGTTTTTTCATGACATCTCGAATCTTAGAATTGCTGTCACGTAAATTTCTTATAATATTTTGCCATCTGAGCACATATATAATAGTTTAAGTGCATATATTTCTGTACATTAATAGATGCGACTTGTTACAGATAGGAATCGACTTTGTATTTTTGTAACTAAAGTGCAACATCTAAAAAAAATGTTAAAATTCCAAATTTAATACCATTCTGTATTTTATTCTTGATACATTTCTGACCGAGGAGCCTGGTAACATATAAAAACAAAGTATACGTAAAAAGGCTAGGCGCACACAGGAGAGGGATTTACATGTCTTTCGAGAGTAAATATATATTTTTTTAAATAACGCGAAAGAATAAGTAAAATCGGGAGATTTGCATTGGAAATCTGGAAACAGGATGATAAAACACAATAACACAAGGAAATCCCCGGATAACGACTGTTGACAGACGCATAAGTATGCAGAAAAAATTAGGATAAATACAGAAGAAATATTTCAAACAAATACAATGTATTTGCCTGAAATGTAGCACATATTTCCAATAAATATGATAAAAATGTTATCTAAAGATGACTCGCTTGTTTATATGCATATATATGTTTATATGGATTTAATGCATATTTCAGCAAAAAAGGGTACAAATCTCTACTTTTCTGTTTCCCTATTTTTAATTTTCATTTTAACATTTTTTAAGTAAATCCAAAAGAGCATTTTACTGAGTTTCAGATTCATTTGAGTGTTACTCTTTTTCCATATTTTTTTCCATCAGGGTTTCTGCGAGATTTGTTTACTTTCTTGTGTTTTCACGGTTAATGCAAGAGTTTTCGGCAAAGATTTGGACTAAATTGTATGTTATGTGACAGCTAAGGACTTTGAAAGTTTGTTATTTTTTTAATTTCCTTTTATATGCTTGGCTAGTGTCAAGTAACGTTTATCTTTAAAAAATAGCTTCAACGTTGACACAGCTGAGACGATGTTCTCAACCCTGAATCATGTTCTTTTTCAAAGTAATATTTATATGCTAAATTTGAATTTTAAAGAAATTTAAAGATAGATAGAGAGATAGATAGATAGATAATAGATATACTAGGGTGTTTCAAAATATATATAATTGTATTAGAGATACAACCGACATGTCATTTTTCTGTGCAATCGACCACGTCAATGCACCTCTCATGATTTTACAGTAACTTCTTTATCCCATCGGGGGAAAAATGCTTTTGGTTGTGCTTTTAAAAATTTGATCACTGGTCGCAGCTCCTCATTTGGGCAAATTTCTAAGGCCACGATATTTTGTATATGTTGCCCTTCCGTTTAAGAATTCCATATCATTTATTCAGCAGTGTGGAAGTCTTCTGTAAGAATGAATCTTCTCTGCTCAGGAGATTGAATGGCAGGTAGTTTTGGTTACAGGAACTATAGATAATTTTTCGAACCACCCTAACACACACACGTTGTTATATATATATATATATATATATATATATATATATATATATATATATATATATATATATATATATATATATATATATATATATATATATATATATATACAGAAAAATAATGGAAACATCTATCAATATTACTCGTGTATATGAATGTGCTTCGTATTCCTTAAAATCAAGTCTAGCCACCGGTATTTTTTTATATAATATAGTGTATGTATTAGTCTACTGTCAGGTAGCAGTAATAAAACTAAGGGCATCATGCTTTTGGGGGTAACAGCTCAAAATGTCAAACCTCACAGACCTTGCGAAAAGGGCAAATTGTTGTAGCGTGTTTAAATTGGAGTATCTGTTACTGCAACCCCCAGGCTAATGGATGTTTTTCGAGTTATGGTATCGAAAGTCATGATAGCATACAGAGTGCACGGAAAAACATCTTTTGCCAAACAGAATAGTGAACGGAAGGGAGAACTGGGTAAAAGAGACGGACGAGGTATTGAAGCAGATTGTGACATGAAGAAAGAAACAACTACAACCAAAATGACAGAAGAGCTCAATCTGCATCTCTGTGTTCCGGTATCAACCATTATAGGAATTAGGGAACTTCACAAACACAGCATTTCTGGAAGAGTAGCTATTCCCAAGCCACTTGAAATAGATGCGGATACAAAATATCGTCCACAATGGTGCCACAAGCGCAAATCCTGGTGAAGTAATACGTCGAGAAACGGCATTTGGTCCGACGAATCATTGTTCACATTGTTCCTCGCAACAGGACGTGCGTATGTCTAGAGAACACCTACACAAGCGTAAGATTCTGGCTGTCTCATCTCAACTGTCAATCATGGAGGTAGATCTATCAGGGTTTGGGATGGCATCTCATGGTTTTCTTCAGGCCCTATTGTAACCCTAAAAGGGAGATTGAATGGGAAGGACTATGTCGAAATTTTAGCTCCCTAGTCCACCCTATGGTGCAAACATTGTTTCCTGCAGGAGATGGCGTTCTCCAGGATGATGATCCCCCTATACATACAGGTAAATCTATCAAGTATTGGTTTGAAGAGCATGAAAAAGGAAGTCAAATATCTAATCTTGCCCTGTACAATCCCCCGACTATATATCATCCAACCACTGTGATCTGTATAAGCGGATAAAGTCAGGTATCGATATCCACCACAGCATCTATCTCTACAGGAACTTTCATGTTTTTTCCCTGAAGAATAAATAGTAAAATATATTCTTAACCATTATATTTTTATTACATATATATTTATTACATATATATTAACCATTATATATTTTTATTACATATATTTTTTATCTTTATTAAAAAAGAAATTGATAATGTCTTTATATACCTAACAAAATACAAAATATTCTTTTCTAAAAATCCTCCCAGAAATTTGAGGTGCGGCTTATGGTCCAAAAATACGGTAAATCATAAGGAACTAATAAAGCATAATGAAGTGACGTATTTTCAAATACAAAAATTCAAGTTGTTTTAATTTAACATAATTTTAGATGCAATAATAAGGGGAGTTCCAAAACCTTATTTTTACAAAAAAGAATTCATATATATATATATATATATATATATATATATATATATATATATATATATGTGTGTGTGTGTGTGTGTGTGTGTGTGTGTAATAAATTAAATATTATGCGTTCCATTCTAGCATTAAATTCCCTTTCCTAAATCCAATCCACAGTAATCTTAATTTATCGCTTTAAAACCCTTAGGAACAGAACTTCCCATGAATCGCACGCCTTTGCATTTCCACACGTGTATACATCTGGAATATCTGTGACCCTACAAAATAACAGCCACATGTTTTTTTCGCCCTCTCGCGCGTAAGGTTGAAAGGTGATATTAACTTCCAAGCTGTCTTCTGAAATGGACGGACGCACTTTTGTCGCTCTAATAAAGGATTCGACCCGACTGCTTCCAAATTTAATTTTATTCCTTTCAGGCTGAGTCTATCTCCAGCCATGTAAATATGAGCTAGTTTCTCTTTCAGATTAGAATTTAAGGATGTAATGGATATATTACACATTAAAAAAAAAAAAAAAATATATATATATATATATATATATATATATATAAAGAACCACACACCTTGAAACTTCCAATGAAGAGTCGAACTTGACAAATACACATTTAATAAAATATTAAGGACAATTACATGTAAATATTTAAAAAAACATTTCACCTTAACATCATTATTTACGCGCCAACCGTCGAGAGCGCTCGTCTTCAAATCTAATCCAGGTTCTCTTCTCGCGTTTGGCAACGCGTGACGTCATCATCCATGTCGGTGGTGTTTCTCCTCTGACGACGCGTGTCGGAGAGGGATGTAGGTGTCCAGGGGTTTCTCTTTTAAATCTCACATTTTCGGCCTTTTCCTGACAGGTCGGTATCCACACCGTCATCTGGAACTTATCGTCATCTTCGGTTAATCGTCATCTGGAACAAAAAAAAAGAAACAAAGCAAAACAGAAAGAGAATGTCCGTCATGAAAGGATAGACAGGCTTCAATCCCATCAACGTCTTGAAAATTTTGGGTACGTCGTTGTTCCAAATCCAACATGGTGGAGCTTAAAACTGGCAATCGTCGTTACGTCTTCTTTTTAAATTCTAATTCTGCTTGCATGCATAACGTCGTTTTACATCTGTCGTCTTTAGTGTCGTCTTAATTTTAGCATCTTACGTCTTCTTCTGTAACACAGATTTTAAATTCGTCATTCAAGTCATTGTCGGTTAAAAGTCACAAGTCGGGAAAGTTCTATACATCTGGATATTATTTTCTTATTATCTTCTATCTTTAACTTAAAATACGTCGGACCAGGGCTTCATATACTTAGCGCACTGGCTTGTGTGCATTGGCCCATCAAAAAAACCAACTTTTTCTACGTCATATGTATCGTTGCCCTTTACTTTTAAGATCTAATAAGGTCCAAGAAATTTAGATTTCAACTTTAGACCTGTGCCGTACTGAGTCCTTTTAATGGCTACGACATCATCCTTTGAATACTTCCTCGGTGATTTTCTTCTTAGGTTATAATTCTTTTTGTTACTTTCTTGAGCTTTCAATATTTGCTTCTTTGCTTCTTTTCTGAGCGTTTCTCTCGATTCTGAAAATTCTCGTCATACCTCTTCTTCAATCGTTTCTTTAATCTTGAGATCCGATTTCTGCTTCATTTTTACACCTACGAGCAACTCGAAAGGCGTCAAATTTATACTTCGCTGGTAAGTGGCGTTAATTATCTGTTGCACTTGTCGGGACAAATTTGTACCACTTTGTAGGATCAACTTTTGATAATTTCGAGATCACAGATATGACGATGGAATTCAGTCTCTCGACTTGTCCATTCGCTCGGGGAAGACCTGTGGTGACGCAAACATGTTGAATATTTTCAGATAAGCAGTAGTCGTCAAATTCTTTTGAATGGAACGCGGATCCTTTATCGGATAAAATTCGAGCAGGGTTACCGAAAACACTTTTTTGAATTTCCAATTTTGAAATAACCTCGCGGCTAGTAGTAGATTTAGTGGGGTAGAGCCAAACGAACTTTGTGAAAGAATCAATAATACATAGGATATGTTTGTAACTTTTATTCGTGCTTTCCAACGGCCCTAAATGATCAATGTGATACGTTTCTAATGGGATTTCATCTTTATGTAACGGGTGCAATTCTCCTTCCTGTTTACCCCGCTTTCTATTGGACAGAATACACGTTATACAGTTAGCAATATATTTCTCAATTTTTTGTTTAACACTGGAAATATAAAATTCCTTATTTAAATTTTCTGTTTTCTTTACAGCAAAATGACCCTTTTCATGCGCATTCTTTATGATATTCATTTGCATATCTTCGGGTACGACTAACAAGTCATTTCGATTAACACACTTGTAAAGAATGTTCCCTTTAACTAAATAATCCTCGTACTGATTTGTTTTCAGAATTTCTCTTATCCTTTTTATGTTTTCATCAGTATCTTGCGCAAGCATAATTTTTAAAGACACACTATCTTGGACGACCATGCAAATAGGATTTCTGCTGAGAGCATCAACGTGCCTCATACGAGTGCCCTGTCTATGTTCGATTGTATAGTTATAATCTTGTAACATTAAAACCCATCTAGCGATTTTACTAGAAATATCTCTCTTGCTCATGGTTAATTTAAATGCGTTACAGTCAGTCACGATCTTAAATGGGATTCCTGGCACATATGTTCTGCATTTCTTCAGAGCCTGTATAACTGCCATAACCTCTAATTCATAGCTTGAATATTTACGTTCGGTTTCCGTAGTCTTCCTAGTCATATAGTAAACTGGATGAAGTTGATTATCGACGATTGATCTCTGGAATAAGACAGCCCCATACCCATCAATACTGGCGTCGGTGTGAATTTCGGTTTCACTTTTAGGGTTATAGATACTTAATACCGGTTCTGAACACAGAATACGTTTTAGTTCGTTAAATGAATGTCTTTCTTTTGTACCGAATTGAAACATGCGATCTTTCTTTAACAAGTCACTAAGTGACTTCGCAATTATGGAATACTCACGTATAAACTTCCTGAAATATCCGGTTAATCCTAAGTATTTCTGTACATCCTTGGCACATTTTGGTTCTTGGAAGTCCATAACGGCTTTCGTTTTATATGGAGAAGGGTATAATTTTCCATCTTTAATTTTGTATCCCAAAAACTCAATCTCGCGTTTTAAAAAATTACATTTCTTAATATTCAGTTCTAAGCCGTATTCCGAAATTGTTTTGAAAACGCGTTTTAATTTTTGAATTCCTTCTGCCTCATCCTTCGAGGGAATTAAAATGTCATCCATATACAACACGACTGTTTTGTCCTTTAACAAGTCCCAAAAAACATTATAAATATATCTCTGAAACACGGATGGTGAGTTAGAAAGTCCGAACGGCACTTTACAAAATTCATATTGGCCTTCGTGAGTCACGAACGACGTGAATTTCCCGCTCTCTTCCTCTATGTTGACATGAAAGAAACCGTTTTTCAGATCTAACTGCGTAAACACAGCTGCAGACTGGAGACTATCAATGACGTCTTCAATTAATGGTAACGGAAAATGCTCACGTATTATCTTTTTATTTAGTTGCCTATAATCTATGCACAACCTAGCCGAACCATCTTTTTTTCTTGCCAAAACAACGGGGGAGAAAAACGCAGATGTACTTTTGAGAGTAATTTTATTTTCTAGCGACTGTGTTAGCTGTTCTTCAACAATTAGTTTCTCCATCGGCGCCAAGCATCTGGGCGGCAAAGCGACGGGAATTTGATCTGACAGCGAAATACTCATTTCTACGTCTACCGACTTTGTTTTATTAGGGCGAAAATTTTCGATGAGGTCTGACATTTCCGCTTTTACTTCACTGTTCGTGATATGAGACAGGTCTACCGCTTCCGTTTCTAATAAACATGCTGTCACACCCATGACATAGAAATCATCGCATTTTTTCACCATTTTGATTTTTTTTCTGACACGGTCAATGTACATTGCTGAATAATATCAGTACATATTACTAGACCAAAGTGCAGGGCGCAATCATCAATTACGTAAATATTAGCTTCATACTCTGTATTGTCGATGTTGAGAGTTGTTTTAAAAGTACCCAACGGTTTAATTGAAGTATTTCCCAAACCACTTAATGTAACATTTATATTCTCTAATTTTGGAGCGTCGATTATTTTAGAATAAACGTTCTTTTTCATCAATGTTTTTTCGCTACCTGTATCTATGAGAGCCGATAAATTTAGATTGCAAATTTCTACAGTCTTGGTTAACAAATTTGAAAAAGTAACATTTCTTTCAACAGTTACATGTGATGCTTCGTTTTTAACATTACAGTCACGTGACACATAACCCCATGCGTTACAGCGAAAACACTTCACCTTATTTCTGCACTCGTTAGAACGGTGCCCCCTTGTCCCACAATTATAACAGCGAATATCAAGGTTTTGTGTTTGGAATCTGATTTTACTTTCGTTTTCTGTTTTCGATTTGACTCTGTTCTCACTTTCGTATTTTGGCTTAGAATTTTCGAATTTCGATTTAAAGTGTTTACTCTTAGCCATATCTTCTCGCATTTTACCATAAATTTTAAGTTTATGATTAAATTCTGAAACATTTTGATAACCATATAATATAGGTTTTCCAGTTACAGAGTCAGGGATTCCACTAATCACGTACTGAATTAATGCAGCATCTTCTATATTACTTTTATTACACAATTGTTTCATCGTCAAAAAATACTCATCTAATGTTTCGTGATCGCCTAGTTCAAGTTTTGTCAACATTTCATGCAATTCGGCAGAATTACACGCTACACCAAATTCAGAAATCAATAATTTTTTTAATCTTTCCCAAGAATTCACTTTACTTTCGCTTTGTATGAACAACTTAGCCTTTCCAGCCAAACATCTTTTAGCGAAAACTAATTTATGTAAATCGGTTAATTTAAACAAATTAATCACATCTTCAAAATTATCTACCCATTTTTCAATACTTTCATATGGGTGACCTTCAAATGGAGCAATAATATTCTCTATATCACTAAAGTTAATAGACATTTTCGAAAAGTTTTGATTCGGAACCGAAGGTTGCACGGAGGATTGTTCATTAGTGCTTTCATTATCGTCCTCACTTTCAATTGAATCATCTTCTGATTCTTCATGAATAATATTATTCTTTAGAACACTTAAATCATATAAACAACTTATTATTCTTTCAAAAACTTCTGGTTTCACACCGTCATTTTTTATACTTAGCATATTACAAATAGTAATTAATTCATTAAGTGAAAAGTTCTTGTCGGTAAATTCGAGTTTTTCTTTATATTGCTTATCACCGGGTGAAAATTCAAAGCCCTCAAACTTCCGTAACTTTTTGCGATTCTGCCGGTCGCCATCGTTCTTGAAAATTAATTTATATAAACATCTTATGTTAGATACTTTCTCTTTCTTCAGTGCAACCTCCAATTCTGGGATATCTTCAAGATTCATATTTTACAAATTTACAAATATCTGAAATTTCACTCACCGTTACTTCAGAATTAATCCGAATCCGAAAGTCTTTATCACTGTGGTTCTATCCTCATATATATTTCACATCCACTGCCGAGTCCCCATAATATAAAGAACCACACACCTTGAAACTTCCAATGAAGAGTCGAACTTGACAAATACACATTTAATAAAATATTAAGGACAATTACATATAAACATTTAAAAAAACATAACACCTTAACATCATTATTTACGCGCCAACCGTCGAGAGCGCTCGTCTTCGAATCTAATCCAGGTTCTCTTCTCGCGTTTGGCAACGCGTGACGTCATCATCTATGTCGGTGGTGTTTCTCCTCTGACGACGCGTGTCGGAGAGGGATGTAGGTGTCCAGGGGTTTCTCATTTAAATCACACACACACACACACATATATATATATATATATATTTATTTATTCATTTATTTATTTATTTATTCGAACGGACGCGCGCGCGTGTGTGTTAGTTAAAGTAGTTAGATCAGTAAAAAAACGAGAGGACTGGATCTTTTTTCTCTCATTGAAACTAATTCTCATGCACAGATTAATCAATTATATAAAATCGAAACCAGAGAAGAAGAGTTAATTTAAATTAAGTTTAAAAAAGTAACAGAACTGTCCGTCTCAGCTTAAGCAAGACTGAATGATGCCTAGTAGGCAAAAATTATCAAAATTAAAAAAAATCTTGCTGGCCATTAAGACTTGAGCATAGGCGATAAAAAAATCAAATGTTTTATTCACTCATATATCGTCATCAGTAGCTACTGCGGGGTGTTAAAAAAACCATGTGCACAAAACAAATCACTAAACGCTGGATTTATAGGTCCCTTTATGTAAAGCAAAATCATTCTACAACATGTCCTATTTTACTCTTTTAAGGCCGTATTTATTAAAATATTCTATCTTCACAATATTCCCCCATTTATATTACATATTTTGTATCAACTTGACGGTATCAGTGTTATTTTGCGTATCGATCCCATTTTCCGTGTCCGTGGTTATATGGACACTCAATGACAAATGATCGATCAATGCAATAGCTCTGTCTCCTTGCAGTAACTGAATATTAGGAAATTAAGAGGAGGAGAAATAGCATTTGCTTAATTTATGTGGTTACATTGATTCACCGGACAAGCAGCTATCGAAACACGAAGTTAAAGACATCAAACGCAAGGCACTTGTGACTTGAATAATGATGTATTAAATTAAATATAATTTGTATTCACAATACGTAAGTATCATTTTCGTAAACAATGAAGAAGAAGACTAAGTATTTCTAAGCCCAAAAGAGTGTGAATTTAATTCAGGGAGGTTGGAGTGAATAGAATGCGAAGCATGAATAATTTCTGCAGCAAATCCGGGTTCTACATATACGTTATACGTTATGTATGTATGTATATATATATATACATATATATATATATATATATATATATATATATATATATATATATATATATATATATATATATATATATATATATATATATATATATATATATATACAGTCGTACCTCGACTTACGAGTTTAATTCGTTCCATGACTTAGCTCGTAACTCGAAATACTCGTATCTCGAATCAATTTTCCCCATTGAAATTAATGGAAATGCCATTAATTCGTTCCGAGCTCCCCCAAAACACCGCAATTTTTTTGTTGCATGTTTTTAAATAAGAAAAACGTGCTTATAAACGACGAACATTATATAAAAAGGCAATACAATAGAATGTACTGCAGTAAATTTGTTTTATTAAGTGCAATGTACAACATTCACCTTGGAGATCAGACTTGAAGATGCTGATGGAAGAGGAGGAGAAAAGTTGAACTGAAAAATTAAATCTTATTCGTTGATTTTTGACCTTTTGGCCCCGCTTTCCTCACTTTCGCTTTTATTACCAGCTACTCTCTTAATGTGAGCGAGTGAGACACGGATGCTAGGCACGGTTGCATCGTTCAATGTGGCTGTAATGTCCAGATTCTTCTTTCTGAGAATCCGAAGAACGTTTCCTCAGAATCCAATCTCTCGGTTTAAGACTGGATATTAGTCTCAGAAAAATATTATTAAATTGTATAATAATTGTACATAAAGGTTGTAAATATTATATGCTTCTTGTGTTCTCATTTGATGAGCACATAATTTGGCATTCGCTGCTCAAACTAGCGGTGGGATATCTGAAGCTTGCTCGTAACCCGAATTTTAGCTTTTAACTCGAAGTAAAAAATCTACCGAGAGAATGCTCGTATCTCGAAAAACTCGTAAGTCGAAACACTCGTAAGTCGAGGTACCACTGCATATATATATATATATATATATATATATATATATATATATATATATATATATATATATATATATATATATTTAAACTCCATTCTTTTTCGTTACATCTTTTACCAGATTGTCTTATCTTGCTATTAATTTTAATTTTAATCTTTAAACGATCCCCTACTTTCAATTCCTATTCTATTAAGACCTCTAAATGCATCTTATTCTCCATTCTTTAATCTCTTACATCAGGGAAACTAACCACGTAGTTAGAAGAACACAGTCGTTTTTCTTACTAAATGGATAAAAACTTCATTTTCGGAAGATTTTAATGTAGTAGTAAGGCAGACGTGATTAAGTCATCGGCCAGAAAAGACTTGTTTAAGGATTATGGCTGTCAAGATTCAAGCTTGCTCTGAATGTAATAGCTTTAAATGGAGATTTGCTGTATAGTGATTGAGCACTAAAAAAATGTTATAATTAATGATGTAAATATGATGCAGTTGAAGATACGTTTCTGTGCCTGTGTGTTGCCTTGAAAATAAAAAAAAAATATGCTACAAACATATTCTATAAGTGGAATAAATTGAAAAAAATATGCACTTTTTATACATTGAAAAAATCTAAGTGGATTATCACAATAAATATAAATACTTCCATAATTAGATACATATCGCAGAGCCTTCTAGTGTAAAAAATATATTTAAAAGTTGAAACTGAAAACCTATAAGTAAGAGGAACCAAATTAAGCGTCAATGTTTGATTTGCGTGATAAATACTGATTAGGATGTTAATATACCTTCCAGATGTCGCTCTTAGGGGTGCTTGGTGTAAATTGTGGTGGCAGCCTATCCACCGGCAGGGATTCAATCCTGGAAAGTCTTATGCTTACTCCACACCAACGGCGACAGCAACGAAAGACAGATACATTTCGCCACCTATATCTGTGGCTGTCATAAAAGCCTTCACGCCGCTAGGAGACGGGGGGGAAGAGGCAATTTATTTGCGCATGCGCATAATCTTCTCTTTCTATTCTGATTGGATGTCGAGCATGGCAGCGGAGACAAAAGTTGAACTTTTTTCAACTTGAAACCGCAGAGACCAGAGACGGAGACGAACCGGGGAAGTGAAAATTTGTTTGTAATACGCATGCGCAACAAAGAAGATACATGATTTTCATCTCCGTCGCCGTTGGTGGGGAGTTGCTATGTCGGGCCCTGTCGGATACGTTGCAAATTGGAAATATTTGAATTTCAAGACTTCAGCACTTGTAATCACAAATCTATATTTAAAAACAATATTGTTAATCAGCTGAAACGAATTAATAAATTATTAAAGTAATGCTCAGGAATAATATTTTTCCTGATATGGGAATAAGAAAATTATTGATGGCTCTAGATTTACAGACTTATATTGCTCTCATTCTTGATCATTTTAAATTTATTTATGCATTAAAATATATTTGAAAATGAGAAAACATCTTTTAATATACATTTAATGCTATTTGTAATAGTATTACTTGCTCCAATTATTATTATCACAATGAATATCGGTATTATTAAACATAAATGGAATAAATGATTTTTAGCTAATAGTTATTTCAAATGAAATGAATTACTTGCAATAATTCAATAAATATTAATAGGTTAATAAAAATAATAGTAAAAAAAAATTTGTATATTATATTTCTCATAATAATTGGGTGTTTCATAAGGATGTGTTCTGTTACTCCTGGAAACCAGACAGTTCAAACAGTAGCACTGAACTCGAGGCTATAATTTAAAAATTGATTTAGCGGTATTTTCGTTTCTCTTCCTATCGCTATTTTTGTTTCGTTGTATGAGTTTAAAGCCATAGTCAGAGTATGGGAAACATCTTCAAGCGTTTCCAGAAACTTTTCCTTTTGTTTTTTCAAGCTATTTTCGTTTCTGGTGAAAAAAAAATAATGCTAATAGACTATCTCATTTCTGCATACATCTGTTCAATTTCCAGTTTTATCTATAATTCTACGTAATTGAAACACTTGGGTAAATCCTTGTTATACACCATATTATTGTCAAGCTTCTGCGCATTCGAAAAAATACATAAACACCTACGACTCTTAAATGCATAATATAAAACATATATTAGCCTTTTTCGGTCCTACATAATTTTTTACATCAAATTGTGCATTTTGATACTCTTTATGATGATAAACGAATTTTAATTATTATTAACGGATAAACAAGCAAATAAATAATTTATAAAATAAATGATTAATAACATGCCTTTTTTATGATCTGGAACGAGTTATTGATTTCCATGTGGAATTGAGTAGTGTATGATCAAAATTAGCAATCTCCATTTTTTTCTTTTAAATTGAGTAAAGGATTTCAATTAGCTAAAAACAACATTTTTTTACAAAAAAGCATACTAATAAAAAATAATGTGGAAATTATTCTAAAGGTAATTTCAGATTTAAGATTCAATGCACCTTTCAGTTTTTAAGGTATAGTTTCAGTCGGATTTATTTTTAATTGAATTTCCTTTTATTTATTTTTTTGGCTTGTTTTAATATATAGGGGGAACCAAAAGTCTTGCCCTGATTATAAATATTTATCGTTCTCAAACTATTATAATTAGACCTATGTTTGTTTGGATATATTGTAAGTACTGTTATAAATTTTTTTATAAGACAATTTACCTCAGTAAATTTTAACGTGTGTCCCCTTGGAAGCTCGGAGAATGTCGAAGCAGTATTCCAGTTCCCGCCAAGTGTTATTTAACATGTCTTCTGTTACAGTACACACAGTACATGTTTCATCTAGGAAATCACGCACTAAAGATCCCCAGTGTGGGGGGTGCGACATCTTTCTGAAAAAGTTGCAATAAGTCTAAGTAAATGTTAGGGGTAACGCTTTTTGGGCTTTCTCTTAAATCGACGCCATTCCGGCCGAATATGATGTCGTCCTTTCAAATATTCAACTTTGCCCCTCTTGAAGGAGCACTCGCGTCATTTATTGCACACAAAAAAATTACTAAAACTGACCTATCCAACGATACAAAAGTTACATTATTATATTAAACGGTTATTTTGTAATGAATTTTTATAACCAGGGCAAGACTTTTGGTTCACCCTGTATTTATTCTTAAAAAAAATATAGGTGATATATATTACTCTAAAAATATAACAAAACAGTGTAACATTTTTTGCTCAGTTTGCTTAAAATTTTATTTAATTCAGTTTATATAAATAACATCTATAAATGCTATTTGACGACAAGTGCCTCCGCTTTGAAAAAAAAATCTATAAATGAAATGTACCGAAAAAATTCCGCGACATTATCTGTCATGGCTTTTAGGCTCTTTCGAGATAAAAGATTAAAGAAAATCTAATTTTGAAAAAAATAACTTTAAAGCTCACTTAACATTAATTATTTTGAATAGCATAGAAATATGTTAAACTAATCTATTGCAATTCCCTCTAAATTAGGCAGAAAACATAACTCATTAAAAATGTTCTTTTGATCTGGTCAGAATTTATTGCATAAGATGGTTGAGGATTATTCAGATGATTTTAATAAAAATCTGTATTAAATTTTCAGTGAGTATATCTTGTGTGGCGCAGTATTAATCTCAACGTAAGACATTTTTCAGAGGTTTTGAGATACACAAATGACCCTTCAATTGAACTAAAATGCAGTTAAATGTGTTTAAAAAGCACAATCGATATTCATGCTAAAGAGAATTAGTAATTTCAACCACGCGTAGTTTCCAGATTATAGTACGTTTAAAACGCTTTTCTCAAAGAAATAAACGCGTTTTACGACCAATGCAGACTAAACTACAATTAATTAAATTATAAAGCATAAGATAGCAAATTACGTAAAAGATATTCCTGGATGAGTTTAATCTATTCAAAAAAAATTAGTTTCCTGTAAAGTTGAAAATATGATGAATCTGAAAGTTACCAAAAAAATAAATAAATAAATAAATAAATCGTGTCAAGTTATGTGGAATATGTTTTTCTCATTTTCCAAGTGTGCATAAAAAGCAACTTCTTAAGAGTAAAAGGAATTTTTTTATCCCCTTAATTAGAAAACAGAAAAGTTGTGTTTCTTTGTTACATTAATATCTGTTATCTCCCATGGGACCCAGTTGTTCTAAACTACTCTAAAAGGATAGGTACCTTAAGAAGTGTGGAGTGGTTTTTGAGCGCGACTGTCAACTTTTGGTAAGCGAGGACTAAAAAGACCATGACTTTAAGCCTATTTCAGACGACCACAAACACTAACGGTAATCGTAGAACTCGAAGGCTCTGGCACCAAAAGTCAGCGCTTTTGCCAACCGGCCATCGTCCGGGGTTACCCTAGGAAAAACTATTCTTTCATTTCAGGACAGGAGAGAAACACTGAGTTCAGAAGGAGCCTGTAAACGAAGAAATGCAAGCAATTATTGGGGACAAATCGAATTTAGTCAACCTAAAAATATCTGGTTATTGTGCTTTTAGTTCTCAAAGCAGCAGCCAGACATCCTACTCACGACCCGAATATTAGATATATCATCAACACTTTCTTGATTTTCTTCGTTTGCCTCGTGACTCCATCTGTAGTTAATGCCTATTACCTGTCTTAAAAATGACCACTCTATCACTTTTTTCTCGTGAACAACTTAGGTTTTTTTTTTTCTTTTCTTAGTTGACACCTTAAGAAACTTTTTTTATTTACTACAGGTCGGAGTTCGGAATGTCTAGCAGTATGTTAAATTACTAATTTATGGAGGAAAATTATCTAGGTCAGAGTTTCCCAAAGTGTGTTCCGCGGAACCCTGGAGTTCCGCCAAAATATTTAGGGGTTCGCAAGACAGTCTGACGACTAAAGTACTTTTGTTTTATAACTATGTCTAATATGTATTTTTGCTTTTATAATCACTATTATTTGTTTTTATGAAAAATTCTTTACTGATTTTTTGTTTAATTCAATAAAATTTAAGTATTAAAACAATATTTGTTTCATTCAATATCACATTAAATTTAGGGGAGGAAAGGTTCTATTGTTAAAAGAAAATGTAAAGGGTTCCGTGAACTTTGAAAAATGTTCTACGGGTTTCGCGATCAAAAAAAGTTTGAGAAACCCTGGATCCAGGTGGTGACTGTTTACTATCCTAACAGCCTAGGAGACATTTCTATATTTTTTAATATATGAATGTTGCTCATTAATTAGACTAAAAATTCCCATCAAATTACCATGAAGTAAGGCCGAGGTGAACACAAAGTATCCGATGAATTTAGAAATCCTTAGAGTATCAGAACAAATTTTATATCAAAGTCGCAATCAGAATCAAGAAATTTTTAAGACAATCAAGAGATTTTGTGCGTCTGTTATAATATAACTACTACCAAAATGTCTTTCGTACGTCTTCAATAATAACTACTTTCATATCATTGCATAGAATCATGGATCAACAGTTGTTCTTGTTGCATCTAAATATCTTTTGGCCTTCCTAATACTTTATACACTTAATATGAAACTATAACCATTGTAAGCAAAGCGTATTTCGGTTTTACAAAAGCATACCCATCTTAACACTATTTTTCGAAATAATCTCGTTGGACCTAAAACTATCCTTCACGATTCCTCTGTGAAATAGCATAATTGTAGCCTAATTTACTAAACATTTAATCTAGATTTTTTTTTAATAAAATGTATTTTTTTAGATAAAATTTAGTTTCGGAGTGGGTCGGTAGAAAACAGGATAACTCCTTTCCCGAGATAACCTGTCACAATGAAATAAGGACATAATAGAATTGCTAAAAGCAGATACACAATCAGTGTGTGAGTCGAACAGGAAGTTCACACTTGTATGTTACTATTTTGAAAGCCGGCACGAGATAACAAGTGGTACGGAACAGTGAATGAGTAATAGTGATTATTTAAAACTTCATCTTAAATGACTATGCGATAAATTGAATGTTCTATTAAAAGGAGGAAAGAATTGTGATCTTGTATAGATGAAGGCTATTAGGCACTTGCTCTTTCCTTTTGATACCATGAGACGCAAAAACTACGCCATTTGCTTCTATGGAGTGATTTGCTCGAAAGAGGCTCCGAATATTTTGTAATTACTCTCGCTAGGATGAAGTAATTAGAACCAAGAAAATGCACTACATACCTTGACGTATGTGCAATTGATTACATTACATGCGATACTGGGAGTGATCTCCGTTTTCTACCAGGCACATTCCAACGCAGCACCCCATGTTCCTGAACGTATTGGCAAGGATATTGGGGGAAATAGCAACAATTTCACGTTGGATGTTTGCCTTCAGATCTTCCACAGTTTGAGGCTTGCTCCAATAGACTTTTCTTTTGAACATATCCCAAAGAAAGTGGTCTGGTGGGATCAGATCCGGCGACCATGGTGGCAAAAGTCCATTTGAAATTACCCTGTTGCCGAAGAAGGACTGAATTTCCACCATGCACCGTGCAGATGTGTGACACTTTGCTCTATCTTGCTGGGTGCAACCTTCCGTTAACTCCCGATCATCCGGTTGATTCACGTATTGCTCAAAAATGTCCAGGTACCCATCGGTGTTCACGGCGGTGTCAAAGAAAATGGAAAACATGATGCACAACCAAGACATCGGGCGCCACACACCAACTTTTTGATCAAGAAGCGGTGTTTGGTGTGTGGCAAAGGTATTTTCAGCCGCCCATATACGGGAGTTTTGCGAGTTAATAAAACCCGACAAATGGAACCACGCCTCATCTGAGAACTATGTGATGTGATGCGCCATCTACTGAGGAGCACATTGTACGTTGTTTCGATCAGATTGCTTCGTCCTAGCGAGTTATTACAGAATATCCGAGGCCTCTTTCGAGTGAATCACTCAATACTTCTTTTCTCCAGATGTATTATTGAAAACGTCAGGGTGTCTTTTACATAATACTTTCAATTTTATCATATCTCATGAGCTAAAAACAGGAAGAGAAATAACACCTTTTTGATGTGGAAAAACAGACCACAATTAACTGATTGATTAGAATTGCTCCGATCATCTTTTGCCCCAGGGGGAGCTAAGTAAATCAGATTTATGAAAACGTCATTTTATTTAGTTTCTTTAGTTGAAATATGATCTCATCTTGAGGCCTTATTATCTATATTTAGCCAAAAATGATCTCAGTTCTTCTTCTACAATATACGTGTTAAAAAACGTTAAGAAATATGGTGTGATGCGAATCTGAAGGATTGCAATATTTTATACTGTAATATAGCTTCAGAAGAAAATTGTTAAAATCTCTATATATAAAATAGTTCCGTAACTTACTGACTGACTGACTGACTGACAGATAACGCACAGAATCCGCACTAAAGGAAATCCGCATCCAGATCCGTGCGGATCTGTCCAGCGGTTTGGTGCGACAGATCCGCACCAAACCGCTGGACCAAAAAGGCTGAAATTTTGCATGGCGATTCTTCTTATAGTGTAGGGGTGCATTAACAAAGATTTTTGAAAAAAAAAATTCTTACATTTTTTAAATTAAATTTTTAAGCTGTTTTTGTATATTTTTTAAAGTGTACATTTAAAATAATTTGAGGTTATAAAATTTATATCACGAGAAAGATCATAAAAATTCCTTTAAAATGAAATCTTTTTCAAATCTTTACCTCCATTTTCTGATATTTTTAGAATTTAATTTATTAAATGCTGATCAAGTGGTTTCTTTTCTTTTTGTGATACTTGAAGCTAATTTTGTGTCACGTGCATGACAACGAAATAAATTGACAAAAAAAAAACATTTTTTTCTTGCTAATGCGGCAGACGATTGGACATTATCTAAAAGAATATTAAAATACAGTAAAAGAAATGTTCCTCAAACTGTACTATATTAACTGTATTATATTCTTTAGTATGTTCTATTAGATTTAATTTTAATATTTTCTTTTGCATTATTTTGTCTATAAAAATATCCGTTACGATTTTTTTATATATTTTTTTGGCATTAATTGCATACATTGACCGTTGTATTTAATTTGAATGTACTCCGTAGCGAAGCACGGGTATTCAGCTAGTCTATGTATATAATGTTCTGAACAGTGCCATCAAATATTCAAGCAGTCACAGCACTTCTGAATCTCTTCGGTGAACACGAAATTTAAAATTTTCACAAATTCGTTACTGCCATGATTTATTTTGTCACTTGAAAAACTTGAGCTAAAGCTAAAGAATATTTTAACATTAACTCAACATAGTGACCAATATAAAACATAGAGAAAACCCATTCTTCGCAATTTTTGTTCGCATCACGCTTTCTCTGTTCCCTCGTAACATTTTTTTCCGTCGCATTTGTCATCCATTTTAGCTGGAAAGGCTCCAGTTCAGCGCTACATATTCATTAAAATATTTAAATAAGTCATACTTTGACACTTCAATTTTCAAAAACGAGGAAATAAAAAAGTACTGAACGAAAAAAAAATGGAACTGGTTGAAAAGAAAGTGGAGACTTGTCTCTCTACAGAGAACAAGTTATGTAAATGGGTCTTTTGTTTCCAAAGATTTTTCGCTGCATAACTCGTGAGCACATATTCAAAGAAGCGTGGAAGTTCCTCAATACGAAGTTTAAAACTTAAGATTCTTTTGTATCATGCAACGTTAGAAGATGCCTTCAAAGTTCAGTGTCTAGCTTATTAAATTTTAAACACTGCATGAAAATTATCATTAGGGGATTCATTCACTCATTTTGCACAGTCTAGTAGGAATCAATACTGAGTTAATTACTGTCGAACTTAAAAATTTCTTAGCTTCCTAGAAATAATTGTCCTGGCCTGAGATGCGAATAATTACTTCTTCCATTCAATAATTTTTCATTTGCATTAAAATGAAGAATAATCGTTTCATAAATTATTTTTCTGAGAAAGCGTTTCTTCGTTCATATACAGTTTTACAGCGAATTTCTCAACTGATTCTCCGACTTGAACTTTATAAGGAACAATTCACAAAAGAACGTTAAATCCAAAAACGTGTTTCTCTAACCTTTTCATATTCAAATTTTCAAATTAACTTACAAATTTTAAAAAAAATTTACCATTTTCTCAGAAAAATCATCCTTTCTCAGTTTCATATGCCCTCAAGGATTTAAATTTTTGGACATGAATTTATGTTTCCCTGAAATGCTTTAGCATTAGTTTTGTCACTAAACTTGACAGTATTATTCTGATACGAAATTTTTTTTCAAATTTAAATCGACAATTTATAAATTTTTCTGTCGCCTACAATAAATATGTTGTGCCTCTATTTAAATATGTATTTTTGCAAATTAAAACTGCCATATTTTACTAAAGACAAGTCTGTGTAAGGATAGCATTGTTTTTGGATGAAAATGTTTAGTAAAATCATCCAAAATTAAGATCTTCAACTGGTGGCCTACGGAAAGTACGCAGATTTTATTTCCTTAGCCTGATGAACCAGTTTACATCATTTTTATTAAAATGGAACTAGTCATTCGAAAGAGCTCTAAAAATGCTAATTACCTGCAGACTAAAAACGCATGAGGGAGAAAGACCCCTTACCGCAGATGGCAAGGATATAGAGAAAAAATTTCACTCTATTTCTTATTTCTCACTTAATCCATCCTTAGCGTAACGCTAGAGAATGTCGTAGTGGGTTACTTCAAGGTTTTACAGCTCTTTAAAATAAGGTTAATTCTAACCTGTCTCTAAACTATTTACTGTTATAGATGTTAGTTCTTATGTTGGGGAAAGAGAATGAATAAATAAATCCCTAACTAGAACTGGTGTGAAATTATGTTTTCAGATGTAAAATTCAAAACAAAAACACGTTTATGAAAGAAAAATATGCTAAGGATGCTTTGCAAATTTATTTGTGCATCATTTTAGTAAAATAAAAAAAAATGCCCAGTTTCTTCAGGTTGCAATGACCTGCATTCCTGCTGCAATGTGATCAGCTTGTTCATAGCAAATTTTACTCGTAGTATAGTTGATAGCATAAAGTATGGTGCTATTGATCTTGCTTTTGGCAATTCCTTCAACTGACACGCAGCCCACATAAGAACACAAATTTATTGACCTAGCCCTAGATCCAGAAAGGTGAAAGACCCCTAATCTGAAAGATCTGAAACACAAGGTATTTCTAACTTACAACAATTGCAATTCTGGACAAGCTTCCCCTAATTTTATCCCGAATTCAACTTGCATTTCAAGAAAAATCATGCTACATCGATAAATTTTAATTTATTCAAAGAACTTAGTATGTTCACTGCATAGCACTCGGAAAATATACATTACCAAAGCTGAAATAATTAGGACTGAATAATTAGGGCGTTGGCTTCTGATGACAGAATGTGCGAATACGAGTCGCACCGTTGTTGGCATGCGTGTCTTTAGACGAAAGATATCTGTACTAAACTGTATGTCCTGACTCATTTAGTCCTCAAGTGGGTAAAGATTACAGTAGCGTTCCCAAAGTAATTACCTACCAACCAAGTTTCTAAATCCCTTGTTTTTCAAAATCCAATGAAATTGAATGAATTCTTCCCCCAGGTGTATTTACTTTGCTGGCAAGCGAGATTTCTGTTACCGAATGGGGGAAAAAACTTTTATGAGTTGTTTTCTAATGTAGTAATACGTATGAAATGCAAACCTGTATGAAAATGAAAAAGGCATCTTAAAATATAGCCGAATAAACAGTAAAAACAAGTTTCCGCTTCCGTAAATTATGAAGGCGATTAAAAACGTTTATGAATGTACGTCTTTTCTAGAGTTAATGCTAGTACAACACATCAGTCTTGCAGCTAGTACTGTTTCTGAAGGAGGGGAGGGGGAAGGAATTTAAATGAAAAGTAAAAGAAATTTCTAACTGCATTTAATGCTACAACACGAATTATGTTTTTATTAATAAACTTTTATAAGTCCAAGGAAAGGAGGGTTATAACCGTTAACTCTCCCGTTCATGATTGCGCCATAGTTTTCCTTCAAACTCCTCAGCTGTTTCGTCAGAGTTCCAAATAAAACACTTAACATTCTTTAGACCACTGGTCTCCAAAGTGGAGTACACAGAAAATTCTAGGGGGTATGGCACATCTCTCTTCAAAATAATTTATGTCCTCTCGTGCGGCCAAAATTATAACTGGAAAACAAAATTTGGATTTTTTTTAATTTTTATTTTTTTAAACTAGCGACTGTGCATTATAGAAACCTGGCAACTTTACTTTCACGTCTAGTGGTCTAGTTACTCTAGTCATCAGTGCGCAACGCAACTGTGCATACACAACGCAATTGTATACGCAATGACAATAATTAAAACCATATACAGAAATAAATTTCAATTAGAACCAGATCTTCGAATTGCATTAACAGAGGGAATCAAGCCAGATTTTCCCGAAATTAGCATCAAATTCAATCACATTGTTCCCATTAAATTATAATTTAAAATTTCTCTTGTAATTTATCAATTGCATGTATATATATTGTTTCATTTAAAAAAAATAAATTTAAAAAAAAACTTGATTTTCTGCATTTTTTTCCGTTTATTTCCTTAAAAAATCATTTTTGACACACAATATATATATATATATATATATATATATATATATATATGTATGTATGTGTGGGGGGGCGGTCAGAATGGTCGTTGGTGAATAGTAGTGAAGAACAATGCAGCTGACATATAATTACAATTAATCACGAAACACACACATCAAGAATTAAAAGTTTCAATTACACACATCAAGAATTAAAAAGTTAAAACGTCTTCAGGAATTAAAAGTTAACACGTCGCTTCGCATCGCATCGCCTCGCTTCCAGTCTGACTACAGTATTTATTTTCGTCGTAGTCGGTAGAGGTCGCCTCAGTTAACGTCTGGAGGGCCATTTCCATTCTGCAGATCGGGGGGGGAGGTGTGATGACAAATTCCATTCTACAGATCGGCCGTCCTAGGGAAAATGTGACCGCACATTCCTGGTCAGATGGTCTGTTGTAAAATACCTAAAAACAAAAGAAAAACAGCAGCAGTTTGTTCTTACAATAATTAAAATTCTCTTTCTTTTCCTTCTTTTTAGCGTCATTCATCGTCTGGAATAGTCATCGTGCTTTTCGTCTTGAGTCAGCGTCAAATTCTTCACCTTCAAAATCCATTCGTCTTATCGTCTTATTCGTCTAATCTATCAGACAAACACAAACACAGTCATAAATGGGCAAAAGCAAAGTCACAAATCTCGAAAAGTCTCAATCGGTCCTTAGTCAGTTGTAAAAAGTATCGTCAAGTTGGTGTTAAGCTCCATCTTTTAAGAAATTCAGCGCACGTGATTGTTGTATTTGGGCCTTCGTGATCGCCTTCTTTGAATACTTCATAGGTGTCGTTGCCTTTAGCCTTTATAATCTTATATGGTCCTAGATACTTCGGTTTTAACTTGAGATGAGGTCCGAATTGGCAACTAAATCTCCTATTTTATATTTCTGAGGGGTTCGTCTGCGTAAATCGTATGCTCTTTTGTTTTGTTCCTGGACCTCAAAAATTCGTTTTTTAGCTTCTCTTCTTAAGTCTTCGCAATGTTTTTCAAAATTAGCTTGAAATTCAGCTTCTAGCGTTTCTTTTAGTTTATCTGTTGATTTTGAGTTAATCTTAATGCCGAAAAGTAGTTTGAAAGGGGTGGTATTAATACTTCTTTGATGCGTTGAATTTATAGTTTTCTGCAGTTCGTTAACGTGTTTATACCAGTGGGATGGATTGTCTATGGATAATTTTTATAACACAGAAATAATTACTTGGTTTAAACGTTCGACTTGGCCATTGGCACGGGGAAGTCCTGTAGTGATTAGGTGGTGTTGTATGTTTTCTTTGCAACAATATTCTTCAAATTCCTTAGACGTGAAAGCAGTACCTCTGTCGGAGATTATTCTAATCGGATTTCCAAAATTAGTTTTCTGCAGTTCTAATTTATATATTACTTCGACTGATTGGATTGTTTTGGTAGGATATAGCCAAACAAATTTGGTAAACCCGTCTATAATTGCCAAAATATACTTGTAATTTTTAGAAGTACTTTCTAATGGTTCTAAGTGATCAATATGATATGTACACAAAGGTAAGTCATCTTTATGAATAGTGTGAAGAAAACCCTCTTGTTTCCCTCTTTTACGATTTACTAAAATACAATGTACACAATTAGCTATTAGTCTTTCGATTTTCGCTTTAAGTTTGGAATAAAATACATGTCTTCTAAGTGTTTTTCAGTATGTTCAATTCCCATATGTCCCTTTTAGTGAGCATTTTTGATGATTTCGGTTTGCATATTTTCGGGAACAACAATTAATTCTTTACCGTCGATAAACTTATACAAAATTTCGTTACGCATAAAATAATTATCATAGTTCGAAACCTTCAATAGTTCTTTAATTGTTTTAGTTTCATTGTCTTCGTCCTGAGCCAACTTAAGTTTGGGTAAGATATTTTCAATAGTAAAGCAAAGTGTGTTTATCGGACATCTACTTAGGGCGTCAACATGAGTCATTTTACTTCCTGGTCGATGCTCAATAACGTAATCAAATTCCTGTAATGGTAAAGCCCAACGAGCAACACGTGTAGACAACTCTTGTTTATCCATTGTCTTTCGGAATGCGACACAGTCTGTAACGATTTTAAATGGAATACCTAGCAAATAAATTCTAAATTTTTTAAGGACTCTATAATCGCGAGAGCTTCCAATTCATAACTTGTATATTTTCTTTCCGCGTCCGTTGTTTTTCTACTCATATAGTATGTCGGATGAAAATTGTTATCATTGGGTGATTTTTGTAACAAAATTGCACCGTATCCGTCTAGACTAGCATCAGTGTGCACCTCTTTCTCATATTTTGGGTTGTAAATACCCAAAACAGGTTTCTGTGACAGTAATGTTTTGAGAGTATTAAAAGCATTTCTTTCTTTTTCATCAAATTTAAACTTACAGTCTTTCTTTAAAAGGTCACTTAATGGTTTCGAAATGATAGAATAACTTTGAATAAACTTTCTAAAATATCCTGTAATTCCTAAAATGCATTGGACCTCTATCAGATTAGTAGGTTCAGGAAAATCAAGTACAGCTTTTGTTTTAAAGGTGGATGAGGAAATGTAACCTTCTTCTATAACATGTCCCAAAAATTCGACTCTTTTATTTAGAAATTGAGATTTCTTAAGATTTATTTCCAATCCGTAGTCGCTAGCAAGATCTATTACTCTTTTTAATCTTTCTATACCTTCCTTCTCATTTGCAGACAAAATAATTATATCGTCCATGTATGGCAAAACAATACCATCATTGACCAACGGTCTAAAAATTGTATTAATGAAACGTTGAAAGACAGCTGGGGAATTGCACAATTCAAAAGGTACCTTTAAAAATTGGTATTGCCCTTCATGAGCGACGAAGGAGGTGTATTTTTTACTTGAGTCGTTTACGTCGACATGAAATAATCCGTTTTTAAGATCGATTGTACTAAAAACTCGCGACTCCTGCAGTCGGTCTACGATATCTTCTATTAATGGTAGTGGAAATCTGTCCTTTACAATAATTTTATTTAATTTTCGGTAATATATGCATACACGAGGGGTGCCATCTTTTTTCTTAACTAGTACGATCGGACTTGAATACTCAGAAGAACATGGTTCGACTATGCCCTGTTCTATCCATTCAGCTACCTGAGTTTCAACAATTTTCCTTTCAGTAAATGGTAAACGACGAGGTCGATGATAAATTGGCTCTTTATCTTTCACGAAAATATTCATTTCTACATTAGCTGTTTTGGTTTTTATAGGTTTATAGTTCAAAACTATCTTGCCTACTTCATCTTTATAGAATTCAGGAACATTATGCGCAATATCAAGCTCGACATCTTCAAAAGTTAAATCTACTGGTAAAACTGTGAAGGAGTTAACTACTTCATTCTGATTTTTATCTAGAATTATGATTCCATTTTCGCTTATAACTGTTTCACCCTGCATAAGCACATCAAGTCCTACGATTATATCCTGATTTATTGAGTCATTTTCAACCACGCAAATATTTGTACTGCATTTGAAATTATCAATTTCGATTTCACTTCTAAAGTAACCTAAGGGTCTGATATTGCATTTACCTAATCCTGTCAAAGTTGAATATGATGGTCTTAACTGGTTATTATTTAGTTGATCAAAAATAACTTTCCGTAATAGAGTAACGACTTCCGGTATCAATGATTGAGTTAAAACTTAAGTTTCCAATTTTCACAATTTTATTCAAATTAGGATGAACGTTAACATTAAGAGCTGATACATCATTATTTGCCCTTGGTTTCGGATTTGGGTTTGGTTTAGAGCACTCAGATGATTTGTGCCCAAAAGAGGAACATCGAAAATATTTCGGACCGTGGTTTTTATGCATACAAAATTTAGATAAATGGTCTCTACCTCCACAATTATAACACACCTTAAAGTTACGAGAAACAGAACTGTTAAAATTTTGTTTTGAATTACCATAGTTTTCATGTTTAGGTTTCACCCCGTCAAAAGTATTTTTGTTTCTACGAGAGTCAATTTTTATCATTTCATATATTTTCAGTTTTTCTTTAAATTCGTACAAATTTTTACATCCATATAAAATTAGTTCATTTTCCTGTTTATCATTTATACCTCTTATAACATATTGTATTAATGCAGCGTCTTCAATTTTACCCTGATTACTCAGTTCCCTCATTTTAAAATAATATTCCTGTACAGATTCAGATTCTTTCATTTTTCGCTTACTTAACATTTCATGCAAGTTGGCTGAGTTGATATCAACAGTAAACTCGTCTATCAGCACTTGTTTCAATTTTTCCCACGTCATGACATTTGTTTCACTTTTAACAAACAGAAGGGCATTCCCACCAAGTGATCGCTTAGCAAAAATAAACTTCTGAATATCAGACAAATTAAACAACTGAGCAACGTTTTCAAATTGTTCTACCCACACTGAAACATTTTCGTGCGAGTCAGCACAAAATGGTGGAATAACACTTTCGATATCAGAAAAGTTAATTGGGAGAGATTGAGTTTTGTTTTCAAACACATTTTTAACACAGTTCTTATAACAGGCATTTGAATTTCATTGCATTCAACCGACGAATTATTTCTTTGAACATTATTAACACTTTCGCATTGCACCGACGAATCACTTTCAATCTCGTTTTCCGATTCTGACAGTTCAATGTCCTTGATATTTTGAGCAAGCAAAGAAATATCGCATAACAATGTTAATATTCTTTCGGATATTTCACTTTTGTCCCCATCAAATGGAACGTTCAAAATGTCGCAAATACTGATTAGTTCATTAATCGTAAATGCTACTTCTATAGCTTTTAATTTAGATTTAAATTCTGGATCACTTGCCCTGAGTTCAAAGCCAGTAAAATTTCTAATCCTATCTCTATTTTTCCGGTCACCATCAATGATAATGCAATTCCGGTCAACCAAAAATGAATCCATGCAATAGTTTTATTTTCGTAGATTTCGTATTGTTCAGTGCATTGCTAATTTCATCAATATCGTTTAACTTCATTTAAAACGACAAAATCGTATTTACTCACCGCGTTGAAAATAGAATGTCGTCTCGGAACCAACAAGATATCCTCGGATGAAACAAACGGGTCGTTCTTGCTTCGAATCTTACTTCTTCAATATCCCACTTTCTGATTTTGTGGGCGGTCAGAATGGTCGTTGGTGAATAGTAGTGAAGAACAATGCAGCTGACATATAATTGCATTCAGGCATTCGTTTGCATTTTGAGTTTTACCGTGGAGACACTTACTCAAGAGTTCTCTTGAGCGCAAATCTAAGTATACTGGTCTAAATCAAAAATTCTAATCCCAGACATGGCTCCATTAGTTTTATCCGAGTCTAAAGCACTATCAACTTTTGACTTTGTACAACTCGCGGTGCTTTGTACACCCTCATCTACACCAACGTTTTTGACATTTTTTGTAAAATGATTTCCGTAACACTTGCGTTTTCGTTTCCTTCCAATACTTTTATCCATTTTTACGAGAGAACTAAACGGATTTAAGAACTTTATAAAGTCAATAAAAACCACGCGGTAAATTTGCAGATATGTAAACAATCGCTTTAGCAATAAAAGTTTGTTACCAATTTTACGAATACAAGAGTAAAAATTATGTTGCCAGATACGTTTCCAAATATTTATAAATCCCTTAATTTTTTATTTCCAAGTATTTCCTTTGACGTATAGCCCAATTTCAGCGTTAAATCTAAAAAAAGAACGATGTAAACAAACATTTTAGCTTACTTCCGGTTTGCAGAATGACACTTCCGGTTGTAACATTCTGTGACAAGTAATATTTAAATTGCTGTAATTCGGTTTCTAATTAAGATAGAAACATAATTCAAACGGAATTTTAAAGATAAAAGATTGGGCTTTAATGTTATTGCAAAAAACAAAAAACGATATTTTGACCGAAAATGCCGTTTTAAAGGTGTACGGGTACCTTAATCACGAAACACACACACATCAAGAATTAAAAGTTACAATTACATACATCAAGAATTAAAAAGTTAAAACGTCTTCAGGAATTAAAAGTTAACACGTCGCTTCGCATCGCATCGCCTTGCTTCCAGTCTGACTACAGTATTTATATTCGTCGTAGTCGGTAGAGGTCGCCTCAGTTAACGTCTGGAGGGCCAGTTCCATTCTGCAGATCGGGGGAGAGGTGTGATGACAAATTTTATTCTACATATGTATATATATAATAAGTGTACAAAGAAATAATTAAAAAATTTAAAATGTTTAAAAAAATTGTAAAATGTATGAAACTATTAAAAAAAAATTTTTTAAATAGTAAAATTTGGTAGATGTCTGGGTTAAATTTCTGCCTTGTTGTAACATGACTTGCTGTTGTTGAATGACACTTGGTTTCGTTGAATAACTTAATCACTAAAATATTTTAATCATTGCCTTTTCTTTAGTAATTTTGTTTTTTGCTCATTATTATTGCATTTGTTATGAGGCGGATGATGTATTTTGCCTGAACTTTGATAGCCCCTTTTCTTTTGTTTAGCACAGGAGCTTCTTTAGTTTAATGTAGTTTAAACTAGTTATGTAAATAATTATTGACTCAAGAATTTCAACTTTATCTTCTTTTGAATTGATTATTGGTTTATACATTTATAATTTTTTTCTCAAGAATTTCAACATTATATTCTTTTGATTTGTAAAATAGATTAAACATTTAATCTATAATACTTATTCAACATTTTCTTCTAATGAATTGTAATATGGTTAATACATTATTCATTTTTCTCAAAAATTTCAACATTATATTCCATAGTTATGTATCTTGGTTTTTACACATTATTTTACTCAAGAAATTCAACAATTTATACTATTGATTTGTTTATTAGCTAAACATTTATTCTATAATTCTTATTCAACATTATCTTATTGAATTGTTTATTGGTTGATACATTTTATTTTACTCAAGAATATTAATATTTTAATTTATTGATTTGTTTATTAGTTTAAACATTTATTCTATAATACTTTTTCCACATTATCTTCTATTGAATTGTTTATTGGTTTATACATTTTTTATTTTACTCAAGTTTATCAACAATTTATTTTATTGATTTGTTTATTAGTTTAAACATTTATTCTATAATACTTTTTCCACATTATCTTCTTGTGAATTGTTTATTGGTATATACATTTTTTATTTTACTCAAGTTTATCAACTTCATATTCTTTGTTTTGTTAATTCCATTTTTGGTGTTTCAAATTATTTTACTCAAGATTTTCTACTATTGATTTGTTTTATTTGGTTCATAAATAGTTCTTTATATATTCTCTTAGCTTTTTACTAAGCTACTCTATTTCTTGCAATATGCTTTGGTTTTTTATATATTAATTATAATTAACCTAATATGTTGGTTCAATTGAACTTATACTTTCTTCTTATCATTTCATGAGTTATTGTAAACCAATTTTAGCGACTGGCAAATTGGCATTTCATACTAATGATGTCAATGCTCGGTACATTGATACTTATTGGGGTATCAATGGATCGTCAAACCGTTACCAATCACCTTCATCCTCTTTCTCTGTGCCCTCTTCATGTTATCAAGTCAGGCAAAAGACATTGGTTTATGATAAATGCTCTAATAAGCTTTGTAAAACTTGTCCCCTAGCACACAATTCACAAATTCAAGTAAATTCACAAAAACAAAAATTCTGTAAAACTTATAATTGCATATACAAAATCCCCTGTAGTTGTTGTCAAATGGAATATATAGGACGAACTTCTAATCCACTACGTATTAGAATAAATTTACACCGTTCTAATATAAAAAAATATAACACACTAAATAGTCAACCACTAAACATTGAATTTGATAATTTCAAAAAACATAATTTTGAAAATATTGTTATCTCCATTGTTGATATAATTAAATCACCCTCTGAAAGGTTATATTATGAAAAAATATATATGCAAAAGCATAAAACTATTTTTCCATATGGCCTTAATCAAATTTATAAACAGAAAAATATTGTTAATTTCAATTTTACTGATGTGTCAGCTCATCCTATTTACCCTCAACTAATCGAAGATACTAATACATCAAAAAGAACTAAAAGAGGTAAAGGTTACAATAAAAGTAATACTTTTGATTGTACCTTTATATAAAAATGCTTTAATAAATTTTCAGGAAAGGTTTATTATTGATTATCAATATAAAAAATTAAAAGCTTGGATTTTTTCTATCGTTAAAAAACATATCATTAAGCTATATAAACTATTATTAAGTACTAAATTAAAGAATTATCATTATCAGTATCTGGTTTATGATTTACTATTAACACGGGCTAATCATTTAAAAATAAACTTATTTAAAAAACAAAACACAACTAATAACACTTATTGTGTACTAAATTTTACCAACCCTAAAATAAATAATATAAACTTCAATAGTATATTTGATAAACTTCATGATATGTTTCCTGTAAATTATATAAAAGTAAAACGTGACTTTAAATATACACTGCCTATGGGTAGACGTATATTTAACTAGAATCAGGACTCAAAAACTTTTTCTCAATCAATAAATTTAAATTGTGTATGTCATCTTCCCAAATACAATAGTTATGTTGACACGACACATGGTCATGTAATAACAGGCAATTTGGAAATAGTGGATAATTTAGCACTGCGTGAGTTGATGAGTTTGGGAACTAAGTATAGATTACCTAGTACTAATAATAATAAGAAAATTGTAAGTTTCTTAAATGCTGATTTAGATAAATTTATATACAAAATAGCTATTAATTTTTCTATACCTACAGAAGCCTTCAACCAATGGAAATTTAATTTACTAATGCTAGTACATTCTAAACTACCCAATAATAGTAATTTCATCAATAATGCATATAAACACTTGAAAGATGCTATAACAAAATTACAAGAATACTTCATAATCACTTATGTAGATAAAGCAGCCAACAACTATGCAATTATTTGTAAAAAATATTTTGCCATAAGTTTAAAAAAAACAGCTAGAAAATTGTGATCTGTTTCAGCCTTTAAAAGAAACTACTAGTATTATTATTAAGAAAATTATAGCAAAATATAAACTACTAGGTATATCATCAAACAACTATCTCTTTCCATATATTACTTTGGTTCCTAAATTTCATAAAACACCTATTGCTTTTAGAGCAGTAATCTGTGGTCACAACACTTATGCTACCAAAGCAAGTGTAATATTATTAAATTACCTTAAATTAATCTATAAAAATATAACATCTGGTGTTTGTGGTATAATTGATAATAGCTTTAGTCTAATTAGAAAACTACAAACATTAGATAATTGTAAAGCAGTAGAAACTTATGATTTTAAAGATCTATTTAAAAATATCAATATAATTGATTTAAATAGAATAATCATAAAGTTAGTACAAAATAATATTCAATACTTAGGCAACGAAATTAAACTAACTCGTTTCAATAGGGTCCTAGATTTTGTAACTAAACAGAATTACATAGTTCATAATAATAGTATATACTTACAGAACAAAGGTGTACCACAAGGTGGAAATGTTTCAAGTATGCAGGGTAATTTATACTTACATTATTATGAAATTAATAATATAGATAATTGCAATTACAATATACAATCATGGACAAAAAAATTAGCGCACCAAGAAGGAGTCGTCAAAATGACACGAAATTTTACATACGTAATGACTACTTTGATATAAGTAAATGATAAGAAAATCAAAGAAAAAGGATAATTTATTTCAGAGAAAAAGGCAAAAGAACGGAGGAGTTAATACTCCGTTGGACCCCCTCTAGCGCGAATGCACGATGCGATACGATCGGGCATTGAGTCATACAAGTTCTGTATGATGCCTTGAGACATTTCGTTCCATATTTGCTGTAACCTTGCCTCTAGTTCGTTCAAACTCGTGGGATGCCCAACTCGCCGTCCCAAATGATCCCAGATATGCTCGATTGGAGACAAATCTGGGGATCGGGCAGGCCAAGGAAGGGTAGTAACAGTGCGGAGACAGTCTTGTGACACCCTTGCCGTATGAGGCCGAGCATTGTCTTGTTGAAAAATGGCTCCTGGGAGCCGTTGCATGAGTGGCAACACATGTGGTTGCAGGATTTCATGAACATACCGCTGGGCTGTCATGGTGCCACGGAACAATACTAGGGGTGACCGTGTATTGTAAACAATGGCACCCCATACCATCACACCAGGTGTGGGAGCGATGTGTCGCTGTACAGCAAAGGCAGGATTGAAGCGTTCACCACGGGCTCTCCACACACGAACACGATTGTCATCACTGCCGAGATTGAATCTGGATTCGTCGCTAAAGACGACCTGGTTCCATTCCGCTGCAGTCCAGTTTCCTCGTGCGCGGCAAAACTCCAAACGGAAGCGTCGATGGGTGGGCGTCAAGGGCAGCACACGTAATGGGCGCCGCGATACCAACTGTCCTTCAGCCAGGCGCCTTCGTATGGTTCGAGAAGACACAGAGGCCCCTAGTGAAGGTGCTACCTGTGCCTGGATGGCGGCCGATGAAGCAGTTGGCTGTACGCGTGCATTTCTTACGATGTGGCGGTCTTCTCGACGACTGGTCTGTCGAGGGCGTCCTGATCCTGGTCTTCGTGGTCCCAACACCTCCTCACAACGCAATCAGAGTGGCCTAATTGACGAGCTACTCGCCTAGCTGACCACCCAGCTTCCATCATCCCGACGATTCTCCCCCTCTCAAACTGCGACAACTGCTTATATTGTCTTCGAACACGGCGTAATGGCATGTCTATCTCAGCTCTTCCTTTGTAAATGATTCAGCACACTCAAACAAGCTTTGGTTACCTGTTTTATACTCCACAGAGTACAATGTTCAACGCCCTCTACCGGCTATACGTAATGCGCAATCACGCTGCATTTCTAATCATTTGCATATCTCCCCGACATGTACCTTCATTGCAAGTTTCGTTACGATCCCGCAATTATTTATTGGTGCGCTAATTTTTTTGTCCATGAGTGTATTTAGGTATATAGATGATATAATAGTAATTAATAAAAGTAATAACCATATAGACTTAAATTTTTACCCTCCTAATCTGGAACTAATTAAAAGTAGTCAAGATAATATTAATGTAAACTTTTTAGATATTAACATTAAATTAAATTCTCACAGCAAATTTACTGTTGACTTATATGACAAAAGATCTGAGTATAATTTTAATATTGTTAAATTTCAAAATTACCTAACATGTTTACATAAATCTGTTTTTAATAACATTAATGTAAATCAGTTAGTTTGTATAAATAGGCTACGTTCTAAAGACAATAGGAATAAGCATATTTTAGACTTGATAGCTGTGCTAACACGTAATTATTACCCCGAAAGTCTATCCAAACACATAATTGGTTGTTTTAGTTTTAATGAATAGTTTGTTCTGTTGCAATTAATAAGTAAATCATAATAATAAGAAAAATTAGAAAAAATAACTACTAAAAATAAAAAATAAAAAAATTAAATTAAAATCTTAAGTAAAAATAAAAATAAGATAAAAAATAACTCTCAGTAAAAATAATAAAAACTAAATTAATAAAGTTTTAATAGTCCTAAGACACAGTATCCATAGTAGGTCAGTTTCTGTGTTTCCATAATCTCCATGGTTGCAAGTTTTGTGACGTCAATCATCTTGCGGTTACTTATTCTTAACTTCCACTCTGTCTAGCGCCAGGCTTGGTGTTCTATGGTTAAGTAATTCCTTATTCAATTTTACAGTTATTCATGGATTGTACGGTGTCTGAGAGTGTTTATTGTATAGATCAGCGGTTCCCAACCGGTGGGTCGCAAAAGGGTTACAGGTGGGTCGCGACTCGATCCTAAAACTATTAAAATGGTCTTTGTGTACTTTTATGATTGTAGTTTTTACCTTCACCTAGGAACACTTGTTAGTGAGTATGAAACCACTTGTTGCATATATTGCAAACGTATAGCTATTGTTAAATAAATAACTGTTTTGCTACAAAGTGCTTATATTTTGTCAACCATTTCAAATCAGAACACAAATTGTTTATCAATAATCAATCTGCGACGATTATTGATCTATATATATATATATATATATATATATATATATATATATATATATATATATATATATATATATATTTGCAATATTTGATGGTAAATTATATATACATAAGGAAGGGATACAATACAAATAAAGTTTTTTACTCAACCATGGACCGATGGACCGTGGAGGTATTCCTATAAGGAAAGGTGGGTCGCCAGCTGAAAAAGGTTGGGAACCACTGGTTTAGATCATACTCATCGGAAACAATCCATTGATTTTTAGACAGTATTGACACCGCTGTCGAAGAGATGCTGTCTAAAACCTCTTTCATACTTATCTTTTCATGTTTTTAGTTCCTGGCTGCAAGTAGCTTTAGTGCTCATACTGGTTTTCTCTTTCAACTATTTATTATTTATTTATATTTATATATATATATATATATATATATATATATATATATATATATATATATATATATACATATATATAATTAGGGGGTGCAATTTAAGATTATTTTCGTCATAAGGGTATGCGGTCAAAATAGTTTGGAGAACGCTGCTTTAGACCACCTGAATGCAACATTCAGACCACAAATTAAGAGTCATTTTTGAGGTGATGATTGTAAAAGTTGAAATCTTCATTAATTTTTACTGTCTTACCGTACAATTACGGTGAAGTATTGGCATTCATAATATTGGGAATAGTTTACCGTTAATATTGCGGATAATTTTACAGTGTATGTTGATTTCACTACTGGAGCTAAGCTTTTTTGTGTTCAAGCTAATCATACAATTTCATTCGATTCTAACCCGATGTTTCCACTTTCAGGCTTCTGTGTACTAACTCTACTAGATTCGCTCATTTCAATGTTAACCTGTGGAGAAATGTGTCCAAGTATTACCAACTAAAAATTAAAAAAAAATTTTTTTTTTTTATCTCTACTCCGTAATAGAGAAAGAAATTTTACACCTTGGGGCATTTTTCGTTTTTAAAAATAAATGCAAATAATATCTTAAATTTTAAATTATTTTGGGAAAAAAAATCTGGTATAGTGTGTTTTAAACGCTCCTAAACTCCTTTGGGGGACGACATTTCTACAATGAAGCATTTCTCAAGGTGTAGAAAAATCCAGGCTATCTGAAAATAGCATTATTGTTTGATTATCAGCATTTAGGAAAATGTAAATACTAGACAAATTTTCTCCATAGGTTAACATCGAGGTGAGCGAATCCAATAGGGTTAGTACACAGCAGCCTTAAGTGATCTACATAGAGATGCAATCAAAGGCAATTTCCAGCCCAAAATGAGAGAGAGAGCTATGACTTACGGGGCTGATTAATACTGTAAATGAAGGTAACGTCTACTGAGAGGAGCTAATAAGGAAGACTCTCAAAATGAAAAAATTTGGTTTTTTTAATATGCAAATGGATAAAAAAACACGTACAATACTCCCCACAAGTTCCTTTAAAAGTGAAGCTTAAAATATCTTTTCTTTAGCTAGTTTCGTTTATCAAATATTTGTGAATCATTTAATTGGAATTGTGAGAAGGGAAGCTTTCTTGTTACCAAAAAACTTTAAAGGAAAAGATTGCATTAGAATTCACTTAAAAGCTTCTCTCCTTCACATAGTTTTTTTTTAAATCTTTTGGTGAACGGGGAGTTTAAAAGGTTGTTAGAAAGGGTTTATTTCTTTATACGCAATCTGGTAATGATCTTGGAAACATGAAGACCGGAGAGTGATATATCTTAAAACTTTTATATTCACATTTCTGTCTAAACCATTTATTGGCTGTTATCAAATTTTATTTTCAATTTTCTGAAATAGTGAGCTATTTCAGCATACATCCATGGCATAGTTTCAGAGTAATAGTCATATCTTCCCAGATATTATGATGCCAACAAACTTGCAGTTACCCTAGTAACAGACCTACGTCGAACCAACGTTGGTGTTTTTGTTGTTGTTGTTGTTGTTTCTAATGCCCATTGCCTGGAAGTAATTCCAGACCAGGTCCCTAAAGACTAGTGGGGTGAGGGGGGGGGGAGGATCCGGTTCATAATGGCACCACAAGGGTCGGAGCCTGATTTAGCCAGGTGCCACCCCAAATTTGACCGAGCACCTACAGGGGTGACATCTGGGGGCATCGTACCCTCTTCCACCCTCTCTGATATCATAGAGTGACTCTCCGGTCTACGGATTTAATGTGCCTAGATACGACTGAGATAAGGAGGTATTTAATGACGCTTGTCGGGATTCGATCCGAGCACCCTCAGTACCGAAAGCCGACGCGCTACCACTAGACTACATCAAGCCCCCGACGTCGGTTTATGGAGGCTGTCTGAACACGCCATATCCGCGACCCCAACGGTCGGGCCGACGTCAGTTGTGACGGCGAACCTATCACTGTGCCAACTGTGAGCCAACGGATTCGTCGTCAGAGCGACGTCGCCATGCGTAACTGGACCGACGACGACAGAAGACAGCAGCATTGGGTGATTCCTAATGCCCCAAATTATGCTCTTTTTAAAACAAAACTGGAAAGCTAAACAAACTCTTCAAACAATAACAATAAAATATAAATACTATCTTAAATTTATAAGAAGTGTCAATAATGGGTAATATCCCTGACCTCGTATCTCATTATTTAGACTGAACTTCTAAATATAAAAATATTACCAATGAAAACAAAAACAAATGTATAAAACTTACCGTTTAAAAAATCTAAAGAAAAATAACTTTTTGGATAGAAGAGAAGGGAAATTCGACGCCGCTAATTGACGTTGGTACAAAATAACTGGTCAAAACGTCGGTCGAAATGACCAATCTGGCCTAAAGTCGGTTACAAATCGAACTCCGACGCCGACGTTTGTCCGACTTTTCGGGTGTCAGGCGGTAAGGTTGGCCAACGTACTTGTGCTACCTGGAATATAGCCATAGAGGGAATATTTCCATAATTGTGACAGTTATTCTAAAAAATATATCGAGGGCCATATACTAAATTGTACACTCTAACTGTTATTGATAGCCCAAGACTTTACGAGTGCACAAATGACAATAAAAACTGTTTGAAAGGAAATCTCATAGTCGAATGTAATGGAATGTAGTAATGATTGTGAAATGAGATACAGCTGTATAATATGATAGGAGCTATGACCATAAGTTTAGTAATCATGACTTTGAATCATAATGTAGTGCTTAACAAACGAATTAATTTTTGAGTATGAAACAACATGCTATTACAAGTAGTGGAGTATTGTGACTTAAATCAGTCTTGCACCAAAGCAACAACATGACGATAAGAAATATCGATAAAATTCTCTAAATTTCTTCCAGACTTCAAAGAAACGTTTGACACTTATTCCTCGCTTAAATTAGAATTAAAGTTTCTTCGAAAAGAACTGAATTGTTGTTATAAATTTTAATGAGAAAAAAGACCATTAAAATTTTTTGCAGAGTGCTAAAAGTGCTTCGATATTAGTTGAAAAACGGTTTTAACGAGAATATTTGATAATATTCCAAAGGATGAAAGCAGTTACTTATATGTAAAGATATTTTCATTTGTTCCCGGCTAATGTATTCCGCACATATCCTCCTATCAAACGTATGTTGCAGTTTCATTTCATTTTTATTTTATGTTTACTGAAAGAACAGTTTATTTCCTCCCGTGTTTTTCGGTTGATTCGAATTCCAGATATCACAAGAGTATAGAATTTGATAAAAAGTATCAACTCTACCTTTTATTAAATTAAATCCTCTCCACTGCTTGGAAAAAGATAAAACATGTTGTGACTTCAAATTTTAATTTGACGTAATTTTGCATCTTTTGAAAAGAAACTTAAATAACGTGAGAAAAATTGTAAACAAGCGGTAATTTATACAATGCAAAAATAAATAAATAAATAAATAAAATTAGAAAAAAACATCAGCCAACGATATTCAGATAAATAATTTAGAATACTTATATAATAAACAAGAAATCCAACGTAAATAAAGCACAAATAGCAGTAAGGTGCAATCTTGCATACGACCGTTTCGAAGCTGCAAAGGAGCTTCTTCATCAGTGCAAAGAACTTAGTGGCAGCTCAAAAGCCGAAAACTAAACGATTAGCTCTTCTTTGCACTGATGAAGAAGCTCCTTTGCAGAAGTTGGATTTCCTGTTTATTCCTCGAGCACAAAGGTTTTGTCTTTTCTTTTCAAATACTTATATAATGTTTAACTTTTTTCTGAAGTAGATTCAGAAGATTTTTAAGAACAAAATAATTGACACGAAAATAAGGCTGATTTAGTTTACCATTCCGTCAAAATATATTTTTGTGGGAAAGTTATTCTTTCAGTAAACGTATACTATACAACGAAAATGATATTTCATGGTCAAATTGAATCTAGAAAAATGGAAGCAGTGCCCACTCTCAAGACGGATTTATTTTACACCTCATAGAAATGGTTTCAGCGTTATACTTGGGTCTGACATTTGCATTCCAGTATTCAGTTTTTGTTGAAAACACTAAAACTATGACAGACATCACGCAATATTTGTTTTGTGGAGAACCAAGACCTTGAAGTTTGTCGAATAACCTAACTCGAAATAGTTTGACAAATAATATACGTTTCCCAGCTGGTATGTGGTAATAACTAAAAGAATTCTGGACGCTCGATGGACAGTTGCCACATTGACACGTGACCTGCACTAATAGTTTTAAATGTACTGTTCAGAAATATTGGGAAGCCAGATGGTTAATGACTTAATTGTTGAATCCTGGCATTTGTGATAAATAAAAATAAAATAACTAAAAGTCATTGAAATCATTATAGAAAAATGCTGTTTAACGATGAAAAGAGTCGAAATTAGAACAAGATTCCAACTCTTATCCACATTATAATTAACAGACTTTTTTTTTTCTTTTAACAACAAGTCTGTCCTTTTTCCATTGAAATATTGCAGATATAACAACAAAATATCTATGATAAGTCTGACAATATCAATCATCTATATCAGTGATTCCTAACCTTTTTATACTTGAGTACGACCTGAGAACTTTGTAAGGTCGTGGCGTACCACTGATTATGCTATAACTTTTTGAGGGGTGTCAAATAAATTCTATGTACGTATGAATAATTTTACAAAATGTATTAAGTGTAAATAAATCAAAATGCAGAAAATAAATCCGCAAAACTAGAAAAAGCCGTTTATTCGTAATTGTTATTAACTAATGGCAATTACAATTTCCTAGCACTATTCTTTATCAGGAGGATTAATGGGAAACTTGTACTGGTTATTTGAAAAACCAGTACAATATTCTCATTTCTAAAAACACTTCTGCGTTCCACCAGTTGGAAACCACTGATTTGTATTATTATACTCTCAAGAAATAGCTATTTCATAATTTTGGATATGTTTTTATTTATTTACCAACATGATATGCTACTACCCCCCACCAGGTGGATAGGTTTATTTAAAAAAAAAAAAAAAACAAGGAAGGGTCAGAATATTTGTTATTTAGTTTAACTCTCGTCTAGCATATTTCCGTTTCTATGAACACGTATGTATGTGGCAAACTCAATACTTATTGATCAATCGCTGTTACTTTGCTTGATCAAACACGGATCGTCGTTTACAGATTTCATTATAAAAAATAGCTTTCTCCAGAAGGTTGGACGAACAAATCGGCATTACCAGTTCGTATTTGCCAACATTTAAAGCATCCTGAATAACTGCATCTTTTGACAAAAAATGATCATTTATGGCTAACTTTTATCTCTTTACTTTCAAACTTCCGTTTCAGCTGTAGTTTACAGAAAGCTTGTAGATACTTATCCTTGCAAACACAGCCTCATTCTCTATTTTCATGATCATGTAATGTGGTTGGGAACTCACAAAAAGCGAGTTAGTTCTATCCCAATCTGCTTTTAACAATACTGTATTCTCTTCACTGAGATTTTGGCAACAGGTAAAATCCTCATTGGAATAATGCACTCATCTTAATAAAGAAAAAGCGTTACAGAGGTTATGACGTCCTCCACATATTCCATTCAAACCTGTGAATTATTCCTGCCTGTACTTGTCCAGAACTGTTAAGAACGGAGTTCGTGGAGGCTTATCCTTTTCATTGCAGCACCTTGAGTACTTATGAACTTAATCTGAACCTTCAAAGGGACTATTTTTTTTTCAAAATTGAAAAATGATTGTAAAATATTTCATGGTATCAAAATATATTTCCGCCATTCATGCATGATTTTATAGACATGCCCGGAAACTACAAATACGAACAAGAAATCTTTGACTTTTATTAAACCCTAGACTACTATAAAAGCGTCAATGGTCTACCGCAAAATCTGATTTTCAAAGACTTAAAACACTAGTTCTCCCATGTGATTTTCCTCTATGTTGATAAAATGAAAGATTTCAGGTAATCAAAACAAAAATTTTGTGCATTTGTAATATGTCACGATCATCTCATCTACTATTCAAACCGAAAGAAATACAAACTATACAAAGAAAAAATAAAACTCACTATCAGAATTGCGTGTTCAAAAATTTAGCATATGCGTATGTCCAATATTTTAGTGTTAGAGACGATTTTATTCAGCTTCTGTAGCTATGAAGAACATCACAGAACTCTGAATGTGAGACTTGTCGTATTGAAACGTTATAAAAATAATTTATATGTGCACCTTTCCTGTCATAAATCGGATTATTTTTCTATCTTTTAAAAAGTTTCTTTTATAAGCACGTGCTGTGCTGTCTTCGACAGAAATCTTTCGTAATAAAAGATCGAGAAGTACAGGAGACGTGCGGAAAATATGAAATTTTTTGAAGGCGACATTGAAATACTTTTTTCTTTCTTTCTTCTAAAAACGATGCCGATGAGAAAGAGAATTCTAAAAAATATCGACCTAAGTTTATTTGAAGAAGTTAACGAAAATCAGCACGACTACATTCAAAAGGAAATTTTTTTCTTAGGAATTTGAAGAACATTTTATGGGTTCAATACGAAAAGTTAATAAGTGCTTCCCTGTCGTATTACTTTTATTAAATTTTGGATAGTATCGATTTTGATATTTATATGCCAATATTCTTTCTTTTTCTAATAATGGCGCTTATAATGTTTCTAATAATGACGTAATAATGGAAAAATAAATATTTAACAAATGAATCCATGATCATTAATCTTAGATCTATCATACAAAAAACTTAGATGCAACATCCTAATGTATTTAAGTTAATATGTTCTTTCAATAGCGAAGGGCTGTTTTATTAAGACATAAAAAAATATGTTCGAATAATTCAATGCTTTCAAAAACTACGTTTATTTTTTTAAAAATCCTCATTTTAGCCCTGTCATTTTTGACAAAAAGCATTAATACGAGTATCTAAGTCAAGTGTTGTCTTGGAAAGTTTACGAATACAAAAGTATAAATTGATATAAATCAGAGCTTCTTAAACTGTGAGTCGTGATCCCAATTTGGGTCGCGTAACAGAATTTTGGGATCACGAAAACTTTGGCAACTGTTCGCGAAGGGTGTCCGTACAGAATCTTCAATACTGGTTAGTAAAAATAATTACGAAAACCATTTTTATTTAAAATATTCAATTAAAATCACGAATTACATCATGAATACATAACAGAGAGACAAACTGATCTTTCTTCGCTTTTGTTTCTTTGATTTATTCTCAGGTAAATCTCTTTGATTCATTATCAGTTAATGTTTTATTTCTATATTTTATGTATCTACGTTATATTTGTATATTTATTTTTATGTATATACCTGGGGTCGCGTAAAATTTTCTCCGGCTGAAAGGAGGTCGTGGATAGAAAAAGTTTAAGAAACCCTGATATAAATAAAAAATAAAAGTCATACAAAATACGTATAGAATATTTTGGCCAAAACACCATGTTTGGGATATAAAAAATCATACAGAACGAAATTTCTTTATCTGAGAAAGGATAGATGTAAGCGTTACTGATCCATACACATGTCCTACATACATATTAGCTGTACGTTTCCGAAATGTTCAAGATGCCTAAACTTGAACTGATAACAGACCTTCCATCATATCCCAAATGTGCTCGATGAAGGACAGATCTGGACATCTGTCTGGCCAAGGAAGAGTGTTGTCCGCGCGCCACGTATGGCAGTGCATTACCTTGCTGGAAAATACGCCGAGATGCTGCGAAAGGAAACGCAATACAAAGGGATGTAGAACGTTGACTTGCTGTGAGGATGCGACGAATTACCAGTGGGGCCGAGCTATCATATTTGATAGCTCCCCTGATCATAACTCCCTGTTGTCGCCAGAGTGGCATCCTACAGTAAGACCAGGATCCGCATGCTGGCCGGACGGTCTCCAAACACGCTTTGTCGGACATGGTTGTGCGGCCAAATTGTCCTCAGAGATCAGTCTTGATTTTTACTAAGCCCCGGAGATGAAAAAAAAAACGATACTTGAAAATTCAAAATATATTCATAAATGTAAGGGAACTCTGCGTTTAAAAAAGGGCTAAATATTTTTAAATTCCTGTAGTATTGACACTCATGGCTTTTTGAATACACAAACTGCAAAAAACTGAGCTTCGGATCTAGGCAGGTTTTGGCTCAATCACGCATTCAAAGTCGATTTAGGGATTCTCGCCCCTGGACCTAAAAAATTGGACTCCAGATCCCTTCTACCACGCATTACAAGGAAAAAAAATTTCAGGTAGTCTTTTCTAACGAAACCACCGCGGGTTATTAACGTAGGATTACTTATCGTTACTTACTTTTTTTCTTCATATTTTTTTTCAGCAGACGAATTTTTAAATTTAAAAGTTCAGTGCGATTGATAATGGTAAAATATAAAAAGCTAGCGTACGCCATCAAGGGGAAGAAAAATTGTGTAGTTCGAAATTAACAATTCGCACGAAGCGGAGATCTTAATCTTTAAAATGGTACCTCATTTATCGATTTTGGTTAAGTATACAGGGAGAAAAAGGGATAAAACAAAAAAAAAACACCTTTTAGAAATAATATTCTGTCATTCTTGATTTATACTCGCGAAGACGGAACACTTGAAAGACGGAACACTCGCGAAGACTTGAAAACTCGCGAAGACGGTTTTAATGTCTTAAATTTTTCTTTACTGTGGACCGTTATGGAGGAACGTAATCCTACGTTAAAAATAAATAAATACAAATTGTCCGGAAAAATATCAACAGAAAGTGTAAACAGTGAATTTTTGCAGAAAAAAACTACAAACCTTTGTTTTATTAACTAGACTACGCCCAATAATATCCCAATTAAAACGCATTTTACATTTTTTACAGTATCCAGCACCATTTTCGGATTAGCAACGGGCTTATAAATACTCAGATTCTTAGCATGGATAATCAGGAAACAGTATACACTAGTGGCCAAACTAAGAAACTTTCTTCTCTCAATTCAGTACGCGTAACTTTTTTTTAATGTAAATTTTTTTATAAAGTCCATTGTATTATGTTCTAAATTAAATTACCATTGTCATGATGTGTACTTTTTGGTTTAATAAAAAAAATGTTTAAAAAATGCACTAGAGCTATAATCTGTTAAACTCCAATAACATATTTTTTTCCAAAGGTTTCCATAATTTTGGCCACTAGTGGTGTATCGACTTCTAAGTCCATTGGTAACCTTGCTACTAGTAACGAAGAAACAACGTCATTTTTTTAAACGTAGAATTACGTTCCTTAATAACAGTCCTGCGGAAAGAAAAAAATTGTCCGGTGTCGCGAGTTATGAATTTGGCAGTGTGTCAAACCCAGTAGCAGTAAACAGTTAAACAGAAAAGTACCAAAATACGTTTTAAAGAAAGAAAAAAAAGGTAAGCAACGATAAGTAATCCTACGTTAATAACCTGCGGTAATTTCGTTAGAAGAGACTACCTAATTTTTTTCCCCTATTCGTATTTTATCAATCTAATGGATTTCGGTTACACCATCACAGCTTACATTCTTTCTTACTCAAATCAATGCTACATTGTGCATTACACTACTAATAAACAAAAAATGATGATAATAAAAATAAAATAAATAAATATTTTACAAAAAACACGATAATTTTCAGACTTCAATTCATGCCACTCTTCATTAGTTATTCATTGCAATGTTTTTCATAACATTCATAAATGCTCAGATACAATGATACTATGGCCGGTGTATTTTATGAACTAAAAATAAGTACTGGTCTCCTCCAAAGAAAAGATCCCAGAGAAAGTGATCACTAGGGTTTTTTAGTTTTTTTTTTTTTTTTCATGAGATGTGGAAAGTGGCGAAAACGAAGGTCAACGGGATCTCACGCTCTTCTCCAGGATGTGGTGAGGAGGAAATTGTCACCAAACATCCCCCAATTTTCGCCAAATATCGGCATGTGCCTCAAGAAATACTCGAACAGATGTTTCTTTCTGCTAATGGGTAATGGTTTACCCTAAGAAAAGACAGTATTTACAAGAGACAGATAGGGGGGAATACGGATCTGCTTTAAAACAATTGAAAGGAAGCTTTTCTTGATTAAAATTAATTAACACATGCCTGAGATCAACAATATCGCAGTAGAGACTTAATTCTTGTAATACTGTCTATAGTGCATGAAGAAATGAGGATATTAGAATTTGATCAAATCATAAATGATTTTGCTGATAAAAAATCTAGAAATATTTGTTTGTAGATATTTTTGTTCTGTAAATGAAATCTGTGTAGTCTAGCTACTTTTTGCTTTTGTTTTCTTATAAATGTACATAAAGAAAAAAAAAAAGAAATATGATACTGTCAAGCTTTACATATTTTTATCATTTAATGTACAGGGTGTCCATAATTAAACTTCCCTACTTTAAAGGTGTCTACAGTCGAAACGATTGTTCAGAAAGTTATGAAATTTTGTGTAGGACATATTGAAGGGGTGGGAATTTGAAAGAATAAAAATATTAGTTCAAAATTTCACCACCAGAGGGCGTTTTTGATGAATTACACATTTAGCCAATATTTACTATAGCTAAAAAAATTTAATTACAACAAGACATGTTCAACATGACGGCCATCAATTTCAGCTACCATTTGAAATTGTAAGATAACATGTTCTAAAGTTGACCGCAGTGCGTCCGGGGAATTGCTGAGAACATGTCGTGAAATGCTGTCTTTCAGATCAGGTATAGTTCTTGGTTTATCAAGACTGACTAGATGTTTCACATGCCCCCAAAGCCAAAAGTAGCATGGGTTGAGGTCTGAGGATCGGGGAGGTCACACATTAGAAAAGTGGCGGCTGATGACACGTTCTTCTGTAAAGTGATTTTTGAGAACGTTCTTAACACGAAGGCTAATGTGTGAAGGGGCTCCATCTTGCATAAAAATTGTGCGTGCAAGGCACTGACAGGATTGCAGATCCGGAACAATTTTATTCAGTAACAAGGATGCATATCGCTCCCATCTGACCGAGCATGTCACTGGACCTCTAAGACTTAATTCCTCTAAGAAATACGGGCCGAGAATAAAAAAATGAAAAAAATCCACACCACACGGTTACTTTCGGTGAATGCATCGGAACATCTAAGATTAAACGCTGATTTTCTGGTTCCAAATTCGGCTGTTGTGAGTATTCACCGAACCGTCCAAATAAAAGTGTGCTTCGTCTGTCCAGAGGATATTCCAAGGCCATTCTGCATCAACCTCAAAGCGAGCAAGAAACTGAAGTGAGAACCGCTGTCGAGTTTCGAAATCATGTGTAAGCAACCTCTGCACAAATTGAAGCTTGTACAGATAATACCGGAGGATATTCAGCATGACCTTCTGGACAGTTGAAAGGGGCAGATCCAATGCTTCTGCCACGCGACGGACACTGGTACTAGCCTGTTCGTTGGAAGCTTTGCCCTCTTCCACCTGAAGCGCGACCTTCTCTACAGCTTCTGCGGAAACAGGTTTCCTTTCTCTTCCAGAACAGTGGGGTACGCAAGGGGGGGTTGATGGGGGTTATAACCCCCCCCCATTGGTTCTGATTACATATATTTAATTAGGTTTACGCTTTGCACTGATTGCTCAAAACTACTCTTTCATAGTAATAGTCCAGTCAAATTAGCACAAAATGGCGGCGATTCATGCATTAAATGAAGGGGTTGAGATTTTTATCAGGAATGTGTAGGGGATGGTCCCCTGAGCAACGCATAATAAAGCCCCCTCGATTTCAGGCGCCGCGGGGGGGGGGGGGGGTTATGAGGTTACTCTTTACAGTTTTTGGCGTTTATCTCGAAAACGATGCGCCGCAAAGAATAATGTCATTCCCAAAAATTAAAGCTTATAAAATTCCCTTCCAAATGGTATATCCATGTTTGTACCGAAGTTTACCGTTTTCGAGATATGAGCCGTTGAATATGAAAATTTTTCAAAAAAATTGGTAGCGGTTCAGGTATCTCGTCAAACTTCCTCTTCTAACTCTTTCCCCTTCTATTCCTCAGAAAACTCATGATAGAAAAAGTTGTAGAGCGAAAGATTTCCTTCAAAAATGTAGAAAGTTATGCTAATTTATCTTCACCAGGCAAATAGTTAGAGCGTTTTGAAGTTTAGGGGTTCTTTTCAACATTTTTGCTTGTAAAATGCTCGTCACTCGAGTTTCGTTTCCATGGCCTGTAACTCTCTTAATCACTTTGTATGCTGTTTAATTAGATACGTATAGTATTCATAACCCATATAAATAATAAATTATGTATACCTGGACGTATAATGTATATCTCATAATATACAGAAGAACACTTGTAGTACAAAGGAGGAAGTAAGAAAACAAACCAAAATGTATAAAAGTTGGTCATATAATCAAAAAATTGTTATCAAAAGTAAGTTCAAACAACAGTTACATTAAATATATTATATACAATTTATTTCATCAACTGCTTTCCTGTATATTAAAAGCCGTCAATCTGATACTCCGGAAAAAGTTTCAAACAAGTCAAAGTCTTCACTATCATTTTAGCTTCTGTAGAATGTCCGAATTTTCATGAACTGATTTCCCACAAAGGTGGCATCCCACTATAATGCCACGATCAAAGTCACTAAGCTCTTTTTACTTACTCATCGTCTCACAAACGCATAAATATGACCTGACAAACCACTACCAATACTTTTATAGCTTTCGGTTACGCATCAAATTACGTCACCTGCTAGATGCACTTCTTTAGGGGGGGGGTGTCCGGATACTTTTGGCCGGATAGTGTATAATGTATTATTGAATATTAATGAATTATATGAATTATTAAATTTACTTTATGTGGTCAGTACGAGCAAAGAAAAATGAAAGGTACCTGTGGTGATTGAGATCATGCTCATTTGGCGGGGCCTGGAACATGAGCAGGAACATTCGTTCCTCAGCTCCAGTAATGTCTCCTGGTGAAGATTTGGAATCATAAAACACTTTGGCGATGTTTGTTGTTTCATTGGCATACCGCTGGAAACATTGTACTATTGCTGCTTTGCTTTTACCATAAATCGCTGACGTAGTGTCACATCCTGAGAAACTATGATGCAGAGAATGTACTGGCTGAATGATAAGACCTGAAGATGTTGGGGAGAGTAGAGCCTGTCTTCTGTGTTGCCCCGTCCGGCCTTCATGAAACACACATTCGTGTCTCGTGGGGTGAGTGCCACAAGTTAGATGAGCAGGTCTTACCTATCTACTATCACCACAGTTGAATGAGAGGTGTTTTGCCACTCACCTCTGACAATACTGCAGTCAGCATCTCCTTTTTCTGTAGTAGACTGTATACCTCTTGCACCCACGGCCTGAACTAACATAGTAATGAGCTTGGTTTTGTTCCTTTCATTGGAAAGGAAGTTTTCCTGATGAACAGTAGCCACCGTGTTCTTATTGAAGTCAATATCCACTGATGTTTTACTTGATGCTCTCCGATGTTGTTCGTGTCTTTCCGTGGAGTTCGTGTCTTCATAACCATCAAAAACCACAGCTGAACTGCTGCCGTAATGATTGTTTATGTACGATACATATTGATTGCAGATGGAGGCGAAGGTGGTGTTGGTGTTCCACTTTACTCTATGAAGCAGGAAGCCGCCATGGATTACCGTGAAACTGTTCTTCACATTGATCAGTTAATTGCATTTTGGGAAAGTATCAGACAGTGCTGACCTTTTGATTTTTCTCATTATCCCCTCGGCGAATATAGACATAGGGTATGAGGCTAACTCGTGCGTTAGCAACTCCTCTACATCCCCTTCTTTTTTCTTGGTGATCAGAGTTCTTTGAAATTTCATCAGAGGCTCTACCACCACTACCTCATCATTAACTTTGATCATATTGCTCATCGCAGCTAAAGGAACGACTGAGTCCTTCTTGGATTGTTTCACTTCTGAGAAATTCATTCCAACAAAAGTGCTCATTGTGCGGGTTCCAATTTTCAAGGCCTGGTAGCAGTTGACGTTACTTGTTCCAATTACTCCCGTTGAAAGTGACATCAATTAATTACGTTCAGCAAAAGGCGGGTGATCAGCCAACCATTGAGCAAGCTTCCTTCTGTCTAGATCATCTGTGGTTATGCGTGATGCTCGAAACTCAACATGTTGTTCTCCTCTTGCAGTATGGACACCACAAAACATCTCAAGTGAACTACATATTGCTGTAGCTGTGCGTGCTCCCCCAACCCATTTCGCCAACAACGAATCACTAAAGCCTCGTCCACGTGTTAATTCTCCTTCACTCTTCATGTCACACATGAGTGTCACCTCAATTGCCATGTCAGACCACACACCAGCCATTGGTGTTCCAATTCTGTTGACAGTGAAGTATCCAGGATCAATAAAATCCTGTTTAAGTTGAAGGTGGCAAGTTGTTAGTCCCAGCATGTGTTGTACATATAGGTGAGTACACTTTGCATAATGAAAATGCCCGCTGGCATGGAAGTAAGGTATCATCATTTGGGCGCTTGTCATATGATCTTCCCAGTTGCGCTGTGCTGCAATGAATTTTTTCATCAACACCACCATTTCAAAGTACTGGACCCACAAAGCTGCTGTTAGCCCATTACCTTTGAGACATGATAATTCGTTGCTCAATTTCCACTGAATGCTGGCAAGGGAGGTATTTGTGGAAATGTGATGTCGAGTAATTTCTACTGAGGTCAAAAGAAACTGAACTACTTCATTTTCATATGGTGTGGTATCTAAATTTTCCAAAATGATCTGAGTTAATGACACTTTTATACATTTTGGTTTGTTTTCTTACTTCCTCCTTTGTACTACAAGTGTTCTTCTGTATATTATGAGATATATATTATACGTACAGGTATACATAATTTATTATTTATATCGGTTATGAATACTATACGTATCTAATTAAACAGCACACAAAGTGATTAAGATAGTTACTGACCTTGGAAGCGAAACTTGAGTGACGAGCATTTTACTAGCAAAATGTTGAAAAGTACCCCTAAACTTCAAAACGCTCTAACTACTTACGTGGTGAAGATAAATTAGCATAACTTTCTACATTTTTGAAGGAAATCTTTCGCTCTACAACTTTTTCTATCACGAGTTTTCTGAGAAATGGAAGTGGAAAGAGTTAGAAGAGGAAATTTGACGAGATACCTGAACCGCTACCACTTTTTTTGAAAAAATTTCATATTCAACGGCTCATATCTCGAAAACGGTAACACTTGGGCTCTAAGTTAGCACCTATCCTTTTTAATATTTTTATAAATTACATTCCTAACCCTCCATTCACTACTCTAGCCATGTTTGCGGATGACACGGCAATACTACCTAAGCATCAAAATGTTAAATATATGCACAAGTTCCTACAGAGACATATTCGAATTCTTGAACGATGGTTCGAACGGTGGAGGCTCAAGTTAAGTCCTTCAAAATCTAAAGCTATTTTTTTCAGTTACAATAGAATTCCATCTCCTCCGGTCACAGTATGCAATCAACTGGTTCACTTTGAGAGAGAGGGCAAATACCTAGGAATTTACCTCGATAGTCGACTGACGTGGAGGAAAAATATTGAACATAACATTAGAATTTTTTTTTAAGCCCGTAAGTATATCGCCCACCTCCTGTACCAGAATCAAAAGGGTTTAGATAACAAACTACTCTTGTATAAAATCGTACTGCGTCCCATCCTGTTGTACGCCGTTCCTGTTTGGGGCTCAGCGGCTGACACCCATATCCAGCGATTGCAGACAATTCAAAATAAAACACTCCGCGGTATTAGGAAGGCGCCCTGGTACCTTAAAACGTACTTATTCACAGGGATCTGAGAATCGAACCCATTCGGCAACACATTAAAGATCTCGCATCTAACTTCTACAAAAGATTATATTCAATAGACAAAGAAGAAATAGCTAACCTCCCCGACTACGACCCAAGGGAATGCTATAGGCGTCCTAAGGCCACTTTGATTATTCACCCTGGTCTCCTTCCCCTTTCTTAACTCTCCCTCGAACCTCTTCTAAATTTTAATTTACATTTGCCGTTGCTTCTGGTTGTGACCTGCGTTTTTTTGATGGATCGACCTCAAGACTGTCCTTACTAATTTTTGCTTAATCGTCTGCTACCGTAATTTTTTTAAATAAAACCTGCCACATTATTTACTTATTTATTTTTTGCTAGTATTAGTATTATTTATTTTTATTTATTCTTTTATTATTATTATTGTTATTATTATTATTCTAACTTTCAAGTCAACACTTTTCTTTTAATCCTGAGAACGGAAGTATAGCCACAAAAAATTACCCATACCGAGGATATGGAGCCCTGTTCTCTGGTGCCTCGTTAATGTACCATGTCTATGTCTATGTCTACGGTAACATTTGGGTACAAACATAGATATACCATTTGGAAGGGAATTTTATAAGCTTTAATTTTTGGGTTTGACAATTTTCTGTGCCACACCCTGTTTTCGAGATAAACTCCGAAAACTGAAAAAAGTGACCTTTGGACCCCCTCGGCGCCTGAAACCGAGAGGACTTTATTAGGCGTTGTTCAGGGGACCAACCCCTACACATTCCTGAAAAAATCTCAACCCCTTCATTTAATGCGTAAATGAAAACCTAATCTGACTGGACTATAACCCCCTCCTTTGAAAATTTCTGCGTACGCTACTGTTCCAGAACGAATGTTAAACGAACCAGTTTCTTCAAATTTGGCCACCATTAATCGAAGACCTTTAACAGTCAATGGACCTTTTCGTATCCCCTTCAAACTCCGAAATTTTCGTAGAGCAACTAGTGCTGAATTATCGTTTTGGTAAAACAATTTTACTAACAAAGCTCGATCTGGTAATCGTAACGATGGCATTTTGATTAGCAATAGCAAGCACGCTGAAAAGATAATCTCCGTGAAAGTTTCTAGGTTTTATAAAAGCTTCTGCTCTACGTCGACAAAAATTAATTTGCATATTTGTTTCTTCTTCGTTCCTTCAAATCTTTTGTCGAAAAATTAGTTATCGAACAAGTTTCCGATCGACTTTGCAATCACTTTAAAGACTGTAAAATTTAATGAGTATGAGTTATTGTGTTAGGGTGACCTATAGATAAAAAGATGGTGAAATCTTAAGTAAAGAACCAGTCGTAAATGTGTAATTCATCAAAAAACGCCCTCTGGTGGTGAAATTTTGAACTAATTTTTTTACTCGCTCAAAGAAATTCCCATCCCTTCAATATGTTCTACACAAAATTTCATAACTTTCTGAACAATAGTTTCGACTGTAGACAACTTTAAAGTAGAGAAGTTTAATTATGGACACCCTGTATATTAGTATTTTGAAGAACCCCGCCGAAAATTCTGCAATAGGGCCCCGCAATGACTAAGGATAGCCCATTTTAAGGGCAGTTCTATTCCACTAATATTTGGCGGGGGAAACAATATTATTATAAACTTCCTTATTATAAACAATGGTAAAATAATAAGGAAGTTGTGTCTTTTTTGCAATCATTTTTTACATAGCGGGAGATACTAAAAATTATCCTTATTTAACATAAATTATTTGCGATTTTGTTATTCGTTTTCGAGTTAATGCCGTTTCTATAACGATTTTGTTGACACTGAAAAACATTATATTCTACTTTCACGTAACTGTATCGCGAAAAGTGACCATAAAAATATATTTTTGAAGACGAAAGTTAGAAACACTCTATTAAGTTCTTCAAATTTGGTGAAAGAAAAAAGCTAACAATTGTAAAAACCCAAATACCCTGAAATCTGCATCTATAATAATAAAGTTTTGGAAGATCCGGTATTTATAAAAGCATACATGACTTAAAAATTTTATCGAGAATTTCTGAAACTCCCTCACATTACTTCGGGAAATAGTTCGGGTTAACAGTCTTAGAACACGTTGATTACATGAAAATGGAAAAGCAAAATATGCGATGGTTTTTTTTAAAGCTTAAGTAGTTAAAACCTTCACAATTTTCTTAATGCCTAAAGAGTGATAAATACTTCTTGTGGGTTATGCTCGTGACGTGTTGATTATCCCCGGCCTCTCATTTTGAGAATAGACTACTCTGAGGCGACAACCTTAAAGCTGGTCCCAGGTCACTTCTCTTCGAAGGTTAATAGATAGTGGTTCCTTTACAGCTCATTTGGAACTTGCTATGTAAACATTTATTAACACATACTAAAAAAAAGGATGTACGGTAAAATAATTAGTGGATGACTGCGCAATTACTTATTCTGAGATTTAAAAAAAACCTATTCACTAGTCCAACAGAGAATTGCAGTCGTCAATTACAATTATCATTGAACATACACAGAGGGCGAACTCTTTAACACAGGGGGTATTTATTCCTTTACATACAAACTTGTGATAGTCAATGTCTTAACATGCTAATATTGTTTTTATATAACCTCATGACACCTTACACATTGAGAAATTTTCAACTTTCTCCCAAGGATTAACAAATTGTCCATTCAGGCTCAACAGTACACCAGTATGCAAGCATACAGTTTCAAAAAAATTAAAAGAATATGACGGTGGACACCGATCAAAAAATTTGTTGAATTCAATAGTATGATCAGAAAAACTCCGTAATATTTTATAGGTTTTACTTTAGTCTTGTAATATTTGTAATCAACCATCATTTAAAAATCCCCAAATCATAGTTCTCCCTCTTCTTTTAATCCTAAATTAAAGACTTCTTAAGTACCTATTAACAAAACTTCAAGAACATATCTAAAGACTTATCTCTTTGAAAAAATAGCAATATTCTGTTAAATTATAAATATGACCCTGATATGATATTTCCTTGTAATTTGATTTGTTTGAGAACAATACACAATATATAGCTCAGTCTGTATGAATTGCACAAAAATACTATATAAAAGCAATATACAGAGCAAAAATTAAGAGCTATGCCAAATATATTTAAATTATTCAAAAAATGACCTTTAACTGAAAACACCTGTACATTCAGGACACCTAATTTTTTAGCAAAAACTAAGGAGAAATGCAAACTTTTTGACGATGCTTCTCTTAATAAATTATGTGCAAATTATCAACAATTAATTGTATTAAGTAAGGTGATCAATTAAAAATTATGTTTTAAATGAAATGATGAGCGTTATCAGGCAAACAACAAATACAGAAATTTTTTTGGCTATTGCTTTGTTAAACTACTGCATTTCTTCCAGTGGAAACTAACAGGCTGAAGGATGTTAATCAGCTGCTGCAATAATCAAGTAAAGACTAAAAATTTCCAATATTTGTTCTCACTAAGACATGATTCATCATTTCATTTAAAACATTAAGTTTTTATTGAACAGCATATATATTTTACATTCATTTATTGACATCACATCATCGAAAATCCCAATTTATCAGCGTAGGAATGATCTATTTAGCAATTAAGGACCTTTCTTAGAGTATCTGATCAGTAAAAGAGGGGAAAAAGTGGGTGGTAGAGGGGATTTCTTTCTTTAAAGCATTGTTTTAAATATTGACAAATTAAAGACTCATATGAACTTGCCATTTTAGTTAAGTATAAAGGACTTAATAGGGACCCCAAAAAAAATTTATAAGCACTTTTAAAGATTTTTACGGACGAAGGGAACCCTAGATATTGAAAATACGTATATATATTTGTTCATACAAATTCATTCTCACAATTTAAAAAAAAAGGGGTTTTTTTAGCATTTTTTCTATCATTAATAATTACTCAGAGATTTTTAAAAATATTAAAAACAGATCATGTGTATGATAACTGCTTGACCAAGCCAAAATATTTAAATCCCCCTATCCAAATATTGACTGAACTCTGCGTTATAGCATGATCAGCAATAAACACATCGTTATCTCAGACTCATACATTTCTCCAGCATTTCAGTTGCAAAGGCTTAATTGGACCTTACAATTATTAAAGCCTGTTATAAACATCTACTAACACCCATGTTAACTGCAAGGTTTGAATGCGAGGACTTTGGCACTTAAAGCCAATATTGGAAAATGTTTAACCATCAGTCAGCTTGTTTCCTCAGGACGGATTTTAGACCTAGAATGTGTAAGATTATATGGCGGGAGGGGGGGGGGGGGGGGGCTCAGAATTAAAATGAACCAAGTCCATGAGAGTCAGTTCTAAGGAAACTGATTTTTAAGGTGAACAACTGAATTGATCAACAATCGACTTTAGATGTTTTTTCAAGATTTAATAAAGTAAAATTTAAACCATGGTCTTCGTTCACTATTGCACTAAAAAATATGTATTTACTGTATCATAACAATGTTAGCATGAAATGGTCAAAAAATGGATTTGGTTATATATATATATATATATATATATATATATATATATATATATATATATATATATATATATATATATATATATAAGAGCTTGTCTGTTTGTTTGTCCGCTATAGAATCATAGACTGTTTCACTCACAGAGACCAAATTCGGCACAGTTAATGTTTAGGACCCGAGAAACTTAAATCAGCAAAAACGAAGTTTGGGTCTCAATTAGTTTTTTTAAATTAATTTTTTAATGATTTTTTGTGCCCGTAAGAGGTGCGAGGTACCCCCTGTGGATACAGGCGTTTAGTGAAATACGAACCTATCCCTCTTCCCCCGCGCGGGAGAAGAGGGGTGCTCGGGGGAGGGGGGGTAGAGATTCATGATAATAAACTTTGGCCTTGCCTAACTGACTGACTAACTGACAAATAACGCACAATCCAAACCGTTGGACATAAAGAGCTGAAATTTTGCATGGTGATTCTTCTATAGTGGAGGGGTAAACTGAGAAAGATTTTTGAAAAATTCTTCTTCGATTTTTTAAAATTAAATTTTTAAGCTGTTTTTCTAATTTTTTTAAGTTTGCATTTAAAATTATAATCCGAGGGTTATAAACTTTATATCACGAGAAATATCATAAAAATTCCTCTAAAACGAAATCTTTTTCGAATCTTTACCTACCTCCCTTTTCTGATTTTTGGTGCATTTTTAAAGATTAATTTTTAGAATGTAATTTATGAAATGCTGATCACGTGGTTTCTTTTCTTTTTGTGATACTGTAAATTAATTTTGCGTTACGTGCATAACAACGAAAAATTAACAAAAGAAATATTAAAATACGGTAAAAGATAAAATTTAACCACTAGACTAACTGAGATAGGAGTTTTTTAAGAATGCAGTTCAAATTAGTATGTTTTAACGCAACTTTCCCGGCTCTGCTTTTTGTCCTTTGTTATTTGCAGTTTTTTGTCATCGCTTGAACCAATTACAATTTGCTTTTTCTACGGTTTTTGGCCTTAGGAAAATTAAAAATCGAATTACAATTCGCTTTTTCAACGGTTTTTGGCCTTGGTAAAATTTAAAACCTATACGGTTTTTGGCCTGTCGACAATAAAAAACCGAATCACCAAAGTAAGGAAAATAGGCTTCATGTGAAATCGCGCCTTACTTTGAATAAATAAAGGGGATAATGCATCTTGCACTTTACCTCTTGGGTGATCTGGAAAAAAGTGCGTCTCTTGGGTGTTGTGGAACAAACTGAGCTTTTAAGGGAAAAATAAATAATAAAGGCAAATGTAAATTATAAAACTTATTTCTAATTAAACAGTGGATCAAACAAATCTAATTAAACAGTATCTAACAAATATAATTAAGCAATAAACTTATTCAATCCAAACGTGCGAATCACACAACACTGTGTTATTAATTCTCAATAAAATCAGACGTATAATCAGACGAAGGTCCGCAAGCTCAAAGTTTCTTTCTTTCTTATTGTTTGTATATCATTTCAGTAGAAACGCGCTAAGCGCAATTTGTCTAGCCAGATGAACATGAAGAGCGGGGGGTGCAGCCCAGTATTTTTTTGATGGAATGCATCAAAATTTTTATATCTATATATCTACCCGGGCATCGCCGGGCAATGATGCTAGTATATATATAAATATATTAATTATCTTTTAATTATTACAACAGTCTAATTGATAATTCTTTATTTAAAAATTAATATGCAAATTTATAAGCATTCTTTTTAATTATTTAAAACTAAGAATTTAAGGAATAGAGAGATTTTCCCTGAATCTGAAATATGACTGCTTGCAGTTGAGAATGGTCTTATGTTAACAGAACATTTACAATGCAGGCATTAAAAACACAATAGAGTATTCAAACATTTTGAAGCAATCTTATTTCCATGTCAACTTTTTTTATACTACAGGAAGGCAACAATGTCAATACAATAAAGATTACTCCATAGCAGCTTTGATTTTTATTCGGATATTTTAATATTTAGGCAGCTGTAATATTTAAAACATTTCTTAAATTCTAATACCAAGAATAAATTGAAAATATAAACAAAAGAAATAAACAAAAACTAAAAATCAAGCATAAACTGCTAAATCACTTTAACATAAAACATATCCTGCAAAGAAAACATTTTCAATAGAGGATAGCGCAGAAGCTTCATATCTCCATAATGAAAAAAACAAATAAATAATCCAACATAGATAAAAATAATACGAATATAGCCAAGAAACAAACAGAAATCAAACACTCTGGGCATCCATGCACCAACGGCAAGATTCTGTATAAGTGCCGGAACTGAACCATAAAACAACAGAGGTAACCGACAGGTCTCGTCATCAGGGAGCCTAACCATATCAGTTACCTCAAGGGGAACTTTCTGAATAGGATGCAGGTAAGCCCAAAAGACATCCCAAGGCCCCGAGTCCCCCAAGGAAGCAATAAGTCAAAAAGAAAATGAAAAGACAAACACTACTTACAGTATGGGCTCAACGCACCTTACATGCAAGCACACAAACAATCCTAATGCAAAGTAAAAGATGCGTACACACCCCAATTCCGTAAGTGACGGTTATGGCGAAACAGCAGCCAATTCTATCCTAAAAGTTACGTCATTGTAACATTACTATAGCACCACCCCCCATTACAGCTTAACCAAATGAAAACACAAATACTATTCTAAACATCTTTAAAAATTCCTGAGTCTAAATGCCATTTTTTTAAAACTTTTAAATTACATTATTTGAGGTTTAAATTACATTATTTGGTAACATTATTTGAGTTAAGAAATTTAGTTTCGTAAAAATGTAAGAATAGGTTGGCAAATGCACTAGAATAGCTATTATCCATAGGTATACCCTTTATCTGTTTAAAGAAACATAAGCCGTTAAAGAGGTAGTTTTAAAAAATATTAAATTTACATAAATCAATCCAGTCACATTTTAATATTAAAGTACTATCTAAATAAGCATCATAAATTTCTGAACAGATAATCATTAAATTATCATGAGGAATACTGGTAAACAGGTTTTCAAAATCAAACGTGTATATGCTATCTATATTCTTACTTTTTAAAAAATGTAGAACATCCTGGTTATTATTTATAAAGCTATTTTCGGTAACCTGAATTTTATTTAGAATAATTTTTAAATAGCTAAAGAACTTTTTACTGAACAAAGTGTTATAAAAATTAGTACTACATGTAACAAACCTAAATTTAGTAGGTACTTTATGGAATTTTATGGTAGGAAACAGGTAAGGGTATTTTATGCTATTAATCTTAAACTTAAATTTTTTGTTAAAAGCTAAAATCCTATTGTCTATTTCTTTTTTGGTAAGGTTAATTTTTTGATAGGTATTATTTGAGTTGTATTCCCTAGAAATTAACTGCTTAAAATAATCTTTACACATAAAACCGAAGTTATTTGCAGCCTTATCAACAACCGTAATAATAAACTTATTTTTTAAACCTTTAATTTTACTGTATAGAACTTTGTTTAGAAAGAAACCCCTCTTGTCCTCCATACCATACTCTTCATAATTCCTTTTTATATCCTGTAAAATATGCACCTTCCACTCCATAAAACCTTCGATAGGCCAATTGTACTTCCTTGCTAATTTTATTATGCAGTAATCTAAACGTAACCTTTTACGTAACTAAATTTCTTAACTCAAATAATGTTACCGGATTCAGATATATTGAAGACCTTATAATTTTTAACTGCAACGATTGAAATTTCTTAATCAAATCTACCCAAAGGAACTAACTTTAAACCGGACTAACGATAATAATCTTTGTGCGACTTATCTTGATTTAAAAATTTAAATTTAAAATAGAGAAATAAAAATAGGGATATATGATAAAAGGTTGGATTTTAACTTCGAGGTTATTACGTTTACCAATTTCCATAGCAACTTAAACTATAAAATTTATTATAATATTTTTTACTCACAACCTTACAGAATAAAAAACATATGTAACAACGCTGGGGATTTTTTGGAGGCATGTAGCATTTTCAAAAAAACTTAAGAAAAAACGATTTCCCTAAAAATTTCGGCAATTTAAAAGTTTTAAAAAAATGGCATTTAGACTCAGGAATATTTAAAGATGTTTAAAATAGTATTTGTGTTTTCATTTGGTTAAGCTGTAATGGGGGGTGGTGCTATAGTAATGTTACAATGACGTAACTTTTAGGATAGAATTGGCTGCTGTTTCGCCATAACCGTCACTTACGGAATTGGGGTGTGTACGCATCTTTTACTTTGCATTAGGATTGTTTGTGTGCTGGCATGTAAGGTGCGTTGAGCCCATACTGTAAGTAGTGTTTGTCTTTTCATTTTCTTTTTGACTTATTGCTTCCTTGGGGGACTCGTGGCCTTGGGATGTCTTTTGGGCTTACCTGCATCCTATTCAGAAAGTTCCCCTTGAGGTAACTGATATGGTTAGGCTCCCTGATGACGAGACCTGTCGGTTACCTCTGTTGTTTTATGGTTCAGTTCCGGCACTTATACAGAATCTTGCCGTTGGTGCGTGGATGCCCAGAGTGCTTGATTTCTGTTTGTTTCTTGTCTATATTCGTATTTTTATTATCTATCTCTGTTGGATTATTTACAAGAATAAATTGACTAACATTTACACAAAATGTCATCTGCTCTCCTAGGAACTACATGCTGAAATTGGAGGGAAGGGGGAAGAGAAATTTTTATTCAGATATTTTAATATTTAGGTAGCTGTAATATTTAAAACATTTCTTAAATTCTAATACCAAGAATAAATTGACTAACATTTACACAAAATATCATCTGCTCTCCTAGGAACTACATGCTGAAATTGGAGGGAAGGGGGAATAGAAATGTTGATATATATATATATATATATATATATATATATATATATACTAGCATTATTGTCCGGGTAGATATATAGATATAAAATTTTTGATGCATTCCATCAAAATAATACTGGGCTGCACCCCCCGCTCTTCATGTTCATCTGGTTAGACAAATTGCGCTTAGCGCGTTTCTACTGAAATGATATACAAACAATAAGAAAGAAAGAAACTTTGAGCCTGCGGACCTTCGTCTGATTATACGCGTGGTTTTATTGAGAATTAATAACACAGTCGACAGGCCAAAAAACGTATCGGTTTTTAATTTTCCCAAATCCAAAAACCGTTGAAAAAGCGAATTGTAAATCTGTTCAAGCGATGTGAAAACTGCAAATAACAAAGGATACAAAGCAGAGCCGGGAAAGTTGTGCTAAAACATACTAATTTGAACTGCATTCTTAAAAAAACTCCCATCTCAGTTAGTCTAGTGGTTAAATTTTATCTTTTACCGTATTTTAATATTTCTTTTGTCAATTTATTTCATTGTTATGCACGTGAAAATTAATTTAAAGTACAGTGGTACCTCCGAAAAACGGACAGTCACGGCACCAAAAGTTTTGTCCGTTATTAGGAGGTGTCCGCTATTGGGGAGGACACCCTTTTTATAAAAAAAGTTTTTGCATTTCTGTTTGATATTTGATTGAAAATTACGCCTGCAATTTTAATTAAAAAGAAAAAATTAATTAGGTAAGAAAAGAATAACTATTTACTACTTTACCTTTTAACTGTAGGCTAATCTTTTAATCTTGCATTAAATAATCCCAAAATACAATGTATAGGAGCTAAATTTTTTTAATTACTACTGAAAAAAAATCTGTTAAAGTTTGATTCCTCTTTTTTCACAGCGAACCTGTTTTTCAAGGTGAATTTTCATAGTATTTAGACTTGCTAATCCATCCTAATCTTCATTGTTCAGAGAGAACTGTTATATTTTTCGCTGTATTTCAGTGCTTCCGAATAATCTTTGATTTTGCAGTCTTCAATTGGCGATTCCCCATCACCATTCTCAGAAAGGGCCAGAGCTTCAGTGGTGTCCCGATGAATGAAATTGGAAACATGCAGGTTTTCTTCCTCAGTTGATAAATCAGTCATCAATCAATCTTGACATACTCTTCAACGCTGATATTTGAATCCAAATTGGCTACTAGATCCGCAAGTTCTTTTTCGCTTTTATTCAGCAGTACTGTCAGTTGCCCACTTCGCTTGTACTCAAAAATCCTGCCTTCTTAAAACATTTTAGAACGCACCTAGGTACCTTTTTAAGGGCTGACGTAGCCCAGGAAATGACAGATACCGATTTTGCGAAATCTTCGCTGGATTTGCAGGAGATAATCTGTGAAAGCACGTCTCAGAAGTGCTTTCTGTACCGTACTTAAAGCTATGAATAATTCCCTGATCAAGTGGCTGTAGCATCGAAGTGGTGTTAGGAGGCAAGAAAACTAAATTAACATTTTTGACACTAACATTTAATGCCATTGTGCACATTTTAGGGTCGAATTTCATTCTATCAAGCACGGAAGGGAGGAGTCGGGAAAAGTGCCTTGTAAAGACGCATAAGCATATATTTTTTAGCTTGCTTGTTAGAATAATGTTGAAATGTTTGCCAAAAAATTGAAAGTTTTTCAAAAATATCTGTCCGCTATCCAGAGGGAATAACATGGAGTGTCCTATATAAAAAGACTGGGACTCGTAAAAAGTCCGTTAATTAGAGGTGTCCGCTATTCGGGAGTGTCCGTTAATGGAGGTTTCACTGTATCACAAAAAGAAAAGAAAACACGTGATCAGCATTTCATAAATTAAATTCTAAAAATTAATCTTTAAAAATTCACCAAAAATCAGAAAAGGGAGGTAAAGATTAGAAAAAGATTTCATTTAAATGAATATTTATGATCTTTCTCGTGATATAAATTTTATAACCCTCAGATTATCATTTTAAATGCAAACTTAAAAAAATTAGAAAAACAGCTTAAAAATTTAATTCTAAAAAATCGAAAATTTTTTTTTCAAAAATCTTTATCAGTGCACCCCTTCACTATAGAAGAATCGCCATGCAAAATTTCAGCTCTTTATGTCCAACGGTTTGGACTGTGCGTTATCTGTCAGTCAGTTAGGCAGGGCCAAAGATTATTTCCATGAAGCTCTGTAGCTTCATGGTTATTACCAACCCCTCTTCCCCCACGCGGGGGATAGGTTTCAGATTTCACTGATAACATGTTGTGGGGAACAGTCTGTATCCACAGGGGGTACACGCACCTCTTACGGGCACAAAAAAATCATTAAAAAAATTTTTCAAAAATAATTGAGCCCCAAACTTTGTTTTTGCTGCGCTAAGTTTCTCGGGTCCTAAACATTAACTGTACCGAATTTGGTCCCGGTGGGCGAAACAGTCTATGATTCTATAGCGGACAAACAAACAGACAAGCTCTTTTATTTATTTATATATATATATATATATATATATATATATATATATATATATATATATATATAAATTATTGAAATTTACTTCCTTAACACTAGAAAGATTGAATTTTTTACTTACTAAAAACACTGAATGCCGTCATTTTGACATTAAAAATAAAATCAAGAATTTAAAATATTTAATATTTTTTTAAATGCTTAAATACTTTAAATTTTGAACTATTTCATATCAATATATAATAAATTAGTATATATGTAGGTATATTTTTATGCAGGTATGCCAAGCTGACAACATGAGATGGCTTATCCATAAAAATATATGATGGTTTGTTTGTGTAGTCCTTATTTTTCTACACCAATATTTCCAAAGAGTCGACATTTGAGCTGTTATTTTTTAAAGTGGTATAAGTCCACTTTAAAAAAAAATTTAGTTAACAGTAATTTTATTAAGATAAAGACACCTTCTCTTCATATTTATGCAGAAGGTCATTCGCACTTTATGGAAACGATTTTGATAGTAACTTTAATGTTTAAATGCCGCATTTTTTGCGGCGATTTGCTTCTGTCTGATAGCCATGGTTCTTGACAATAGCTCTAGCTCGAATTTTCCATGAAAGTAAATTTTTATAGTACTGTCATGTCAATTTTTTCCCATTCCTCTTGGACTGTTTTCCAAAGTCTGTTCAGTGTTCTTGGATACCGTTTTCCTAAGGCTCGTTTTAATAAACCGAAAGTGCAAAATTGCATTGGAGACATGTCAGGTGATTTTACAGGAATTTCATTAAATAGGATACATTTTATTCCTGTTTCTGATTCTTTCTTTGCTAAATAAGCGGCAGTTAATTTAGACGTGTGACTAGAGACTTTGACTATACGAAGCTCAACTTTATCAATGTCCTTTCCATATAAGGCTGGAATTTCTTCTTCAAAAATTGGTTCTAAAATATTCTGCTGATAGTAGAGTGAATTGATGTTGGCTTTAATTGAGACTGTTTTGATTTTTAATTTGCCATTGTAACAAAATCCTGCAACTACCATGAATCCCTTTGGGAACTTTTCTGTATACTAACGAAGCCATTTCGTACGGTCAATCCCGTCATTTGAGCAATAGAAAATTGATCAGTTAAATGCACCCATGCCTCATCCAGTGTTACCACAAATTTCCATTTTTCAGCAGCCAGGTGTTTTTCATATAATTGGTTCTACAAATTGGTTTTCTTTCAGCAATATACTTTGGCAAAAGCAGATGAACTTAAGATTTAAACATCTTTTTTAACTTCAAATCTTTATGATTGATTTTACTTACAGTGACAGAAGATATTCCTAGTTTTGATGCAGTGGATTTCGGCAGGAGCAGAGTCGGCGGATTTTCTTTTAGGATCCGATACATCCCTTTCTATATTTACCTGCGATATTTACCTGCGTTCAAATAGTCTTGGGATGAGGTTTCGCGGTCATGTTTTCATGTTTACTTTCAGTTAGATGTTTATCCCTTTCAAATTTAATATATTATAAACAACTTTTTTTGAAATGCCATAATTGCAATTTTTACACCACTTTATAATTTGATGATACGAATATTTCTCCTCAGAAAGTACAGTCCCGTAACCTTTGAGCAATCTCTCAATTTTAGGATCCATTTTCAAATAAATCTTTTACAGTACATTCAAATCAAAACAAAGCAGTAGCAGTCGATTACTCTGAAGTTGCCAAATTTTTATCTCAAAATGCAAACGACAAAAATAAATTACAAAATCGTTTCCGTAAAGTGTTAACGACATTCTGTAATCATACTTTCAATGGAGTACGATTTTAAGCTACTTTTGAAAAGAAACTTACTAAAGAATTTTGGCTATAAAATGTTATCACAAAAATATTTTTTTTGAAAGTGGTAGAAGTCCATTCCTAATAATTATAATTAAAACAACTTGTTTATTGCAATTATTATTGATTATTACGACTTCAGTGTACACTACACTTTAGCAGATATTACTTAGCTAGTGCTAGTGTCTTAAAAACAACTTTGTTAACAAGATAACAGTATTATTGTTCTGATGAAGTGGTGAGAAGTAATTTCACTGATTTTGTTTGATTTTCTTTTGCAAGTCCTACTGTTTGGTTTGTGTTTCTTATACTTATAGATTGCAGCATGAGTATTATTTAAATATAATTGTTATTAAAGCAGAAAATCAAAGTTTTAGTTAAATAATATTTCATATAGTTGTTACAATAAGTTCACATACCTATGAAAAAAGACTGTCAATTTGGCCTGATAGTGATGTTGGTAAGTAAGAGTAATTAATTTTTTGCGGGAATATTGGAATTTCTTTTATTATAGAAATAAGACCCATGAATATTAGAAAAAAAAGAATAATTTATGAATCAGATGAAGAAAGCAGTATGAGCAATATTATTTCAAGATTGCTACAAACTAAGAGGATTAGAATTTTGGAATTAACCAATTCAATGACTGACGAAGACAACATTACTAATTCTCGATCACATTAAGAAAATCATGATCTGAATATTAAGAAATGCAAAAGAAATAAAAGCAAAAAATATAAAAAAAATTGAAAATAATATTCCTGCAAAGAAATCCAAAAATAAGGAATGCAAATGTGTGAAAGTGTGCTAGAATCATAATACAGTGAGAGATTCAATAACCCTTTTTAATTTTTTGGGGGGAAATGGGGGATTTTAACAAACAAAATACATTCTTGTGTGCATCTACTCAGCATATGCCAGTACAAAGAAGACGAGGTAGAAATTTTAAGGGATCAGCCAGAGATTGTAGTTATAAATGTTTTTTAAATATTGAAAAAGAAAGTGTTGTGGTATATAGTATAAAAAGTTCTTTATAGGAACATTTGATATATCTATAGGAAGACTACATAGGGCTCTCAAAGCAAAGGTAATAGGAAAAGACTTTCGTGAAAAAATGAAAGGATCTTGCAGAAAGAGTGATGAGGAATTTGTGGATGCTGTAAAAGATCATATAAAAAATTTTCTACACTATGAAAGCCATTACACACGTTCTAATAATCCAAACAGAAAATACCCGAGTTCTGATTTGAACTTAAGAGAAATGTACAACTTACATGTTGAAATGAGTGAAGAGAACAATACTTTTCAGCGAGCAAATATATAGGAAAATTTTTAAGAATAATTTTAATTTAAGTGTTCATCACCCACATAAAGATACGTGTCAAAAATGTGATTTGATAAATTGGAAAATTAAAGCTACCTTAATGAAACAAGCAACCTTTTAGAAGAACATAGCTTACATTTAAGTAATGTAGAACTGGCTAGAAAACTTTAAAGAGGATCAAAACTTAGAATCAACAAACCCAGATAAATATTTCACAATTTCATTTGATCTACAAAAGGCCCTTTCATATCCCAAACGAAGTAATTTACATGTTACACTTGTTTATTTATATCGTCTTTTTAATATAACTAAAATTATTTCTTAATAAACCTGGTTATCCGTGTATTTACATGAGTTCATTTTAATTTTTATTTTTTACATTAAAAAATCCATTTCAGTAAAGCTAATATATATAAAAATATGAACTTAAATTTCCACTTGTTTTTATTTTTTATATGTTATTTTTGATAGTGGTATAAGTCCATTTGGAGCTTAGGGGGGGGGGGGAGATAGATTATTTTTTTAAATAATTTTAATTATTATTTCATAATAAAATTTAAAAAGGTGTATAGTGTTAAAAACATCACTCGAAGTGATTAACGTTTGCCAATATTTTTAAATTCATTCAAATGCAAACCTTTAAATATCTCGATACATAAAAAAATGGACTTACCACTTTCAAAAATAACAGCTCATTTCTGTCATTTGTAAAAGGAGGAAGAGACAAAGAGTAACTAACATTTTTCCAGTATTATTTTAAAGATTTCTGCCAGTTTTCTATAGTGCCATCAAATTGACAGCTTTCAGTCTTAGTAGGTATACAACACATTTTCTCCGCCTCTTTACTATCGAATATAATTTTGTATATGTGTGCATATTTCGCGTAAAATTAGAAAAAGTCATAAAATTTCAGAAGTCTGAGGACATAAATACAGATATAGTGCTCAATAGTATGTCCAAACCCATCAAATGACAGCAGCCGTCTTCTTAATGTTAACACATGAAAATCAGACTGTAACATTATGAGAAACTTTACAAGTAAAAAAAATTAAATGCCAGGTCACAAGGCCAAAGAAAAATTTATTTTTGAAAATTCAACTGAAAATTACAGTAACTGTATGAGATCTGAAGTAGAAAAGACAGAAGTGGTGCAAAAAAGAAATCCAGAGAAATGTTATTGTTAAGTCCTCAGTTTGAATGGAATAAGTAGCCCAACTGCTCAGATGAACAAAAATATCCTAAGTCAATGTCTAATTTCATCGCACAACGTTTACCTGAAATAAAAATTGAAAATTAAATTGGCTCAATATAGGCAACAAAACATTTAAGTACTTTACTGATCCTGCAACAAACAGAATGTGAATAATAGCATCTCCTCCTCTGATTCTTTAAATTTCAATTACATTTTTTTTTATTATAATTCAAATTCAGGCTAATTTTGAAGATGGAAAACTGCAATATTTTAAGAAATTTTAGTTTTTAATAATAACAATAAAGTTATCAATTTTGAAATTCCATCTCGGTGGAAAATTAGAAAATGATTTTCAACAAAAGGAAACAGGAAATCAGTATCTTTTTTATTTATAGAAACTGCATGACTCCACAATTACAATTTAAAACTGACCATCATTCCTGTGAATGGCACAGAAATTATTTAAAGAGTCCGAAGGAAAATTTAAAAAATTCTTATGATTTATGGTTTTTGTACACAACAATCTTAATAAAATTTGATTATCTTGAGATTGAAATAAGGAACAAAAGATCTTGTAATACAATGCCTTTGAATCAATACTGGACTATTTGAAGTAATAACAGTAAAGGATTTAATATTGGTGCTAAGTAAAAGATTTGCATAAACATATATACAGATGGTGGACAAAATAATACGAACACCTGTGAAATAATGGAAAATCTTTATTAATAGGGGGTTGGACCACCCTTTGACTGAAGTACAGATTTAATGCGACGTGAGATAGATGCATAAAGGTCATGGACAATATTTAAAGGAATATTAAGCCATTCCTCCTGCATAGCGGTCTCTAATTCCGAAAGTCTGGATGGAGATGGAAATCGGGAACGAAGTTTGGATCCAAATATTGCCATAAATGTTCAATAATATTCAAGTCCGGAGACTGAGGGGGCCAGGCGAGATGTTCAACTGCATCGTCATGCTCTTCGAACCATTCTTGAACACACCTAGCAGTGCGGATAGGGGCGTTGTCGTCTTGAAAAAGCAGTCGCTCTCCAGGGAATACAGTCTGGACAAAAGGATGGACATGATCCCCTAGAACGCTTAGATAGTGATTGGATTTGATCCCCCCATGCAGAATAACAAGTGGCCCAAGACCGCGCCAAGATATCGCACCCCATACCCTAATGCAGCCACCCCCATGCTTCACAGTCGGCAAGAGGCATTCAGGATGAAACACTTCTTTAAGCGTCCTCCAGACATAAACGCATCCGGTCGTCTGAAATAGGGTGAATGACGATTCATCTGACCATATTACCTGTTGCCACTGCTGTGGGGACCAGCCTTTGTGATCTCTGCACCATTGGCGTCGCTTGAAAGCATCAGTTGCTGTCACCAAGGTTTTACGAATTGCCACTCTGCCATAAATGTTCGCAGCATAAGTTCCCTTTTGACAGTTTTTGTTGAAATGGGGTCCTGGAGATGACTGTTCATTTCGGATGTTATCTCAGATAACGATTGCTTGTGCTTCCGGGCTACTATGCACTTCAAGACCCGTCTATCCCTATCAGCAAGCTTGGACTTTCGGCCACTGTTGTGCTCTGAAGACGTCGTCTTACCCTCTTTCGTGTATGCTGTCATAACGGCTGATACCGTACTCCTTGCAAACCCCAAAAGGTTTGCTGTTTCCGTAACCGATGCTCCACTTAAACGCGCTCCAACTGTCATTCCTCTATGGAACTCTGACAGGTCTGACATTTCAACTTATCACAGACAGTTCGATAGAAGCATGCAACGTAGGTGACTGCTGTTGAGAGACTGATACCTTCCTCTTCACGCTCACTAGGTGGCAGACTTCTGTTGCAGGTGGCACGGCTGTACTGCAGGTGTGAAATACGTCATACTTTTTCACAGGTGTTCGTATTATTTTGTACTCCATCTGTACATACCATATGTATTATCGGTACTTACGTATTATCCCATCGATCGTTTTTGCCAAACTAAAACTGTCGACAAACGATATCATATAGTGCCAAGAATGAATAAGCATGACGTCACAACACGTAGCGATGCCAATCAAGAAGCTAGTCTAATCGTGAATCATTCATGGCGTCAAATGCACATTATTTCTCCCCTAGAACATCATAATTTTTGCTTAAAAATAAGTTGATGTAATGTGCATTTTAGAGAGATTTATTTTATTGTCTGCCTTGGTTTTAAATTCATAGTTTGTTGCTGCTATGGTGGCAGCATATAAAATATCTCCGTGGATTCAAGCGATTAACAGAATACAAGTTCCAACTTCTATTTCTCTGTTTTACCCCTCGCATTTAAAAAATTGGTTAAATTTGGGATCTGCCATCTACGGAACAGCGCAGTGGAGTATTTTCAAAATTGTGGTATCCTGGCATCAAAGGAAAAAGAGCGTTAATGGGCACAATATGGCACTTTGACAACTGACAAACAATGGAGATGCAACGTAAAATATTGTGACAAGCGAATTATCTATTCGAAAAGGAATGTGGTTCGAGGGATCCAAAATTACATTTGTGACTGCACTCAGATTCATTTACAGTTGGTCCAAAAAATTAACATCTGTTGAATGCGGAGTAGTACAGTTGAATTTGGCCGACAAGACAGTGATTGATTGAAGACTACCTGAGAGAAGTTGGCACAAATAGCCTTCTACATAGAGCTTCAGGAAAAATCAGAGGGTAAATATGGATGTCACACAAAAGCGCCACAGATAGTCGTTCTTAAAATATTCTCATTAATGTTTAGCACTATTTATCTTTTATTGGTGCTCAATCATATCGTTTGGCGACAGTTTTTGCTTCACAAAAGAGGTCGACGGGATAATACGTAAGTACCACATTATCAATTTAATAAATATTACAAGCGAAAATTATAACAGTTATGGCTATAAATGAAAAATTTTCTGTAGTATAATAAACTACTAACAAGAAATTTAATATAAAAATTTTAAATGCAAACATTACAAGGATTACATTGTTTACAAACACATATAAAAGAAAAAGTACTCACAATGTCATCTATTTTCATTAGGGTTTGCACTGTTTCGGAGGCTAATGTGACAGCACTAATACTGACCAGAAGAGGTTGCACAACATTTTCTTCTAAAATGTTTGTTACAGAACCCTAAAAGAAAATTAAGACTTAGTTACAAATATCACGCAGAAATTAAAAGTCCTCTAAAAAGGTGTTTAAGTTTCTCTGGCCCTAAAGTGAATTGTAAAAGTTGTATTCATTAAATATAATATAGATATATAAATTTGTTTGCCCTTAAAATAAAAGATTTGTTAAAATTGGAAAATTCCTAATTTCTCAAAACATTAGACATTTTATCTCTGAATATAACCAAATATTAGTGACAACATCAAAGCTTTAGTTTATTACATGCATTTAATAAACTACATAAGCATGTAATAAACCTCACCAAACCAATACCCATGCATGTAATATATCCAACTAATTACTTTTTTTAATATCTAATAAATACACCTTAAAATATGTAATTTCTAAGTATCTACTTCGATAAAGAAATAGCTTTACCATTAAATTTCTCAATATACATAATGTGCAAAAGCACCATATTATTTACAAACTTTTAGCCTACCTTTCTCACATTAATTCCAGCATTTTTTTCACCACGGGCATGCCTTGTTCTCAGATCTGTAACAGTAGCAATAGCATTCAGTCCAGCATTTTCAGCTAGAGTGTACGGAATAATTTCAAATGCATCTGCAAAAGCACGCACACAATAAGCCTCCATTCCCATTAAAGTTCGGGAATATTCCGCAAGACGAATGGAAAGTTCTATTTCAGGTGCACCACCTCCAGCTATTAAAGCTCTAGAGAAACAAATAAAATTACATTACTTTTCTTCCAGCACAATTAATAAATCAAAACATTTAAGGCAAACACTACCATGTAAAAACTCAGAACATAAAATTCATTTGCATAAATGCTTTAATGCAAAAAAATAAACATTTAGCGTTAATTCATAATAATATACATTATAAATTTCATAAACTCATTCTATGCTATTTTTGTGTTAATAATTTCATTTTCATTTGAAACAAATTCAAACATATGCAACATACCTTTTCTTAACTAAGCAACGTATCACACAGAGAGCATCATGAAGAGAACGATCAGCCTCTTCAAGTACTAAGTTGTTCGACCCTCTCAAGAATAAAGTGACTGTTTTTCCAGGATTGGCCACACCAGTAACCTAAAAAGCAGGAAGAATTAATAGAAAATCTGAAGTTCAATTTATATAAAAACAAACAATGCTTTTCACAATTTATTTGACAATGAAATGCCTTACTTTACAATGTATTTAACTAACTTAATAATAGTACAAAGAATTTCACATCGTTTAGAGTTTAATTGATCTATCTATTAATCTTCTTTCTTTCGTTAAGTAGATTTTCCCAATAAATCATATACATTTATCTATCAAATTTCTAATTCTGTTGTCACTTTGTGGCAACACACTTTTTATGTAATATGCATTGGCAACACTGTCGTTGCTTACTTCATGTTATGGATGTGTTCCAGGTTTCAGGCGTGTGTCGCCATTTTATGTATTCCTTTTAATTCCTATTTTAATTAAACATTTCAACCAGTTGAAATTAATAGGTTATGGGTCCAGTTCACACTGCCAATAACACCTTTTAATGTGAGTAGATGTGTTTTACTATTTTCTCAAAAAGTTATTGAAATCGACACGCTAGTTAAGCCTAACTTATCAGCATGGCCGGCGTTGATGTTTCTGCAATTAACAGATTCAATGGACAGAACTATTCTCAGAGGAAGTACCAGATAAACTGTGCTCTCAAGGCAAAAGGTGTGTTCACAGTTGCCAATGGCGTTAAAATAAAGCCTGATACTGATGAAGCAAAAATAGAAAAATGGGAAAAGGATGATGCAATAGTCATGTTTACGATATCATCGGCAATGAAATTATCACAAGTTACACTTATTGAAAGCTGTTCATCCTCAAAAGAAATGCTTGAAAAATTGGACTATTTTTTAATTAAAGTTAGACTTTAACAAGATGCTACTGTTGGATAAATTTCATCAGATGAAAATGGAATGCAATGAAACGGTGGTGCAGTATATTGCGAAGGTTGAAAATCTTGCTCATCAAATCAAGGACTCTGGTGAAAGTATTAGTGATGCAACCATAATCACAAAAATCTTGGGGACATTGCCTTCAAAATACAGAAACTTCAGACAAGCCTGGTTGTCTGTTAATGACAGCAAGCACAACTTATCAAATCTTACAGCGAGACTCATTGATGAAGAAACATCTTCATCGCAATCTGAGCAAAGTGAGTCAGCATTTTTTGTTTCCAATCACCCCAAATTTGAAAAGAAACCTTTCATCTATCCGGAACATGAAAACAAATTAAAAAATCAAAACGAAAATAATTTGCTATTCCTGTCATAAAAAGGGTCATTATGCGTGAGAGTGCCGTTCCAAACCTTGTGAAAAAGTGAATAATGTTCCAGAAAGAAGCAGACGTATACCAGATTTCAGTGCCTTTAGCAGTGAAATAATGAAAACAGTGGAACGGAGTGAAGAAGTGTGGATTCTGGACAGTGGTGCATCTGCTCTTATGACATATAATCTTAATTATTTCGACACTTTATGTGAATCTAATGAAAATGAGGTTATTTGTCTTGGTGACAATCTAGAGTTACTCATTAAAGGAAGAGGAAATGTAAAAATCCAAAAGCTTATTCATGGAAAATGGCAAGAAGGAGAAATACATAATGTACTCTATGTTACAGATCTAAAGAAAAATCTTCTCTCTGAATGTGTGATTGCAAGCAAAGGCATGAAAATAATAAAAATGCAAGATTATGCTGACATTTATGATTGTGCAGATGAGTTAGTTGGCACAGCAGTACGTTCTGCAAATAATTTATACTGTATGCTCTTTAAAACTGGTATTTCCCTTGAAGCAAATATAACTCACAAGAACAATTTGAAAATGTGGCACGAAAGAACAGGACATATAAATTTGAAAGCTCTTTGTGAACTAAGTGAAAGAGGACTTAGTGATAAATTAGATGTCTCAAATAAAGAAGAATTCTTCTGCGAAGGCTGCCAATATGGTAAACAACATAATTTCCATTTGGTTCCAGGGAATACAAGTCTACCAAACCGGCAAAACTGATATACAGTGACATCAGTGGTCCTATGTCTGTACAATCGGTAGGTGGAGCAAACTATTTCATTCTAATGAAAGATGATTATAGCGGCTACAGAACAGTTTATTTTTTCAAGCATAAAAGTGATGCTCTAGAAGCCTTCAACAATTTTGTTCAACTATGTGAGAATAAATTTGGTCACAAATTTAAAGCCCTCAGAGTTGACAATGGAACTTAATATATAAATTTGCATTTTAGTGATTTTCTAAGCAAAAAAGGTATCCAGTTAGAAACAACAGTTCCCTATACTCCAGAACAGAATGGGAGATCTGAAAGAGATATGCATACAATTGTGGAAAGTGCTTGATCTATGATGTATTCCAAAGAATTGCCTTTGTATCTATGGGCAGAAGCTGTGAATACAGCTGTTTATATTAAGAATAGAACTCCTACAACTCAAGCTCCAGATTCTACTCCTCATGAATTATGGACTGGAAAATCTGCCTCACTTAATCATTTGTCTACATGCATGTGCCTAAAACCCTACAAAAGAAATTAGAACCCAAAAGCAAGAAAATGATTTTTTTGGGTATGAGAAAGAATCCAAGAACTATCATCGTTTTGATCCAGTTACTAAAACTATCAAAGTATCAAGTAATGTTACCTTTAATAAAGAAAATGTCAAATTGACAACCTCATCACCACCGTCAACATTCTTGTTTACTATTAATGAAGATGATGTGAATGCCAAAGATAATTCAGATGAGGTACCAGATAATTTGCTGAATAATCCTAACTCAAATAATGATCATTATGGCCTTCGTCCGAGGAATACTCTAAGAGTTCCTGCTCGTTATGAATTAAATGTTGCAGATATTGTAACACCACAGACATATGAAAAAGCAGTGAATTATCCTCAAGCAGATAATTGGATAGAAGCCATAAATGAAGAATTAAATTCTCTCCAGAAGAATGAGACATGGGTTCTTGTGCCTATTCCAGAAACAAGTAATATAATTGGATCCAAGTGGGTGTTCAAAGTAAAATATCTTCCCAATGGAAAGATTGAGAGATACAAAGCAAGGCTGTGTGCTAAAGGGTTCTCCCAAGTGGAGGGAGTAGACTTCAGTGAAACCTTTTCACCAACCTCACGATTTGATACCTTTAGAGACTTGTTAGCTATAGCTGCACAGAGAAAATGGGAAATTATGCAAATTGACATAAAAACAGCCTTTCTCTATGGTGAAGTCAAAGAAACAATATTTATGGAACCCCCTCCAGGTTTAAATTATTCTAGAGACCTAGTGTGTAGACTTAAAAAATCTCTATATGGTTTAAAGCAAGCATCCAGATGCTAGAGACTTTCTCTGAATTCTTAACTAGTTTTGGCTTCAAGCAAAGTACCGCTGATTCGTGTGTTTACAGTGGCCTCTTTCGAGGAAAGAAAATAATTTTGATTCTGTATGTAGATGATGCGCTAGTATTTTGTAAAGAAAGAAAAATATTAATTGAAAATATAGATGACCTTGGAAAGAAGTTTGAAGCAACTATTTGTGACACAGGTTGTTTTGTTAGAATGGAAATTGACTACAGACCAGATGGTTCAATTCTCTTACATTCAGAAAGTTATATAAAACATGTTCTGAAATGATTTTATCTAGATGATGCAAACCCATACACTATACCTGCAGATCCTGGCACAATCCTGTCGTCAGAGTCAAATCTATTACCAGAAGGAAAAACAATGTCTTACAGGGAAGCTATTGGGTCCCTAATGTTCCTTGCCATCACTACATGTCCAGCTGTAGCTTTTGCTGTTAATATGGTCAGCCGATTTCAAACTTATCTTGGCCAAGGGCATTAGAATGCTGTGAAACGTATTTTTAGATACCTGAAAGGTACAGCAGCCTACGGAATTGAATATTCATCAAGGATTGATTGTGCTAGTCATCTTGTTGGATACTCAGAGGCTGATTTTGCTAATGATGTGGACACAAGAAAATCAACTTCTGGTTATGTGTTCAAGCTCAGCAATGGTCCAGTAACTTGGTGTAGCCAAAAACAGTCTACTGTCTCTACGTCTACAACTGAGGCTGAATATATTACAGCTTTGACTGTAGTAAAGAAAATATTACAGCTTCGCCAACTTTTACAAGATGTGAGTGAAAGTGAAATGTGTGAAGAGGGTATTACTCTGTTTGTTAATAATCCAAGCAGGGTTCATTGATATATATCAATCGATATATATCCAATATTTATTTTTAAAATATCGGGATTTTTGATATTTTCATTTATGTGAAGTATTCTAAAAATAGCATTATGCATAATATTTTTTGTCTAAAAATTAGAACTTTAAATTTTCAATTGTTATTGAAAATTGAACTATAATTTGTAAATAAAATGATAAAAGGAGCTAACAAAAATAATTTCTACACATCTGAAAATGTTTTTTTAAAGTGCTCCTGTAATCTCAATATAAGAATTTCAATTTTGGACCAACTCCTATGTTAAATTTAATGTTAATGTTCACAGCTTCGTTACTGACAATGCTGCAAATGTCAAAAAAATGAGAGGAACTTGCTAAATCTGGAGATTTTCATATCATTTATTATGGTTGTTCTGCTCATATTTTAAATATTGCAGAATGCTCATATTTTAAATCTCTTAGGAAAAGACCTAGAACTTCCAAATGTAAGTAAAAATGTAATAAAAAAAATTAAGTAATTTAGAAATACTCGTTTACCAAATGCCTGGTACAAAGCAAATGGTGACAAGCTGTTAGTAATACCTCAAACTGTAAGATGGAACACAATGTTTGATGCAATGAAGCATTTTTTAGATAACAGGGGAAAACTGGTTCAAGTCTGTCAGGATCATAAACATGAAATTGATGAAGACATTTTTAATTTAGTCAATGATGTGAACTTAATGGTTAATTGTACGGACTATACAAACATTCTAAAACCCATTGCAGAAGCATTAGATGAAATGCAAAAAGATCAAACTAAAATTGCACGATGTGTAGAAATTTGGATTAACTTAAGAGATAAATTGAAAGGAATAAAAGAGGTACAAGAAACATTATCAGCAAGAGAAGAAATGGCTCTTTCACCAGCACATTTAGTGGCGAATATGTTGGACCATCGATATTGTGGAAGAAAATTAACTGAAGAACAAAAGCAGAGTGCATTTGATTTTTTGCATTCTACAGACAAAGAACTTTTGCCTCTAGTAATGACTTTTTTAGCAAAAAAATCCCCCTTTCCGAATTTTATATTTGAAGACGATTTCTTAGCTGTAGAGCCATTGATTTGGTGGGACAATATTAAAATTGAACAGCCACTAAAAGAAAAAAATTTCTAACTTAGTTAATCAACTGTTTACTGCTTCACCAACTACAGCACCGTAAGATAGAATTTTCTCTAGCTTTGGTTTAGTTCAGTCTAAATTGCGCAACAGGCTAGTAACTGAGAAAACGGAAAAACTTACATTTTTGTTTAAATTTTTGAACAAAAAAAATAAATTTCATTTTGTGTTTAAAGATTTGTTAAAGAAATAAAACATTCTTGAAATTTGAGATAGTTTTATAATTTGTGTTTTGAAAGAGAAAATTGTTTAACTTAAAATTTTGTTATAAGTGTTTAAAAAAAAGAAAATTTTTTTTATTTATAATAATTATATATATATAAAATTAAGTACTATTTTATATTAGAATAATGTTTTATATTAGTTTTTATATAATGTGTAATATGTATTGGTGTTTAAGTTGTATTAAATCTGAAAATATTTATCATCAGCAATAAGTTGACAATTTTGAAAATATCGGATGTTTATCAAAATATCAGATATTTTGATATTTTCAAAAATATCATATTTATGAACCCTGAATCCAAGTGCCATCAAGTTGATCAAAAACCCTGTATTTCACAAACGTACAAAGCACATTAACATGCAATATCATTTTGTTCGTGAAAAATGTGATGATGGATCAGTCAGTGTAAAATATGTGAAATCTGAAGAGCAGCTAGCTGATATATTTACAAAAGTCCTTCCCAAAGTAAAATTTGAGAATTTAAGGGAACTGCTCAATATAAAAGAAGTAAACTATTTGTGTGATTGAACTTTCATTATCAATATCAAATAAAAAGAACTGATAGGTAAAATAAATTTCTGGGATTAATAATTACAATAATTATTTTCAATTGTGCTCAATTTTGCTTTAAGTGTTTTAATTTACAATTTCCTTCTCATTCAGTAATTAGTTTTTTATAATTGTATAATTGAGTTTTTTTCTGTATTTGTTTTGTAAACTTGCGTGACAACATAATTGGAGGGAGTATTGAATTTCAAATTCTGTTGTCACCTTGTGGCAACAAAATTTTTATGTAATGTGTATTGGCAACACTGTCGTTGCTTACTTCATGTTATGGATGTGTTCCAAGTTACAGGAGTGTTTTGCCGTTTTATGTATTCTCTTTTTATTCCTATTTTAATTAAACATTTCAACCAGTTGAAATTAATAAAAGCTTTTGAAAAGTTAACAGTAAAGCCTACCTTTCCACTATTATTTGAAAACCATTTTTACTAGAAATTATGCAAATATTAACTTCTTTACTTTTCAAAGGCATTTTTGGAAAAAAAGTAAAATTGAAATTTTTTAAGCAGAACCAAAAACCAGTAGCTATGAGAGCTACATCTTTTACAGCTGTATGAACTTACAAAAATAAGAGAAAAAGAAAATTTCGTATCTAGAATTTAATTATGATTTTCCAGATTTCATTTGATTATGAACTTGGAGATACACTATGCATTTAATGTCCCATACACCTTAAACTTTCCAAATTATTTTTTTTAACAGAACTTTGTTAATGTCTCTCACTCATTTGAATATAATCAAACTATAATCTATTAAAATGTACTGCATGTAAAAGCTTAATACACCACATAATTTATATTTGTTTTATTAAAAACTGATGGATATTGCAGTTCTTTGAATATAGAAAAACTATGTTTAAAAGGAGAGAGACTGAAATAATGTGATATCACAAATCAATAGTAGGTTGAAAATGTGGCATTTGTGGCCTTATGAGTAGGTTTAGGTGCTAGACCCTAGACAAACCACAGATGTTGTGAAAAATTAGTTTTGGGGCTACTGTTGCAGGGTTCGATAAAGAAATCTTGAATATTAATATTTAAATACTGGAAAACATGTTCAGAAGAGGTTGGTACACTACTGCAATTGGCACATTGTGAGAAAATTTTAGTTCCATTCTCGAAGGCCATCTGTTTTAAATATCTGGTTCTGAGTAAAATATCAACTGCCAGAATAAGTAAAATTATATATTTACCTTGACATACTTCACACCACCTGCCTGGAATTCTTCAACTAGATCAGCTGTACCAAGAGCCTCGGGGACAAAATGATCTAAACTAGCAACTGGCCTGCAGTTGAGTGTCTAGTATTAAAAAAAAAAAAAAAAGCAGTAAGGCCAACAATCTTCTTAATAATAAAATAAATTTAAGCATTTCTTTTTTTTTTTTTTTTTTTATAAACTAAATAAGGTTGATTAAAATATTCATACAAAAAGAAACAAATAAGTTATATTTTAAAAACAGAAAATTAAACTTGTAACACATAACAGTTTCCTAGACAATGGCCCTTTTAAATCTTAATTACTCACAGAACAAAGTTATAACTATCTACTACTGAATTCATCTCTAAAATTTAAATACGTATTAGTACAAAAGATGAAATATACTAAAAATTTTGATTTGTATTCTAAAAAATTGTTTCTACTATTGAATCCTTAATAATTATATTAATAGAAATTCTCTAATCAAATAAACACATGTCTTTATTTATTTATATATATATATATTATATATTCATTCATACGATGAATATGTGATATCAGTAAAATAAAAACATATTTAAGGAGAGTAAAGAAAATCATTCCCTCAAATCAAGAGCTGAGTTATAAAAATGTTATGTTAAGGAAAGTGTTGACCAGGAGGAATCTTGGTATGGAGTTTGTCATCAAAAATGTACTTAATTTTTATAACAAGAGAAGTACTTTAAAACAGCTGGAAAGTGATAATCCTTGGATGAAAGCACAGAGGGAAAAGTAATAATAATGAAGAGAACAGAATGGCAGAAGTGGGAATTTCAATATTGAGAATGATGATGACAAAGATGAACAGTAAAATGAGATTTCTAGTGACGTTATTCAAACAATATTTTCAGCAACACTTGCTCCTACATAATTTAACACCAAACCTAATAGGTCATTTTACTTTTAAAAAGAACATTGGTGATCTAACAAATATCTATTCTAGGCAACATCAATACCTAACCATACGAAACCAAAACTGAGGAGATAAGGCATTTTCCAGAATACTCATTTTGATGGACCATCAAAACACTCAGTTGGACATATATAAACAGTAGTACAGGTAAACGAAATTTGTTCTCAGATTTTAACTCTAAAAAGCTTATTTTAAAAATTATATACTTTGCATTAAAAAAAAATCTTGTTAACTTTTTATGCTATACAAAGAATAACCATTAGAACGACATGCCATGAGGAAAGGATGCCTTAAATAGAAAACTCTCTGGGGAAAAAAGGAACATTTCACTTAACAAAACAGAAACCTAAAGAAAACTTAACACATCCTACCAAAACTGTACCATGTGACATGAAGTCAGCCTGAAAGTGTAATGTAACTCCCATATTACAAAGCTTTTCATTTTAAGGCAATGTAACTAAGCAAAAATTCATGCAAAATATAGAAATTCTTGATTTGAATAAACACTTACTTTACAAACAAATTCAATGTCCTCCCGCTCAATATCCTTAATAACCATAATTTTCATTTTAGCAAAAAAGTGAAGAGCTAAGTCAGTAATAGCATCCCTGAAAAAAAAAAAAATAATAAAAAATACACAACTAAAATTAATACATTGTGTGGAAATTAGTCATTTCATCAATTAAAAATACTTTACTTGCAGCAAAAATTCTCAACATCATTCATAAAAACACTGTTAGGATTAAAAGCTAAATTTATTACAAAAACCAAACAAATTAAATTGAAAAAAATTCCATAAATTAATATACAGCATAAAAATATTTGCTATTTTGGAAATTAGATGAAATATATTTTACAATACAAGATTTTTAAATGAATAATGCTTTAAAAAAAAGTAATTAAAAAAATTCAGGTAGTTTCTTCTAACAAAACTACCGTGGGTTATTAACGTAGGATTACTTATCGTTGCTTACCTCTTTTGTATGTGTATATGTATGTATCTGCTATGTATATATATCTATATATATGTACATATGTATTCTGTGGGTTGGTACAAGAAGTCAATTTTTAAAAAATGACTTTGCTTATGTCTCTAAAAAAAATTTTCAGCGTAAGAGGTACCCACGCAAGTCTGTACAATGTTTTAGAAAGCATTTTTAAACCATCGGACAGACTTGGGTACTTCTTATATTGAAAATATTTTTTTAAAGAGACATAGCAAACAAAGTCATTTTTAAAAAATTGACTTGGGCACTTCTTGCACCAAGCCACAGATATATATATATATATATATGTATGTATGTCAAAATTTTGACACATTTTGGTACTTTTCTGTTCAACTGTTTACTGCTTGCACAAGCCATACAGATTGGATTTGGCATGCTGCCAAAATTATAACTTGCGACGACGGATGGTTTTAGCATCTGAAATTTTGCTTTCCAGAGGACCATTATGGAGGAACGTATTCCTATGTTAACATATAGCAGGTTACAAAACATACCTCAAAATCGATTTCTGTATGAGAAGCACATTGCATCCAGCTTTCTTGACTTGTTTGACAATGTTTAAAAGATAGGCCCTTTCATCTCGAAGAACCCTGTCCATTTGTGTGTAATCGGAGACAACAATCCTGTTATCCATCTAATGAGATTTCATTGAGTCAATAAATTAAACTTATACATCAAAGAGAGAAAAAACATAGTACAATTTACAAATCTGGAACCACCAACTTTTTGAGGGAGCCATCAGTAATCAACAAAACAAAACAAAAGTTCACAAGGTATACATTTCTAAAATCATTCATTAAATATAATATAACAAAATTTACCATGAACATTAACTTCTCTATTTAAAAATAGAACTCATAATTCATATAGAGTTACTTTTATGGAAAACAATTATTACAATTTAGATGAAACACAAAACAATGACAAAAAAAAAAAAAGGTCTGAAAAATATTTAAAATTCAATAGAAAGTATCAAAACGTTAAGAATACCCTACTGTCCCCTTGAGAGGAACCTAAACTACACAGCTAATCACTGTGGCTATTGCAACATCCTATTTAAAAGAAGAACCTTAACTCTTCTATTGATGTCCCTATACCAAAGAATGTTCTGATTGATTGACATCTTACAGACTATAAAGGGACATGAAAATTGTTAAGAAGGAATTCAAAAACAAAGCACAAGTTTACTATAGATAAGGAAACTAACATGTTGCTTTGAAATTTCATTAAAATGAAAATTTAATGCTATATGTTAGAAAACTTCAAAAAAAAATCTTACATTAGTTTTAGGAGGAGAAACACAGAATTGGATAAGTCCAATTTTGGCTTTTTCCACTTTGGTGACACCTCCTAGACCAGCACTTCTCTGCTTGAACAGAAGTCCATCAATTAGTTCAATGTCATCAACTGTTCCACTAGAAATATAAAAAAAAAAAAGTTATACAGGATATAGATATAAACACATGAGATTAAAGTATACTGAATACACGGCTAGTAAAATGAAGAAAAGGAATTATGTAATTAACACTAATTTTCAACATAATTACAATCATATAAGTATTTCCTTTATCTATATCTATAAAGGAAGAAGTCCTGACTTATATATACATATATACATACACGTATCAACGCCCAGCGAAAACTATTGGAGATACAGATATCAAATTTTAGGAGCTTATTACTTTTGTGCTGAAGGCGTCATTTAAGAAGCGATTTTTCAAAATTCGCCCCCCAAGGGGGGAAAAACGTATTTTTTACATATTCCTTCATATCTCAAAGAAGGATATTTATATCCATAACATTCTTGCTTTAAAATGTAAGTAACATGAATACCTAAAAACCAATTTCAGGATTTTTCAAAATTAGGTCCCCAAGGGGGGGGGGGAGGGAGGAAAAAGTGTTTTTACGTGTTTTATCACATTTTCCTTCATATCTCGAAGAAGAAAACAGATATCCATAAGATTCTTGCTTTAAAATGTAAGGAACATAAATACCTAAAAACCAATTTCAGGATTTTTCGAAATTCGGCCCCCATGGGGGGGGGGGGGGGGGGCAAAACATATTTTCCCATATTCCCTCATATCTCAAAGAAGAAAATTGATATCCATAAGATTCTTGCTTTAAAATGTAAGAAACATAAATACCTAAAAACCAATTTCAGGATTTTTCAAAATTCGTCTCCCAAGGGGGAGAGGAGGGGGGGGGGGCTAAACGTGTTTTATCTATATATATATAAAGGAATCAACACCCAGCAAAAACTATTAGAGATACAGATATCAAATTTTAAGAGCTTATTACTTTTGTGCTAAAGGCGTCATTTAAGAAGCGATTTTTCAAAAGTCGCCCCCCAAAGGGGGGAGGCAAAACGTGTTTTTTACATATTCTTTCGTATCTCAAAGAAGGAAATTGATGTCCATAAGATTCTTACTTTAAAATGTAAGGAACACGAATACCTTAAATCCAATTTCAGGATTTTTTAAAATTTGGCCCCAGGGGACGGGGAGGGGGGCTTAACGTGTTTTTCACGTATTCCTTCATATATCAAAGAAAGAAACAAATATCCATAAGATTCTTGCTTTAAAATGTAAGGAATATGAATACCTAAAAACCAATTTAAGGATATATCAAAATTCGGCCCCCAAGGGGGTTAGGGGGGGCTAAACGTGTTTTTACGCGTTTTTTACATATTCCGTCATATCTCAAAGAAGGAAACAGATATCCATAAGATTCTTGATTTAAAATGTAAGAAACACGATTAAATGTAACAAACACGATCAATGTCACGATTTTTCAACATTCGCTTTAGATTTTGAAAAAATTGCTAGAAACAATCCAATAATTTATATTTCCTATATATCACCATTTTGAAGGTAGGAGAAAAGAGAGAGATCAACCTTAATTAAATGAAGTGTGGAAAGGTGTGTGTGTGTGTGTGTGAATTGTATATATTTCGGTTGTTATTACGTATACATCTAGAGCTCAGGTTAACTCCATCCATTTTTATTATCCTGGGCAACGTCAGGTAATTCTCTGTTTATGAAACCGGCGATTTTCACAAGGGTTTACGGGGAAGCCCTCAAACTCCTCGAAGGGTCGGGATCCAGTGGGTTATCGAAATTGAAAGAAACATTTTAATGCTGACATTAGCATGGGGGGGGGGGGTTTGTTATTATAATATGCTGATGGGATGATGACCAGTGGAGAGGGGTATAGATTGCCATAAAATACAAATATACATATCATACAAGTAAGCTTTATTAAGGGTTCACCCGTGCAACGCCGGGTATATAAAGCTAGTACTCTATATTAGGCCTTCACATCTCAAAATGTGATGAGGGCCATATTACTTTGTTAAAAGCTGCTGCGGGCTGCAGTAAAGTAGGACAAATGGGAGAGTGAAAAATATTTTATAAAAATATAAATTACTGATTATTTGAAAAATTAAATATTGATATTCATTGTTTATATATTCCTTTCATAACATCATAATCTGAAAATAATATTCTGCATTTCTTAGGTATATAATATGCATCTTCACAAAAAGTTTCGCGGGCCAGAGTGAGTGGTAGCAGGCCGCATGTAGCCCATGGGCCGTACAATGCGCTGACCTGCTCTACATATTTTACTTCAGAATTAAATAATTTAGCTGAAAAACCAAAAGTTTAGACATTTCAGAAAAACAATGATACATAATGGAATCAATATATTTTATGGATTTAAAAATTTACATAATTACAGTTGCTAAATTTTCGAAAATATTATGCGAGTAAAGCTATACCTCAAATCATTCATTAAATAAAACTTATGCAAAAAAAAAAAAATATTCACTACCAAAAATCTGAGTAATAACTAAATTAAAATTTAAAAAATAAATAATGAACTGAATCCATAACAAAATACTTAATGAGTGCACAATGATGCTTAATCTCCCATTAGCATATTGTGTGAGTTGCAGAAAATAACTTCTAAATTATATATTAATCTAATAAGATATTATTTAAACATAATTTCACATCATTGAAATATATTACTTAGTTCAACTTTCAGCTGATGCTTTTATTATTTTTCTCAGCAATTCTTTTAATTTTTTTAATACGAGCCTCAAATTCATAATTGTTTAAAAGTTTAGCATTTTGCGCTTTATTTCTTTTTTTTATATTTGGTTTTATTTAGTTTCTAGTGTATCCTTGTAAAATTTATTAAAGGACTTAAAAAACAAAACTCTATATAATGAACTACCTTTATATACCCGTTGTTGCACGGGCATACCTTTAATAAGGCTTGTATATTATGTAAACTTATAATTTTATGCCAATCGATACCCCTCCCCACTTCTCAGCAACCCATCACCATATTATAATCACCCCCCCCCCCATACTGACGTCAGCATTAAAATATTAAAATGTTTCTTTCAATTTTGATATCCCTCTGGTTTCCGGCCCTTGGAGGAGTTTCAGGTCTTCCCCGCAAACCCCTGTGAAAATCGCCAATCGCCGGTTTCATAAACAAAGAATTACCTGGCGTTGCCCAGGATAATAAAAATGAATGGAGTTAACCTGAGCTCTAGATGCATACTTACAAACAACCGAAATATCTATAATCCACACACACACACACCTTTCCACGCTTCATTTAATTAAGGTTGATCTCTCTTTTCCCCTACCACCAATTTGGTGTTCAAAAAATATATAAAAAATACAAATTATTGGATTGTTTCTAGCAATTTTTACAAAATCTAAGCGAATGTCGAAAAATCTTGACATTGATCGTTTTTGTTACATTTAATCCTGTTTGTTACATTTTAAATCAAGAATCTTATGGATATCTGTTTCTTTCTTTGAGATATGAAGGTATGTGTGAAAAACACGTTTATTTTAGAAAAAATCGTATTGTTGTAGTGAAGCCACAAGAAAGAAACCTAGAACTCCTGGTTTTAAGAGGTTTTTCTTCTTTCCTAATGCGATAAGACACTTGTACAGAGACATTCACTGATACACTGCCATGTTATTGGCTACTTTATTATGGAAGGACCATTTAGGTGAGCCAACATTGCTCCGTATGAGGAAACAGCACAGAAATGTCAAAGCCTTAGCCTGGAATCAAATCCATGCCTACCGCACTGAAGGTCACAATGCTAACCACTATATTATGGCAGCATCTCAATTTTTAGGATGAAATTAAGTATTTCTACTGACTTTTACAGTAAATTTTATTTTCCCTGAAAAGTCCTAGCTTTCTGGAAGGATTTGAACTTTAGCATAAAAAGTTAATAATATGGAACTAATTTTCAATGTGGAACACTAGATAATTAGAAGAGATAAAATGAATTAAAAGACCTGGTGTAAATGATGCTCAGAGTATCACATTAATTGAAAATGAAGCTAACCAATTAAGCCTTAAAAGATGCAAATTATACTTTGTTGAGAAAAATCTTTAGGTAATCCAGAATAAGCACGTGTGCTGTCTAAAATTCCCAATGATAAATCTTTAACATTTTTTGAAAATATCCATTTTCAAAACAGAAGCAATTTTTTAAACTGTCTTTTTAAAATTAAAAGCTGTAATAAGAAATTCAAAAATCATTTTAATAATGGCCATTTATGTAAAGGTTATTAAATTGTAATCTAAATTTTAAATAAGAGTTAATCAATTCATCTATAAAGCACACCAAAAGATTAACATCTTAACATCATGAGTATAGGCATACGGATCTAAGCTTCATACTAAATCAGGATCTTAAAAGATACCTTTCATTTGATTTTCAGAGACAGTAACAATAAATTCATAAGGTACAGTAAATGTAAAGACAAATTATACAGAAGTTTCCTTAATAAGAAAAATTAAGAGGTTTTAATAAGAGAATAGCACCACTGAACTAACATAATTTTCGCAGTATTTCAGGAGAAAAACATTACTGGACACTTAAAACATAGCTTAATTTTCTGTATGTCATATTTCTGATAATTTGCTTTGAAAAATTAGTCACAATTAACTGAAATAAAACACAAGATAATTTGATTCAAATTAGGAAAATCAACCGAGTTTGATATTATTAATTTTAGACATACCCCAGTTGTTTCATAACTTTGATGTCTTTCAAGTTAACATTAGTATCAACAGTAGGATCAATCACCTTCATGACAGCATCTACAGCAAGGGGGGCCAAAAGCATTGAATGTTGAGAAACAACCTGAAAAGAATCATTTAATATTAATATGATTCATATTTTGAAATGTAAGTTTTATTTGTAAGAATAAAAATAAAATAAGGTGCTCTTTCTAGTAAAACAAACCAAAAAAATAATTTTTTCATAACATAAAAGTTGCAAATGTTAACAGTAGCAGTGAGATTAGAATTAAAACATTCTAAAGATTAATCAATATTTAAAATTTTGATTTTTGGTATTAGAAACAAAAATTACCATGTCGCCATGTTTGAATGCAAAAAAAAGGGAGAAAATTGTTATTATTTTAATTTTAGCAGAAGTATATAATTTCTGGCCATGTTTTGTTTTCCAACTACAATAAATTACAGAGTCATAAACTCATACTCTAAGACTACTCATACATAAGATTATTGAAAACCTAAAAATTGTTTTTTCAACTTTGGTATATTTTTTCTGCATGATTATACGTAAAAAGCTCAAACTATACTTAATAATTCTTAGATGTACACACAAACAAATGCAAAGGCTTACTTTAGAACTCAAAGCAGTTGTAGCACTTTTCAGTAAGCTTTCTCTGTCATTTAGTTCAATGTTAATAGCCATATTGTTTAAAATGTCAACAGCTTTTTCCGCAGCATGTTGGAAAGACTCTGAGATAGTAGTAGGATGAATACCTGAGAAGAGAAAAACATATAGTGAGGCCAGAAATTACATTTGAAATTTTATAAACTCAATATGGAAAAAAATATATACATTTACACACGCACATATATATATATATATATATATATATTACTTTCTAATTGTCAATATCAAGGTGCAATGTAATTTTCTCAATTTTTTGACAATATAAGTATTGATATAAAAACTTATTTTTCTTTTAAAGCACATTCTTTAAACTTCGATGATTTCCAACTAGGATTTTTATTCCTAATTTTTTAAAGTTAAATAGAATATCATAAGGCAAATCAAGATCTTCACTTAGCAGTACAGAGAATGGGCACCTACACATATTAATACAGAGCCAAATTGAAAAAGATAATATAGTTAGAAAGCAATGCTATCATTATCAGGGTTTATGCCGGCAAAATAATGAGATTCAAAATTTTGAAAAGTAATAAATTAGCTTTTCACAAGATAAATCTAACAATTTTCAAACATATAAAGTAATAAAATTACACAAAATTCCAAAAATACTGCACAGATTCAGATCAGAATTGAATTCCTGACATAAGAATGACCAAAGTACAGTGAAATGCAGTGCATAAGCTTTATTATCTATGTATGCATAATTCAACACAAATAAATGCACCTTTTACAAGCAGAGATTTTGTGGAGAGAGCATCTGCTTTACCAGCTGTAAGTCTACAGTCCACCCTAATCCTAAAAAATGTTTTCTTGTCAAATCAAATGTCTTGATTTTTTTTAAATTACACTTTTGAAAACTATACAAAGACCATTTTGATCTTAAATACAGCCATAAATCACCATGATAATGAACTTAAATTTTTCCTGTTATGAACACAAAAATTTTTTATTCCTAACTCCACAGGCACTGGTCTTGATGCCATTCAACCTTGCCCATGAGATTTTTATTAACTACATTATTGTGGGAACATCATATAAGTAAACCAAAATTGCTCCTTAGAAGGGGCACAAGAGCACCCATGCCTTATTTGAGGTTCGAACCTGAGCCACCACTGTGAAAGTTCAAGACACTAACCACTATATCATGGGTTCCCAAAGTGGGCGATACCGCCCCCCCGGGGGGCGCTGGAACGATCCAAGGGGGCGGTAGCACCTCTGGAGACATATGGGGGGCGGTGAGCGAAAATAAGGGGGCGGTGAAAGCATAAAGAAAGAAGACAAGACAATTCTAAAACATTCCGAGGACACTTGACACAGAGTGTACGGGAAGACCTAGGTGGGAAACAATCATGTATTGTAAGACTTGTTAAGTATCTAGTGACTTAGCTTCTAAATTTTGTCGTATTTACAGCCCTGAGCATCTTGGGCAGTACCCCTGAATCAATTTTTTGCACGAGGAGGCCCCCCATTTCCACGGAATGTTATCACTTGCGGGTCACTGATGATTCCGCCTAACAAATCTTCTTTAAAGTTTAAACTGGACCGCCTTAACTATATCCGGACCATATGGCTTTTGAGTACCGCTAATGCAAAAATAATAATAATAATATATATATATATATCTATCTATCAATAAGTATTTGGACAACCGTACAAATGACGATATCTGCGATCCTGGTATACGACACGCCCTCCGCCGTTAAATATCATGTAGGAAACAACATTGGCATTAGTCACATGCAAGGTACTATCGAGTGCAGAGTTATCTGATTTCAAAAAAGTTGTAATCGTCGGGTATCACAGAAATGGGCGATCCTTAACAGACATATCTATGGACTGTTACGCCTTTAGTTAGTTAGTTAGTTAAGGGGCATATCTAGCTAGCTGAATTACCCCAAATCGACAGTGACCTATTTGATTCAGCAGTAGCAGGTGTGCGGTGATTGTCAGGATGTGCCCCGAGTCGGCAGACCCACGAAACTGGGAGAAAGAGACCGACGGGTGCTGTCGAAGAGAAATTCGGAAGAACCGCACCCAACCGATGGCTCACTTACTCCAGGATTACCAACATGCATGCGGGAGTGTTGTTTCGATGAATACCATCCGTAAGAAAGCAGACCTGCTTGGTTTTCATGGTCGTGCTGCCGCCCATAAGCCTTTGATTGCAAAGTCCAGCCGCGCTGCTCGGTTAATGTGGGGCAAAGCACGTCGTAAGGGGACCTTAGATCAGTGGAAACGGGTTCTCTGGAGCGACTAATCAAGGTTCACCCTCTACCGTTTGGATGCCAGAGTCTGGCGTCTGCCTGGAGAACGCCTCCTGCCAGAATGCATTGTGCCTACAGTGAAGTTCGGCGAAGGTGGAATTATGGTCTGGGGGTGTTTCTTCTGGTATGGACTGGGACCCTTGGTCCCAATTCAATGTAAGCTCTACGCCTACGCCTACTGCTCTATTTTGGATGACAGTGTGCTTCCTACGTTGTGGCAGTTTTACGGGTTGGACCCATATTACTTCCAGGTCGACAACGCCAGCTGCCATGATGCGAGGTCCACCATGGATTGGTATGGTGAAAATGGGGTTAACCGAATGGACTGGCCTGCCCAGAGCTCAGACCTGAACCCTATCGAGAACCTCTAGGACGAGTTGAATCGACGAATTGAGGGGTGCAACAACCGTCCAAAATCGGTGAAGGAACTTGCATGTGATTCTCCAAGCTGAGTGGAAGTAAATACCAGTAACCGTCTTACAACAACTTGTGGAAAGCATGCTCAGAGAGTTGAGGCTGCAATTGCTTCTCATGGATGATGTACCAAGTATCGAACAAGAATAAATTTTGATTTTCTTTTCTATCACAAGTGTCCAAATACTTATTGGTGTGTATATATATATATATATATATATATATATATATATATATATATATATATTTATTTATATGTATAGAATCGATTAAATTGACTCGTAAATTATCATATTGTTTTCTAAGAACTCTAGCACTGAGTCAAAGAGTTTATAAAATTGATCCAAACAGGATATATATATGAGTTCCGAATTATATATTGCTGATGTACAACTCCTTTACCATAATCCTTTTCCAAAATCAAAGGAGAGAGAAGCGAGAACTTAAAGTTCTTTTCCTCTGATTATTTTCTGTATGGCTCACATATTAACTAGTCTCCAATTAAGTTTTGTGGATTTTTATTATTTTTTTATTCTTCCTTTTGTAATTTTTTTCTTTATTTAAGTGCAGAGTTAGAAGTGGAGAATACTGACATTTCGTGCAACTGCCGAAAATTTATAGTTACGCCATTCTATTTATATTTATCAAATAATCTGTGTTAATTGTAAAATAAGTTGTGCGTTAATAAGGAATAATTATTTAAAGAAGGGAAAATTAAATTAAGACTTAACTCTTTTTTAAAATTGATTCATTGCTTGAAAATATAGTTTTAAATTTTAGCGATGAAGGCATCAAGATTAATAGAACATTTTAAAAAGTACATGCTGATAAGGAAGATGAAACCTTATCTTATTTTAAAGCAATGAATTAAAATTTTTTGAGAAAGCCGACATTAGCAAGTCTTCTCAGTAGAATCCAAAGGTTGTGGCGATGGGTTACGTACTTCATGTAATATTTCTCTAATGACTGCTAAATTGGGAAAAAACCGCATACTATTGGGGAAGAACTAATTCTACTGGCTATAATTGAAGTAATACGCACTATGCTACACAAGCCAGCTTCTGAAATTACAAAGAAAATTCGATTGAGCAATAATACGGTCCAAAGAAGAATTGATGAAATGGCTCAAGATGTTGAAGACTCATGTGAATATTTAAAAATATCCCAGTTCTCTATTCAGCTTGATGAGTCAACTTTGCCAGGAAATGAGGCCTAATTTTAGCATACGTGCGATTCATACAAGAAGAAAAAATATGCTAAGAATTATTATTTGCAAAAAATTTACAAACTGATACCAAGGGGGAATCAATATTTCATGCATTAAAAGATTTTTTCAAAGAAAAAGAAATCCCTCTCAGAGACATCTTATCTGTTGCTACTGATGGTGCTCCAGTGATGATAGGACGCTACAGGGGTTTTCTTGCATGCACTGCGTCATTCATCGGCAACATTTAGTTAACAAACATCTGAATGAATGTCTGCATAAGTCATTGCAGCATGTTGTTCAATCAGTCAACAAAATCAGATGCAATGCATTGAATGACATATTGTTTGGACAATTTTGCATTGAAAACTATGCAGAATTCAATCGCTTGCTGCTTCATACAGAAGTTCGTTGGCTGTCAAAAGGTGAATGTTTGGATAGATTTTATACTCTTTGACTCAGTGCTAGAGTTCTTAGAAAACAATATGATAATTTTCGAGTCAACTTAATCGATTCTAAAAATGACATAGCCTATTTGACAGACTTGTTTATTAAATTCAATGCCGCAAATCAAAAACTCCAAGGTGATGAACTGAATTTAATAAAAACAAAACTGTGATTTCCATTTTTGTGGCAAAACTTCTACTGTACAACAAAATTTTTGGAAGAGGGGAATTCAGCCAATTTCCACATTTATCAACAGTAGAAAAACATGATGAAGACATGCTTATCTATTGTCAGCACTTTATGACTCTCCATTCTGACTTCAACCAACAGTTTGAAGATATACTTAATATGAACATATCTGATTGGGTTTTGGATCTTTTTTCAGGATCAAACTCAAAAGAATCTGTAAAACTACAAGAACTGATAGAAGTATCAACAAATGAAGAATTTAAATTTAAGCATAGCTATCAACAGTTCTGGTTGCAAAAAGAGATACTAACACTTTACCCTGGATTATGACCTTTAGTCTACAAATATTTTTAATAGCGTTTCTTTCATCATATTTAGTGGAACGTTGGTTCAGTGTGGTCACAAATCTGTGAACTAAAAGCAGAAACCAACTGCAAATTACTGATAGCGGTGATTTAAGAATGCTTCTGACTAAAATAGAGCCGAATACAAATGAATTGATTGCTATGCACAAAGTTCACAATTCACATTAGTCTTACTGTTATATGTAATTTTTATTATATGATTATTATCCTTTGCCATCTTAATTTTTGGTGTGTAATTCGAATGTAGCTATGGTTGATTTTAAGGGATAATTTTATAATTTCAAGCTTCAAGGTGTCTTATTAACAACAACATATTTCTTTACTATGTTCTATATAGGTAGAAAAACAGATACATAAAAGGCCGAAAATTTGTTATTATATCTCTGTTTACTCGCATAAAATGGTAAACTTCCAGGGGGGCGGTGAGTGATTTTTTCTCTGAAAAGGGGGGCGGTAGGTCAAATAAGTTTGGGAACCCCTGCACTATATGATCTACATAGCTTACAAAATAAAAAGTATTTCAATAGATTCTCAGTTCAATAATAAATTTTAAAATGTTAAAAACAGTTTACCCTTTAAATCAGATTTAAAGCTTAATAAGCAGATTATGATTCAAAAGCACATTCAATTTTCAAACCTGTTCTAGTGAACTCAAAAAATCTTATGCGAAATGTATTTTGGAGAAAACTCACTTTATTGCAGAATTGAAGAATAGACTAAATATCCCTTTTTAAAGGTATTAGGAAAAATTACAAGTAGCAAATAAAATTTCTGTGGGAAACAAAAAATTTTATCCCAAAAAAAAATTTAAACAAAAACTAGATACTTGGGGGAAAAAACCACTTTCACTAATGAACCACTTTTACAAATGAATTATATCGGTCTACTTTAGTAGGATGTTAACTGATCTGCATCACCGATTTTTAACTACTTTAATCCAAGAGAAATGTTTTAAGTCCTTTAATTAAAAAACAGGATTTTTGAAAATATTTAGAACATGCACTGGTATTACCTTTATCTAATAACTTTGAAGCTGCATCTAACAGACTACCAGCAATCACGACGACTGAAGTAGTTCCATCTCCAGCTTCAATATCTTGAGCTTTTGACAAATCTACTAACTAATAAAAAATAATCAGTAACAATTAAAATGGGTGAAATACATGAATTCATTAAATGAAACATGAAAAAATTCAACTATATACTATGAGTTGTTTCATCTGATAACAAATATTTAAAATCTTGCTTTTTAAACTCAGTTAATAAAACAAGTTCTATAATTTTAAACAATCTAATAGATTCAGACTGATATCAATTATCAATATAATTATCTTATTTACCATTCTAGCAGCTGGATGTAGTACTTGCATTTGTTTCAGTATAGTTGCTCCATCATTTGTAATTGTAACATCACCACTACCAGACTGTATCTGTAAAATATTAATGTCATAAATATTACACATAAAATTATTAGTATATTAGAAAAATATTTAACCTTTCATAGGTCAAATAAAACCTTTACAAAATAGTTAAAATTGCAATTAATCAACTGAACATCATAAATATTTCAAACTTGAAATAAATAATACCTGATTATATTCTTTACATAAAACTACCTATCAACAAAGTAGAAATTTACTTTTAACAGTTGTCCATCAAATTTTTATTAAAACTAACTCAAAAAATTATATATATATATAAAAAAATCATGTGAATACATAAAAAAAATATAACCACAGATAACAACTAACTATACCACAAAGAGATAATTCACCTAGCTTTACTGTTGAATTCACTACGTTGTGTAATGTAAATTTAGTATAGCAAAATAATTTCACAAAAATTTGTTAAAATGATCAGTATTTTGTGCAATGAAGTCTTTTAGAGAGTCCAGAGTAATAAAGATTCTTAAAAAATGCAAATGATGTTCAATAAGCTTTTAAGCCTTGCTTGTTTTCCTGATTTTTAATAACTTTATAAAGTTACAAACATTGCTTATCACAAGAATGTTTTCTTTTTAATTTTTTAAAAACATTTTAAAGTCTTCATAACCTTCATAACTTTTTATAGTTACCATTTCTGGTAAATTAACAGGGTCATGTAATATCAATCTAAAGAGTAATTTTTGTTCTCTATTTTATCGGGGGGTTTTTTAGTCCATAAGTATATTAGTATTAATATAATGCAATCTATGATATGCACCTACAGTGGTTTATTACTACATAACATTCAGTTTTATTTATACTCCAAATCAGGTTTGGTTTAGTTAACCACTGCGAGCATTTTTTGCTACACAAAGGCTAATTAGACGGGACCTACAGCATAAAGCCCATTCCGAATGGCTACAACATCCATGCTAATAGTAGGACTAGATGACAGACTCAGGTACAGAAAGCCAACGCTCTAGTCATTCGGCCATCATCTGGCTACTCTAAATCAGAATAATTGCAAAATCATCAGACATGATAATTTGATAGTATCTAAAATCATAGAAAAGTCATATTGATGATCAACAGAAAGCATGCCAATGCAGGCTGTCAGCATCAATAATATATGGTGTCAGATTTTATATTTAGAATAATTTCTTGATCTTCCTTATAACAAGTATTTAGTCTTCCAAAATATTTTTAGATAAAAATATCAAACTTACAAACTTTATTTGATTACCTAAAAAATCACAGGTGATAAAAACTTTAAGAATGTAAGTTTTATCTATTTCAGTATAAGAAACTTGAAATTTAATATTTTGAATTAGATATATACATCTGTTTATTTCATAAATTATGAGTCAAAAAATAAACTTTTAATTTGCAAAAAACATCACACACTGAAATGAATATAATTGTTTACCATTTTATCCATACCCCTAGGGCCCAAGCTAGTACGAATGGCATCACATACAGCTAAAAATAGAAAAAATGTTTCATATAAAAGAGGATAGTTATATAATTACATACCTTTTTTTTATAAAAATAAAAAATGTATATTTTATGTATCTTCAGAGAGCATAGGGAGTCTTATCTATCTTTTACTACGAGAAAATACTAAAATAATGTTTTATACAGCACTCTTCATTTTAAAAAATCTTAGAACACATACACAAATAAAAGTGATCAAATGCACTCAAATTTAAACATTTGATTACTATACAGATTTTAAAAGTACAAAAGACTATTTTTAAAAGAACAAAATACAGCACCTGACAGGTGTTTGCATAAATTGATCCCCTTTTAAAAATTTTACATTTAAAAATCAGTGGTATCTGTATTCCAAATATTCATTCTCTTAGATATAGCTATTGAGTTAATGTCATATGCTCTCAAAAAACTCAAATGTTTCCTTTGTGTATTAACTTTTTTTTAAATCATGAGTACTCATATAACCTAATAATCACTTAATAGGTGAAGTACAAGACACATTGAACAAATAGCACTCTAGTACAAGGCGCTTGTAAAGTTCCGACACAGACTAATATTTGTAGGTGAGGTGAGAGCTTTTCTGGGATTAAGACACTGGTAAATTTTTGAATTAGCCAATATGGGGTTCTTTATTAATTGGTTTGAAATGAATTTTGTAAAAAAAATAATTTCAAGCCAATTAAATAATAAATAACTGATTATATGTAATTTTATTTATTTACAATTTCCTACAATTTAGAATCAACCAATATATTTCAGTACATTGTACCTTTTATGACATATAAATGAAAGAAATGCAGACAAATAATTTTTTTTTAAATAAAAATTATTTGTCTGCAGAATTTTTATTTTTAAAAATTATGCAGAAAATATGAAAATATGAAACAAATATATGAACTTCAGGAACTTGTACACAACAGTTCTCAATATATCAATTATTTATTTTTTTTTCCAATGCGGAGGCTTTGTCCCGTTAAACATTCGCCTATTATCACCGTGGTTTTGCTGGCCTCTTTATTATGGGGGCATTACATAGGTGGGCCAGCATCACCTCCTATAAAGGGATGACACAAATAGAGGCATTTTAGTGGCATTATACCGGGATTTGATCTGAGCACCCTCAGCACCGAAAACAAGCACACTGTTCCACAACGCCACGAAAGGCCTACATATCAATAATAAAAAACTTGAATTGACCTAACTTGCTCATATTTTTAAAATAAACTTGCCTTTTCATTATGAAATGAAACCTCAATTTCAGAGGCAGAGAAACAGTCTATCTCCTAGGTTTTCATGTCAAGATAGAGATCTGCTAAAAATGTAGTGACAAAGAACTACTGATATAAGTTCCATTTAAGTTGACTTTTGCTTTAATTTTCTTCATATCCCATTTAAACCAAGCACATTGACAAATGAACTTAGCATTTAAATGTCAAGGGACATTTATTCATACAGTTATCAATCCAGACTCATGGTTTACCCATTTGCAATATTGCTTCAGAAGCAATATTGCTGCCAGACACAGAAAATATTTATAACCAATCAGAAAGGAGCAAGAACTCTTTCATGCACGAAAAATACTCTGTTCTGAATAATTTTCCGTCATTGAACCCTACATATTAAGTAACAATTTTTTTTATTTTGTGCCACATACTGACCAATGCAATGCAGGTTAAATGACTTTTCATAAAAAAAAAAATTGATTCTGAATCTAAATTATCAATAAAAGGTACAACACACCCTTTAGGGAACTTCTTATTAGTTTACACATAACTGATACACTTAAATCTAATACTTGTGAAAATAACAGACTTATGGATTAAAAATTCAACACATAATTCTTAAATGAATTTTTTGTGATTTTGAAAATTTAAATTTTTTTATACAGCTCTATGCTGATAAGTTGACAAGGTAAGTAATCAAAATTACGCACCATAAGTCAACAAAGACCACATTCTGCATTGCATTTCTGTGTTTTCCCATTTCATTCTTTATTTAATATTCTCAATTTATTTTCCTTTATTTTCAACAAGTTAACAAGTAATAACCTCATACAGCAATCTGACTTCACCCTATTTTGGATCAGTGATTCAAATTTTACAAATGTATACATCCTGCATGCCACAGAAGCAAAAAGACAAATTCTTAAGAGCTATCAACAAAAATATACAAATCAGAATTCAAGACCACACAAAACTCAACAGTCATCTCCCATTCCCAAACTAAACACCACTGTTATAGACTATTACTACTGAAACCGACATCTATTAAAAGAATTTAAAGAATTATGACAGTAAACGTCTATATCAGTGTTCACCAAACTTTTTTCACCTCGGAACCTCCAGTTCATGGAATCTTCCATTTTTTTATCAATAGACCCCTTACTCCCCTAAATTTAACGTGATGTTGAATGAATTTATTATTAATTTTTTAATTAAGAGGAACAGATGTGCCAAACGCACCTCCCTTGGCAACAAAAATTTTTTGGCGCACAAAATAATTATCCTTAAAACCACTCAAATAATAGAAGTAAAAAAATTTAAATCACAACACCAGTTAGTCTAAAATTAATCAGAAATATTTGTGAATGCTTCAGTATAATTACTGTCAAGTAGCTTTTGTTTGTATATCAATTGACTTTTATGGACTTTTATTGACTTTATTGACTTCATATGACTTTTACTTCTTTTTTAAATTCAATTTTCTGGTACATAAAATCTCAATTTTGCCTTGAGTGATGGTTATCATGTATTAATCCCATGAATTATAGGGGGTTTCAATTTGTTCTAAACTATATTAACTTCAGATCTACAGAATCATTTTTTAATTTTAGTCTTCCCTTCTCTACCTAAGGAACATAAACTGAATTTGAACAAACTATATTGTGAAAATAATATTTTCATAACAAGCTGTTAAAAAATGCATAAGAATTAAAGACTTTATATTGTTAACTTGTTATGGCCAAATAAAGGTATAAAACATTAAGAACAAACTTTTAAATTTTAAAACATAAAATAAGATATTTTGCTTAAAATACAAAATAATCAGGGACAAAACTCTTATTCGAAACTGTGATAATCAGTTTCGAATTACTTAAAGTTATATATCTAAGATTTAAGTTATTTTTGTATATTGGAGCTATTGTCTGAATTCAATCCCACCCACAGCCCTCTGAAGGTGTTATAACTAATTTGAGAAAATTACCGACTGAAGAAATAAAACCCAACAAAACGATAGTCCGATGACAGAAGATAACAACGCAATTCTTCATTCTGTAACTATTGGTGCAGCATTACTAATTTTTATAAATCATTAAACATATAAGCAATTTCGGTGTACTGAACAAATACCTTTTTTCAAAGATAAGGAATTACCATGGATCAAAAAACCTACAGATCTACACTGTTTTGATTTAAAATTTTAGATTTAGATAAATTTACAATTTAAATTGTTGAATTACGAGCAAAAATAACAATTTTTTTATACAGATGTATTTTACCAAATATGGCTAACCGCATCCTTACCTTTGGCTGCTGTTATATTACTGTCTCGTATTTGTTTCGGTTTTTCTCGGTCATTAAAATTGTTATTTCCAGAAGAACCTCCTGTACTCGAAGTTTTTGCAGCAGGAGCAGTATTAGGTGCCATAATGATCAATTTAAAAAATTAAATACAATTTCGTTCACAATGCCGGAAAACCACGTTCTTTCAGACAGAAACACAGGAAAGCCAAATTGATGCCACTATCCGACAACCATATGTAAAAATCGAAATAAATAATTACTGTCGAAATTAATTCCCCCCCCCCCCCACGAGATAAACGCATAATAGAAATTTTAGGAAAGTGATTTAGTTTTACATAGTTGAAAAAACATCATTATTAGCATTTATGGGCTTGCTTGTTCTTCTCAAATTTGATGAGAAATAATTATTTTTTCATGGATTAAGTTAACTCGATTAATTATAGGGCCTGTTCACATAGCAGTCCGTTAGCGTAACTTAAGTTGTTTAAAGAAATGGTTAAACCTATGGAAAAGTGTTCTCGAACAAAATGAAGTGAAACATATCAGATTTTGGATTAGATTATGATATTCTAATTTCTAGTTTGGCTCTTCTATACTTAACTTCGAAATTTCAAGTTCCGATTTCATTCTTATCGCTAGAGGTTAAAGTGGGTTACATGAAGCTAAACAGCTCTTATAGCTTCATGGAGGGGTACGTTCCAATTCGCTAGGCACTCCTTAAACCCACTACCTTGACCTTGAAATTATGATATAAATAGAGGAGGACCATATTTCCATGACACAAAAAAGGAACACTGTGATATCAAAAACGGGACGGGGTTAGGTATTTTATTCACTAGAAAGTAAGATGATAAAAAAGTTTTATTTCATATACATTTTGAGCTTATCTTTATTTTTCAGGGACCGAACCCATATAAAATTTTAAGTAGACGCACAATGAAACTTTGTTTCACCACTATCGTTCCATGAATATTGCTGCGATGAAGTAATCTTAAGCAGTAAATTTCAGTCTTTCAACGCCTTATCATAAAACTTCTATGACACAATTTTGTGTTACATAGCCTTCCCTGTCTCAAAACTTACTCTAGATTTCTCCTTTGATCCCGTACTGTATTTGCAGGAAATATTTTCTCAACAGGCGCTGTACTTATTAGAAGACTTCGACAATATTTCTTGAAAGACTAAACATTTTTCGTCAATTTTAATAACAAAAAGAAAAACTCTGAACCCATCTATCAGGTATAGGAATGCTACTTTCATTCCATGTATCCAGCCGCCTCCCAATAGATTTTGCAATGGTCCATAAATCAAATACACGAGATTTTCCTGTGTCTGTGCGTGTGATGAGTTCGTTGTTCAAGTATGTCTGCCAATTCAAGTATTCTTCTTTGTAACAACCACATGAACTTCTCGGTGTTTCATAAACTGTACGTTCACGTTTTGGCGTATTCCAAGCAGGTTTTATAGAAATTTACTACCCCCCCCCCCAAAAAAAAAAAAAAAAAAAAAAAAAAAATTAGCCATATTAATTTTTTAAAAATCTACTGACATTTTATATACAAATAGCTATGCAAACTACTGGTATCGATGATACTGATATACAATTCTAGGTTATGAATAGTAATTTAAAAACAGGACAAAACTAACATTTTTATTAAAACGACGGGAAGGCCCGGAATTGTGAAAAAACGGTACTGCCTCGTTTAAAACGGTACGTTTGGTCAACCTTAAAAAAATTTTAAAGTTCGCGAATTATAATCAATGTAATAATGCCGTAATTACAGTGCAAGAAGTTAATATAAACAGACTTTTATCATACATTTCGGAGTAAGATTTTATTGAATAACGGTTCTTATTTTTCCATGTTTTTATTAACTCGCTTTTGTTTCCATGTTTTTATTAACTCGCTTTCTTGTTTCCAGGTTTTTATTAACTCGCTTTCTTGTTTCCAGGTTTTTATTAACTCGCTTTCTTGTTTCCATGGTTTTATTAACTCGATTTCTTGTTTGTTTATTTGTGTGTTTGTCCAGTACAAATCTTGCAATCCATTTTTAACTAACTTCCCTACTAGCTAGACATTTGAAACTTTTAGAATAGCTCAGAACACGATGACAATGCATTCTTTTGATACTTTTAGAAATTTCTTTAAGTAGGATTGAATTCACTTTCAGTTAATTTTATTTTGTAGACTAGTGCAGCCATCTATCGGCCGGGACAGGAACGAAGAGTTAAACGGAAGTTAACTTCCAATTAACTAAATTTTCTTTCAAGTTGATGGGATAATTCATCAAAAAAATTTTTAAAAGTATTTATTAATACATAGAATTGTCAAGTTTATATGATTCAACAGAAAATTTAAAAACATGGTATATAAAAAGATCTTTTTATCTCGTAATTATTAACTTCTGATCTTGAGTTGCAAGAAAGGAAGTGAGAGTACGAACGCCTCCCTTAACATTTTGGCAGTGATGTTGTGCGATTGAGTTTAAACTATTTTATCTGCAATATTGCATACGAACTATTCAGTTTTGGTGCATTCTCTCTATCGTCTGTGACAAAAGACTATGTTTTCTGATCTTTTTATTTTATTTTCATTCTCCTCTGAGAAGTAAGTGTTGAAATTATTCTCCAGAATAGAATCAGGATCACAAATCTCTTATTTGCAAAATAAATCTATTCTGTTTTATTTTTATGTACAATATTTCTTAAGTGTTTTATATAGCAAAGATTAACTACGCATTTTTGGAGACCATTAATATTGAGTTGCTATGGAACTGATACAATTAGTTTGAATAAGTTTACCATCGAGAAATAGACACTATTGGTCCGAATAAACCCCAATTCCAAACATAATCGTCATTGTCCTTTCCATGAGCACTTTCGTCTTTGCTCACATACATGCACGACTATGTTTAATAAAACATATTTTTTTTTTCGGTATTTATCCCAAATCCTATTCATTAATGTCACAGGACACGAGAAATATGATTGATCTGAAGGATTTGATACTTAATCTTAGCTGCCAATTAAGTATTTAGGAGACTATCCATAGAAGGAAAAGATGTTCACAAAATTAGGCATATAATATACAATAAAAAGAAAAGTATTTTCCATATATATTTTGTTAAATACCGACCTATTCACCAGATGACAGCACTATATAGTAAATATTCAAAATCTTAAGTGTTTTGTTTAATTTTCGCCGTAAGGGGGTGTGAGCTGTCGCTCGAGCCCTGGGCGAATTGATGTATAAATAGTGTGTGTGAGCGGTGGCTCAAGTGTGAGATTGTGAATAAAATGTGATGCTATACTAGCAATGGTCCGTCGTGTTTAATGAGTTATATTTTCTTAATATTCTACAAATTTTGTGGTCCTTCGAGCCGGAGGTAGGGCTGGACCTACGAAGCAGTCTGAAGTGAGATTTAATCATCCAAATTCGAGTTTGTGAAGTAGTAAATTATGGACTTCGCTTATAGACCTGCTATGCAGCTGGTAAGCCGGAAGATTCAACCACTGAGTGAGTAATACTACCTTGTGTAAAACCCTGCTGTTTCAACCAAGAGTGTATCATTTTCATTATCAACATCAACGGTGATTGATTTTTTATAATAAAATGCTGATTTCTACAATAAAGCATGTCCTATCGAGGAAGCGGGTACAGAAGGCCCAGCTAACTAAGCTTTCAGCTAAAATTCAAGCTGACGATTTTGACGTCAAACATCTTGCAGTGTGCGAAAAGAAACTTACAACAATTTGAGGAATTAAACACATGCTTCGAGTTTTTATTTGAGAATAGTGAAGAGTCTGAAATAAACACTTTCATAGCAGAGCAACAGGAAATTTATGACATTCGGGATGAAATAGAGTATAAAATAATAGCAATAAAAAGAGAAAGTGTTGATTCTAAACCAATTGCAACTTCTGTATCAAGTCAAAACACCACCGTGAGGCTTCCAAAGATTTCTTTACCAGTATTTTCTGAAAGTTTACACGAATGGAGATAACTCATTTAGGGATATTTTAATGCTACTATCCATCAAAATAAAGATTTATCAGATGGAATAAAATTACAGTATCTAAAATCCTCCCTTAAAGGTGATGCTTTACGCATTATACAATCTATAGCCATAGTAGATTGGAAATTACCAGTTAGCGTAGTCTTTTGCTAACGTCACTCTTCGTTAGTATCGTTCTTATTGGAAGAACGATATTCCAATAAAAGGGAGCAGGTTTATGCTCATTTAAAGCGATTTATAAGTATTCCGAACATTCATGAAAATCCAAATTCAATCTTGAGTGTAATAGATATCGCCAGTGAAAGTTTGAGGTCACTGGAGATATTAGACCAAAAAGTCGAGGGTTTTGCTTCTATCGTGCTATGTTATGTCTTAAGCCAAAGGTTAGATTTTAATACTAAATTGTGGTGGGACAGACATTAAAAAAAAGAGGATTTACCTACAATAAAGACGTTAATAGAATTTTTAAAAGACTATGCGCGAACACTTAATGCATCGAGCTTTAATACAAAAAGAAACAATCCGCAAAGAGTTTTATCAATTGTGTCAGAGACATCTGAGAAAAAAACCCGCATAAATGTGTCTTATGTAACTGTTGTCAACCTGGTTTGACTGTAAGGGACTCAATGAATAAAACGCAGAGTAAAATAAATGCTTTAATGATGAAGACATCTCGTCGTTAAAAATATAATAAACAAAACTTCAGTTTAACATACATCGAACTAGCTAAAAAAATTACATGGTAACTTCCATATATATATAGTACAATCAGACATCATGCTGACGTCTCAACCAATCAGCTATTATTGCATAGTAATAGGAATTTGAAAGTTAAAGTTATTGGTATGACCGAAAATAAAGGTTAATTCCAACAGTAACAGCGAAAATCATACTACGAGTAAATGCTTTAAATATCAAAAAATGACTGTTCAAGAAAGAGTAGCTCTTGTTAAAAAGTTTAAGCTTTGATTTAATTGCATGTTACCCAGTCATTCACAAGGAAATTGCCATTCTAAATTTTCGTGTTTAAAATGTAAAAAGAAACACCATACCTCATTGTGCTATGGGAATCAAAATGATAGCGCGAATGAAGTGCAATTTGGGAAAGCTTTCAAGCAGTGGCGCACCCAGGGGGGGGGGGAAGAGGCCCTGCCCCCTCAAAGAAATAGAAATTGCATAATGAATGTTTATTTTACATTATAAATATTTTTATCCATTCATCTCGGCCTCCCCCCCCCACACACACACCCAAGAGAAAATCCTGGGTGCGCCACTGCTTTCAAGGCCCAAGCGCTAGGTCAATGACCCATGAGAAGGAGTCGGTAGAAAGGGATATATGTGATAGTCAAAAAACTCCTCTTAATATATCGGAAGTGCTTTGGAGTTACGCCTTGGCAAGAAGTGTTTGAAAGACTATAGCCGGCTCCAGCTCAAATCTCGCCAACAGAAGCCAAATGAATCACTACAAGAACTTGAAAAAGACGTCGAAAGGCTCTCCTATCTCGCTTTGTCAGACTGCCCTGCGGAAGTACGGGAAAATCTTGCTTTACAATATTTTATCGATGGAGTTCGCGACTTTGAAATACAGAAGGCACTTCGAATGGCGGACGTTAAAGATCTGAAGTCCGCCTAATCTATGTCATGAAGTTTGCAGCAGCCCAACAAACTTCACAAAAACCTCGCCATTCTATTAGGGTTGAGAACGTTACAGAATCTCCCGAACGTGCAATGGAGCCTTTGATGGAAAGAATAGACGAGTTGTTAAAACAGGTCAGTACTATAAGATCAGTTAAGCCTGACAGACGACAAGTCATAAAATGTTGGAGTTGCGGCGGCGAAGTCCACACCCGAAGAAACTGCCAAGTGCACCAGTTGTCAAAACAGATTAGTGCTGTAAGATCAGTTAAGTCTGACAGAAGAAAAGTCATAAAATGCTGGAGTTGCGCGGCGAAGGCCACACCCGAAGAAATTGCCAAGAGTGCCAAGACTTGGGAGCGACGAACACTCCCAAGAAACACCGGAATACCTATCACGAAAACCCTGTTCCGGAAGTTGCCATTATTGTTCCAGAGAGGAAAAGAAATTCCATGTTATAAAACCCCTTAGCAAGAAAAACTATAGTTTCTATGTCACCAGAACCAGATCCATGGAGAGATGACGAGGTTTGAAAAGATCAACTGGAAGATCAACTGGGAGAACGTTAAGTCTTGGACTATCAATAACAGTTGTAGTGTATAATTTAGAACACTCAAACCTGTTTATGTGCGATTTTTGTTTTGTGCGATTTTTTTGTGCGGTATATGAAAATTTCAATCAAATTAGAACATAATTGACGAAGTTATGAATAAAAAAAATTAGTAGGTTTGATCGGCCATTTAGTTTTTCCGATTTTTGATATTTCATCACATTACATAAGTAATGCATCAGCCAATTACATTACATATGTATTGAATTATATAATCGCATTATTTAATTGACATCCTTCAAAGTTCCTCATATTCCTGGACTATTAAGATAAGATTCATTTCAAAGCGTAAATTGAAGGTAAATTTATTATTTTTTCTATTTAGATATAAATTTTTAGGATATTTATTTTACTTTTAGACATAATCCCTGAAAATGAATAAGGGCAAAAACAAAGCGAAGAGAAAGGTAATTTCCTTAGAAACTAAGACTACTATTTGAAAACGAATAGCAGAAGGTGAAGAATCCACAGCTCTTGGTAAAGAATTTGGATTAGGTGAATCCACTATAAGAGGCATACAAAAACGTGCAGGTGAAATAAATAAATCTAGTAATTGTGCCACAAACGAAATCGCTAAACGAGCATCCTATTCAAGAAACATTTTGATAGAGAAAACGGAAAAGGCGCTCATATTGTGGATTCCAGAATTAACTAAAAAACGAATCCCCATTGACGGAGAATTAATTAAAGAGAAAGCTGTACGGTTTTATAATCAGCTGAAGGATTTAGAGCCGTCTAGTTCATCGTCTCACATTGGGAGCCCGAAATTTTCTACAAGCAATGACTGGCTAGTCGGGTTTTCACAACGACATGCACTTCACAATCTGAAGATAAAGGCGAAGCTGCATCCGCCTATGAAAAAGCCGTTAAAAATTATTCTACAGTGTTAGCAAAAATTATTGAAGATGGTGGATATTACCCGGATCAAGTATTTAATGATGACGAAACTAGGTTGTTTTGGAAGAAGATGCCTAGATTTTTTTATGCGTTTTCTTTTATGCGGTCCCTATCCACCGCACAAAAACAGGTTTGAGTACAGTAGACGCTCGTTAATTCGAACTCGGTTAATTCGAACTTTCGGTTAATTCGAACTAATCCAAAGGCCCCAAAAAACTTGTATTGGAGTTAATGTTAAAAATATCTCATTAATTCGAACTAAATTTTTATCAGTTCGGTTAATCCGAACTAAAAATTTGACAAAAAAATTTTCTTTTTCCTCAATTAACGGAGAAAATACACGCTGTATTTATTATTTTGTGTGTCAAAATCACCTGTATTTTTTTTTCTATGTAAAGAGGCACATGCCCGCATTCCTAGACTATTGCATTTCCGCTAAACGTTAGTGGCTATTGTAATTATCAGTGTTTAAAGGACAAAGCGATTTTCCGTTATTTGTATCGATTTTCTTAGAATTTCAGAAAAACTAGTCTTTACTACAGATTCTAGGGAGCTACGTCAGTTATACCTGCAGTGCAGACAAATTAATGTGATCTAGTTTTTCTTCCTCAGTGTGTGATGTGAAAGTGTAAAAATTCAGGATGTCTACGTGTGGAAAGTACAAAGCCCTAATTTTGGAGACAAATGTAGAAATTTTAAAGAGAGTAGAGAATGGCGAATGTAAAACAAAGTTAGCAGCTGACTATGGAATTTTAAAAAATATCTTGTCAACTTATTTGAAAAACAAGGAATCAATTTTAGATTCATGGGAAAAATCAAAATTTGCTAGAGAATGGAAACGCATGAGAAATGCATCCTAAGAATATCTAGAAAAAGCTCTACTGCTATGGTTCCAGGATGTTAGATCTCGAAATTTTCCGATAAATGGACCCCTAGTGCTGACGAAGGCTGAGGAATTGGCAAGTCGAATGGGTACTGAAGATTTTAAATGCAGTGATGGATGGCTTTCTCGATTTAAGTCAAGGCACAATATTTCTTATCAAACTGTATGTGGCCAAAGCTCTGATGTAAACGAAGACGTATGCATTAATTTCGGTAGGAAACTGCCACGGCTTTTCTCTACTTACCTGCCGAAAGATATTTTTTATGTGGCCATAATGGACAAAGCCATAATGGACTCTATTAAAACTCTGAAAGCATTTATTCAGATGGAACCTTCCTCCGAAAATGAATTGAAATGTTTACTTCAAATCGAGAAGTTGGCTGAACATCATAAACAAAACCAAACATCCACTTTACAGTTTTCCCCAAAGTGTAATTCGTATTTTTAATTAAAGTTTACTTTCTGCTGCATATCTTCTGCTTCATTTTATGATTAAGGCAATCCTGTATTGCTTTTTAATATGTTAATTTTAGATAACATAGTATAATATATTTTCTGGGGTTATACATACTAGGAGATTTTTCTTCTTCAGTGATACACTTATAAAGTTATATATTTTCTCTTAACATCGGATAATTCGAACTTTTTTCCGAGAACCTTTGAGTTCGAATTAACGAGCGTCCACTGTATATATATATATATCCTTGCACGTTATAAAATCATCATCACAATCTTAGAAAATAAAACACTAGTGTAAAAACCCGCTAGTAAGAGGAATCCTTACTGTTACCGCTTCTCTATCGCTTGGCGCCATTATTGTTCCCCCTTCTGTATTCTTCCCCTTGGCGCTAATTTTGCTTTGTACGGCAACCCTATGGATGCCGAAGTCCATTCACCTCGAAGCGTTCGAAGCTTGTTGTTCGGAGCTATGTCTCGTCGGTGCGTTGTGCACATTTAAAACTCTCGTTGTTTGTTGAAAATAAAAACATTTCGAACCAATTTACAGTCCATCAATTAATTATGTTAAAGAACCAGCAAAGTTTAAGTGGTAAATCGTACCATTGATTTGGTCCGCTCTCTCGGAGATCGAATCTTTTAATTTGAGCTGTATTTAGCCATTTCGTTTTGTTCTCGGATTTTAATTATGGCGGATGAAGATATTACATCGTTGAATAGGAAACGTGGTGGAATCAAAGCGCAAATAACTAGACTGCAATCATCGATAAAGGATCAAGAAACTAATAAAGATGTCGAAATAGAAGAAATCAAAGTGAAATTGGAAAAAGTTCGAAAATTAAACGATCAGATCGAGTGTTTGCGTCTGGAATACTACAAAGTCGTTAAAGATGAAGATTTGAATGAAATCGAAGATAGTTTTGCTGAAATAGAGTCTGATATTCTGAAACTTGAGGTAAGCCTCAAACGTATTTATAATAATTGTATGCATAATAATGTTGAAAATAGTAATGCTAGTACTCAAATTAAAAGTAATAATGTCCAAATTAAACTACCAGAAATTCCATTACCGAAGTTTTCGGGTAATATTGAGGAATGGAACTTGTTTAAAACCCAATTTGACTCGTTAATTTCGTCGAACAATCAACTATCTGAGTCGCAAAAGCTATACTATTTGCAGTCATGCTTAGTGGGAAGTGCGGCTCGGATAATGTCAACTGACGACTCATTTTGTTCTTTATTAAAGGCTTTGGAAAATAGATTTAATAATAAGAGACTTATTGTAAATACCCACATTTCAGAATTACTTTCAATTGAAAGGTTACACAACGAATGTGCTAAGGATTTAAGATCACTAATTGATCAGCTATATAAACATTTAAGAGCTTTAAAATTATTCGATTTGGATTTGGATAAATTAAGTGAAGCCATGTTGATAAATATTGTTTTGCAAAAGTTGGATAAAGAAACACGCAAACAATTTGAAATGACTTTAACGTCAAATGAGTTAACAAATTGGAGCACGTTTACAACCTTTATTGAAAAAAGATGTCAAATTTTGGAAAATCTACAAAATAATATCACCCAACCACCAAAATCGAAACTGAATTTTCAGAATTCCAAAACGCGCACTTTCGTAACGAAAATGAATAATTCTTCATCTAAGTGCCCAGTATGCCATTTATCAAATCATCCTATTTATAAATGTAAGAATTTTCTTGACTTGAATGCTATGGAACGTTATAATATGGTTAAAAATCTCTCGCTTTGTATCTTATGTTTAAATTCGGGGCATAAATTGACTTCTTGCCGCCAATCTAAGTATTTGTGTAAGATTTGTAATGGTCGTCATAATTATCTCTTACACCGATATGGAAATCCCTCTAACGAAGAATTGAATATTGCGCAAGCTGAAACAATAACTCCAGAGCTGAAAAATGACTCGCCACCTGCAGATACTTCTTCCTCTGCTTGTTTGTTTATAAAAAATAAAAGTGTTCTCCTTTCAACAGCTGTAGTACTTGTGCAAAATATTTATGGCCAGTTTATGAGAGCAAGAGTAATCCTTGACAGTGCTTCTCAGTCTAATTTCATAACTAAGCAATTTGTTGATAATGCTAATTTAAGGAAACAAAAAATAAATATTTCGGTTTCGGGATTAGGAGGAATACCTACTCCAATTGAATATGAAGTTTTTGCTAACATAGCAAATGGTAATGGATCGTTCTTTTCGTTGCAAAGCTTTTTAGTCGTCGATAAAATTACGGATATGGTTCCGGCAACAAATTTGAATTTAGAAAATATAGAAATTCCACAAGTTATGTTGGCAGATCCTGAATTCACCAAGCCATCCCAAATAGATATGCTTTTGGGAGCGGAGACTTTCTTTGAAATTGTTAAGGGTGAACAAATACGTTCATCTGTAAATTCATTAATATTTCAGAATACTGTGTTTGGTTATGTCGCTAGTGGCTATGTAAATACAAATAATCAAGGGCCATATACTAATTTATGTAGTTTAATTTGTCAAAGTGAAAACATAGAAAAGATAGTCGAAAAATTCTGGTCTGTGGAAAATATTAGTGAAGATCAGACTATCCTTAGTAAAGAAGAAGAGTTTTGTGAGTCACATTTTAAAGAAACTCACAAAAGAAATAAAGATGGTCGCTTCGTAGTTAAAATGCCCATGAAAGAAGGATCTTTGGGTGAATCTAAGGCCTTAGCCAACGTTAGACTTAATCAATTAGTAAAGCGGTTGCATAAAAATTCGATGATGCAAAATTTATATAAAGAATTTATAACCGAGTATGAAAACTTGGGCCATATGGAAAAGGTAGCTAACGATCAGAATTGTGAAGGGTCGTATTATCTGCCGCATCATGGTGTTTACAAACCTGAAAATTCGACCACAAAATTAAGGGTTGTATTTAACGCCAGTGCTCCTAGTACTTCGGGAAAAAGTCTAAATGACTTGCTTCTTGCCGGTGCAGTGCAAGAAAACATTTGTGATATAATGGTGAGATTTCGGACATATAAGTACGCCTTTACTGCAGATATTAAAAAGATGTATCGCCAAATATTGATTGAGGAATCTCAAAGAGATTTACTAAAGATATTATGGAAAGAAAACATAAATGAGTTAGCAACTACATATCGGCTTAGCACTGTCACCTACGGCACAAAATCGGCCCCATTTCTCGCTATTCGTTGTTTAAAGCAGCTAGCTTTGGATGAAGCAGACAAATTTCCGCTCGCCGCTGAAGTTACCCTTAATGATGTTTACATGGATGATTTTGTCTCGGGTGCTTCTACTTTAGAAACTGCACGAGAATTGCAGTGCCAGTTGACGCAAATGCTTCACACTTGTGGAATGCAACTCCACAAATGGAAGTCTAATTCCAATGACCTTCTGAATAGTGTTTCGGAGAAGTGTCCTGAACATAAATTTACTTCGGGTTTAGATCCAACTGTTAAAGCACTCGGAATAATTTGGAACCCTCAAGAAGACATATTTTGTTTTAAAGTAGTGATAAATGAGAAATCTTCTTACACTAAACGTGACGTCTTGTCAACAATTGCAAGACTGTATGATCCTCTTGGATTGATAGGCCCAATCATTTCTAAAGCTAAGATTTTTCTGCAAAGGCTATGGATTAGAAAGCTTTTTTGGGATGAACCTTTGCCAGAAAACATTTTGTTAGAATGGAAACAATTTGTTTCGTGCCTAAGATCTGTTGAAGAAATAAAAATTAACAGATATGTGTTGACTGACAGTGCCGATAAGATCATACTTCGAGGGTTTTCTGATGCTTCCGAATCTGCTTATGGATCAGTTATATATCTAATTTGTATTGCTAAGGACAATACTGTGTCTTCTCATCTCATAGCCAGTAAATCTCGTGTTGCACCATTAAAAACTATGTCTGTGCCTCGTCTTGAGTTATCAGGATGCCTACTCTTATCGCAACTGATAGTCAAGGTTCGCAATTCTCTAAAGTTGAAAATTGATGAAGTTTGTCTTTACACAGATTCGACAATTGCTCTGGCATGGATCAAGACACCGGCATATAAACTTAAGACTTTCGTTGGAAACAGAGTTTCTAAAATTCAAAACTTAACGGAATCGCATCAATGGAAACACATTTCTTCATCTAGCAATCCTGCTGATATTATTTCTCGTGGATCTTCGCCCCATGAACTTTCAAGTTTGTCGCTGTGGTGGCAAGGTCCTGGACTTGTAGAGGAATCCATTGGTACCCCCATCTCAGTTGATGTGCCTCTTCAAGAATCGCAGCTTTACCAAGATGAACTTAAAAAACTTTCTGACATTAACTTACTTAACACTAAAGAAAATACATTTTCGAGTGATTTCCTTAATTTGTCGAATAACTACGTTAAATTAATCTGTATTTTTAGTTTTATTTGCAGGTTTGTATTTAATGTTAAAAACAAAATGAAAATAATCGGCCCAGTTACAAACGAGGAATTAGAAAGGGCTAAAAAGAAATTAATTAAAATTATTCAGGTAAGTGAATTTGATAAGGAAATCAAAACACTAAAGAACGGTGAATCGGTGAAGAAAGGCCAGGTAAGCCACTTAAATGCTTTTTTAGACGAAGAAGATTTGTTAAGAGTAGGTGGTCGTTTGGCTCATGCCAATATAAGTTATGATAATAAACATCAAATAATACTACCTAGAAAACACAAACTGACTACTCTCATATTCCAGCATTATCACTTAAAGAACTTTCATGCAGGACCTCAATCCTTATTACATTTTGTTCGCCAAGAATTTTGGCCCATTGGAGGTAAAAATATCGCAAGAAAGGTAGTGCACAACTGTGTAACTTGCTTTAGACACAAACCTACTACTTTAGATCAATTAATGGGAAATTTGCCTCCAGAGAGAGTCAACCCCACTCCTGTCTTTTTTAACACAGGTGTAGATTTTTGTGGTCCCTTTTACATTCGATATAAGTATCAAAGAAAGGGTAATTTACACAAGGTGTATGTAGCTATTTTTGTTTGTTTAGTTACTAAGGCCATACATCTTGAGATAGTTTTCGATCTAACTTCACAAGCATTTATTGCTTGCTTGAAGAGATTTTTCGCTCGTAGAGGAAAATGTTCAACCTTATTTAGTGATAATGCTAAGACCTTTATAGGAGCTAGTCTAGAATTGAAAAAACTCGCGTCACTTGCTAATTTTCATGATGAACGTTTATCTAGATTTTTGGCTACGGAGAATATCTCCTGGAAATTCCTTCCCCCTCGAGCCCCGAATTTCGGTGGACTCTGGGAGTCAGGTGTCAAGTCCTTCAAGCATCATCTAAAAAGAACTGTTGCTGATGCCAAATTATTTTATGAGGAATTTTTGACGGTTGTCACCCAAATTGAAGGCATCTTAAATTCAAGGCCAATTTCACCATTATCATCTCATGCCTCGGACTTAGAATCCTTAACTCCTGGTCATTTTTTAATAGGTCGGACCATAAATTCGATCCCAGAGCCTCCTTTAATAAATGAATCAGACAATAAATTATCCCGTTGGCAACGATTAACCAAAATGGTTGAACAAATTTGGAAACGTTGGTCCATTGATTATTTAAACCATTTGCAAGAACGGAAAAAATGGCAATTTGCTAAAAACAACATTAAAGAAAATGCAATGGTTCTACTAAAGGAAGACAACCTTCCACCCTTTAAATGGTGTCGTGGCAGGATAAGTCAAGTCATTCCAGGCAAGGATGGCAAAATTCGAGTAGCAATTGTAAAAACTAAAAATGGTTATTTTAAAAGACCAATTTCTAAAATTTGCCTCCTACCCATTGAAAATTGATCTCTTTGAAGTTATTATAAACAAAATAGATCTGTACGTATTTAATTGTATATTTTTCTGTATATATATTGACTTTAACTTTATTTTTCTGTACAATTTTATATATTTTTCTGTATATATTTGCTTTCACTTTATTTTCTGTACAATTGTATATACTTTAATATTTACGAAAAACAAAAAAAAACGGAATGTCAATTTGTTGCATTGTGCTGAACTTCGAAAAATTATTGTAACTTGTCTTGTAATTTGTGTTGCATGTCATAGACAAGCAACGCGGGGCGGTATGTTACCGCTTCTCTATCGCTTGGCGCCATTATTGTTCCCCCTTCTGTATTCTTCCCCTTGGCGCTAATTTTGCTTTGTACGGCAACCCTATGGATGCCGAAGTCCATTCACCTCGAAGCGTTCGAAGCTTGTTGTTCGGAGCTATGTCTCGTCGGTGCGTTGTGCACATTTAAAACTCTCGTTGTTTGTTGAAAATAAAAACATTTCGAACCAATTTACAGTCCATCAATTAATTATGTTAAAGAACCAGCAAAGTTTAAGTGGTAAATCGTACCACTTACTAGCTGGTTCCTCTGCATAATAATTAACTATTGTCAGGAAGTACTGATGGAAAGAGTGTATTTACAATCCAAATTTTTTTTTCTCAATATTTCTTGTAGAGGCTATAGCTTTTTAGACCCTAGGCACAAGCCACCTAGGATGAAGGGCAATTATAATAACTTTTGTTTATAATTTATTAACACTAATTGATTTGATGAAATCCAAAAAAGATAATTTGTTTCTGATAATGGAATTTATGTACTTCAAAGTGTTTTCTAATAAACTACAAAATTCATATTTTAACCTTTTAATAGATTACATCATTTGTACTGAAACTATAAAAGTCTTGTAACTTTATATTTCAAATTTAATGAACTCATATTTTTTTTCCTTATATGCTTAAATTTTTACAAAAATCCTGCTTCCAAAGAAAAAGATACATCTTTTAGACCATATTTTTGCAAAATGAAATCAACAAAATTGCTAAAAATAATGTTAAATAGATTATTTGCTTGTTGTAAACAGTTCTATTCTGACGAAGAGGATTTTATGAAGTTCTGATCAATGGATATGAAGAATTGTCTCTTAAAAACAATTAAATTTATCCATATTTTCAGTCATTTTCAAGGTCCATAAAAAACTCCTTAAAAACTGCTTATTTTTAATTTCACAAAAAGAGTACAAACCCTGGAACTGCTGGGTAATTTGAATTTTGATCGGAAATTAGAAATTTTTAAAAATAAAATCGGAAATGTAAATCCCAAATGCGCACTATCATCGTTTCTAGAACATAGCTGCTGCAGTTGATGAAATGTTCTTAAAAAATGTGTGCTATCCAATGCGTGTTGATGAGAAGGATTTTAAGGGACACGAATAGTGCCTTTCTATTATTGTCGCTTTAGTGTTAGAATCTGAATAATAAATACTTTGCAAAATTCATGACTTATTTATATTCTTTGTATTCTCAAATTATATTGCACATATTTGTTTACCTCTAAAGGTCTATGTCAAACATGTCTGTTATGCTGTTCTGAAATAAACAAAAGCAGTAAAGTAAGATCATGTTGTAGCTCTTGAGGAATTATTCAGTATTTAAGTATTTTTATAACTATGTTTTAGTTTAAAATAAATTTTAATATATATCAAAGCTAAATGAATGCGTATACTGTACATTGCTTTGGAAAATAAAAGGCTCTATTTGTATTAAGTACTTTTTTGGCTATTTTTATTTGAAGTATGTAGAATGACATTATGACTGTTTGTAACTATTATACTGACACTCATAAAATCAATGTTAACTGCTATAAAGAAAAATGGTCTTCATGTAGTTCCCAGATGATTCAGATTTGTCATTATCAGTATCACTTGCCAAAAAAAGGCAAGTCCTGTTTGGATGTAATAAGTGATTTATATGGTGAATGTTTTATGCAATAAGTTTTTCTGTCATAGCAATTATATTTGCATTGCTTATTAATTGTAAAATTCTTCATGCAAACTCTTTTTTTTTCTTTCTTGTTAGTAAATTAAATTTTTTTTTTTTAAATGAGAAATACACTTAAAATCTTATTTCTTAAAATAAGAAAAAATAAATTTTTTTTACACTGAAAGCTTTAAAAAATATTTTAAAAGTTTAACTTAAAAGTGAAGTTTATAACATTAAATTTTATATTCATGTCCTACGATTCTCGTAGATTAAATAACTGTAAAACGTTTCGAAGTACTCGCACCGTTCGCGAAGTATGAAAAAATATAAAAATTCTCCACAATATGCCACAATATGACGTACGCAGGAACATCGTGAGTGACAAATTACACATATCGAGAAATATTCGCCAAATGTTACTCCCCATACCCTATGAATCTTATCTATTCCGGGGACGCTCGCGCATCTTCTGTTTACAGAAAACGATGCATTTTGCACATAAACGATGACCCTTTAAGCTTACTTTCTTCGATGAACAGTTTTTCAGATTTGCATGCGCAGTTTTCCCGCATATCTGGAGTTGAATTGCGCATGCGCGCATATTATGGATTTGAGACGCATGTGGCTGGAGCAGCGCAAACGGATGATAGTGTCCTCTATTGGCATATTCATTTCTTTAAAACTACATAAACGTTCAGAAATTCCCACCGTATTTAAAAAAAAATAAAGAAAAATATATCAAATTCTTCATCTGAGAAATCCAGTTATTTTGTGACGGACATCGAGAAATCTACGAAGAAAAGTCTTGGAACCACTTCTGTTGACAGACGGATTATTTCTATATACTAATGAGGACATCCTTAGCATTCTTTGTTGGGTCCTTATCTGAAGACATTATACTTGAAGAATAAAACAATATGTAGACATTTTATTTCAAAGAAATTATTTGATTATTTAGTTATTATGTGGGCGTAAATTTTTAATTTAAGTCCGCATTATAACCTCATTCATTTTTATTTCTGATTTAAATTTGAATATGTTTGAAAGCTTCGACTACCATGTATATATTTTGTTTTACTATGAAATCTTATTACTTTGATCTTGCGATTCATTTAGTATTAAAACTGTATTAATAAACGTTATTATTAAATGTTTGCATCTCATTAAATTATTCGGCTAGTAACGTAAAATAAAAAAATAATAAAAAAGTGAATTAATTTTTGGCTAGTTGAATATTAAAAAAATCTTGTTCAAATAATAAATTGATACATTTTAATTTACATTTTAGGTTTTCATATTTTATGTAATGGCTAACATAAGCTCCATAATTATAATTATTTCGATTATATTGGGCAATTAGTATTTTTGTTTATAGGATAATTTTTAACATCTGATTTATTTAATTTTTCGTGTTTTAAAGCCATTGCATATTGAAAGGATGACTAAAATTTTCTCTCCAATATGTTGTCATTTATTTAATATATACTCGTTCTTTTTCCTCTTCTTGCTCTGGCAAGCTGAATATCCAGAGGTAAGGACTTACTAATGAAACTTACGTAGTTTCGTATATTTTTATATGCCTTATTTCAAAATTACAAAATGACACACAGCCGTACTCTTACTTTCTGTTCTTTTTTTTTGGGGGGGGGGGCTAATGTCCCTGGGGGATGACGACATTACACCCTAGTCCGGTGTACATATGAATACAAGACATAGAAACAGACAAATGACACAATCACAGAAGAATTTTTTTTAATTGACAAACGATGACACCGGCGATGGACGATAGGTTGCAGCTCCCCTTTCTAGACGGGGCTCCAATTGCAGGAGGAAGACTGATCGGTTCCCCAGAATACAGCTGTTCCGGCAGCCCAGCAGACCGATAGGGGGCGCGAACGTCTTGACAACATAGGACGAGAGAAGCGAGATAGAAACGGGACAGAACCGTAATGGGACTGAATGAAGATAGAGAGAACTCGTATAATCTTAACGTGTAACGCCTTTGTTTAATTGTTAGTGTAGTTTGTAGTAAATGTAACGTGTACGTATTATTAAATGTTCGTTTAATTGTTAGTTGTAGAATGATTTCGAGTCTGATTTAAATGTCTGAACAACAGAACTGGATTTGAGAGCCAGCGGCCCTTAGCACGAACTCAGAAGGTAAGTGGAACTTATTTACCTAATAATTAAAATAAGAAAGTAGGGTTTATAGTCTCTGCACAACAGCCAAGTCTTATGCGGGAATCGAATCCGTATCCCCGGCGTGGCAGGCTGATGCCTTATCCACTTAGCCACTGGTCGACACTTTCTGTTCTAAAAATTATATCTGAAAGATGTAGCCAGATCTCAAAACAGTAACTAATGAGAAGTGACGTCACATGTGGGTTTATGAGTTGCAACATCCTCCCACCTTTTGTATTGCAGGCAAACTTGCTAAGCAATACAAAATTAAAATAAATCTATATTACGTAAAACTAAGGAAAAAAAGAATTCTAGCTCAACTATACAAAAAATTAAAGTCACTAAAACAGTCTACAAGTTCAGCCGTTTCACAGGTACAATATTTCAACCACAACGAGTTTGTTTTATGGGTTGTGGAATCTCTTCACTAGTTGCTTCCTCAGGAGTCTTAGAAACAGGTGATTGGACACTAGGATTAAAGGCAGGGACGTTAGCAGCAGTATCAGACGTATCACGAACAACCTCAGCAGTCTCAAGAAAATCTCTGGATATTTCTGTGGAACTCATCTCCAAGGAAAATATTCGCTGCACTGGACGAATGATTTCTTCATTGGCCACACGTAATCTACCCACTCTTTTGATGTTGTCTTTGCCTGGGAATAATTCCAGAATACGGGCTAAAGGCCAGTTCAAACGTTTCGCATTGTTTGAGCCAACAAGCACGACATCACTAGGAGCTAGGTGTTTCGTTTGAAAGATAACTGTGGGTTCCGTATGAGTTCAACTAACTATACTTCTTGGAATCGTCTTTTATAGATCACACATTTTTGTAGTACTTCTTTGACAATCCTCCGGCCCCTAGGAATCCAGAAACTTTTACGCAGCTGCGTTAAGGTAGTTTGCACTCTAGTATGATGAAGTTTCTTATGAACATACTTAAATTTTCTCACTATCGGATGATCTGGTAAAAACCGTAGGTTTTACCAGAGTGTCAGGTTTTACTAGACCAAAACCGTCTGGTAAAAACCGTAGGTCTACTGGCTCTTGGCCAAGAATGAGCCTTGATTGAACTTTTACGATTTGGTTTTCTTCAAAAAATTGTATTGATCGACTGTACTTTTCACGTATCTCTCGTGACCACTCTGATTGAATTATGCGTATTAGCGTCTTTTCGGCGTTTTCGATTTCTTCGCATGAAAGATCCTTCGACAACATAGGAGAGTTACCTTTACTGTTATGACAAAACCTCAATATCCAAGCAGTCATGCGGAGAATCCTAGGGTAGCTCGAAAAGTATAAGAACCTATTTTCAAATTTTTTTTCTGTGCCCACATTCAGATTTGTCACCACAGTCTTGCGTCGTTCCAGTAGTGCTTCGTATGGAAGGGTTATCTCAGTGTATGACCAGACTTCAGGGGGTTCACGTAACCAATTTGGACCCTCCCACCATTGACTTCGTAAAAGTTCAGAAAAATCGCAAGAGCCGGAAGGCAAATCGGCCGAATTTACTTCCCCAGGGACGTATCTCCAGTTTTCTATACTTGTGAGTTCTTGTATTTCCTTAACTCTGTTGCCCACAAAGGTATTCCATGGTTCTTTGCTGTTGGTGATCCACCCGAGCACTACCATGGAATCACTCCAAAGAAAGGTCTTCAAAGGCATTTGCAATGCTTCTAATATACACTCATGGACAAAAAAATTAGCGCACCAAGAAGGAGTCGTCAAAATGAAATGATTTTTTACATACGTAATGACTACTTTGATATAAGTAAATGATAAGAAAATCAAAGAAAAAGGATAATTTATTTCAGAGAAAAAAGCAAAAGAACGCAGGAGTTAATACTCCGTTGGACCCCCTCTAGTGCGAATGCACGATGCGATACGATCGGGCATTGAGTCATACAAGTTCTGTATGATGTCTTGAGACATTTCGTTCCATATTTGCTGTAACCTTGCCTCTAGTTCGTACAAACTCGTGGGATGCCTAACTCGTCGTCCCAAATGATCCCAGATATGCTCGATTGGAGACAAATCTGGGGATCGGGCAGGCCAAGGAAGGGTAGTAACAGTGGGGAGACAGTCTTGTGACACCCTTGCCGTATGAGGCCGAGCATTGTCTTGTTGAAAAATGGCTCCTGGGAGCCGTTGCATGAGTGGCAACACATGTGGTTACAGGATTTCATGAACATACCGCTGGGCTGTCATGGTGCCACGGAACAATACTAGGGGTGACCGTGTATTGTAGGCAATGGTACCCCATACCATCACACCAGCTGTGGGAGCGATGTGTCGCTGTACAGCAAAGGCAGGATTGAAGCGTTCACCACGGGCTCTCCACACACGAACACGATTGTCATCACTGCCGAGATTGAATCTGGATTCGTCGCTAAAGACGACCTGGTTCCATTCCGCTGCAGTCCAGTTTCCTCGTGCGCGGCAAAACTCCAAACGGAGGCGTCGATGGGTGGGCGTCAAGGGCAGCACACGTAATGGGCGCCGCGATACCAACTGTCCTTCAGCCAGGCACCTTCGTATGGTTCGAGAAGACACAGAGGTCCCTAGTGAAGGTGCTACCTGTTCCTGGATGGCGACCGAAGAAGCAGTTGGCTGTACGCGTGCATTTCTTACGATGTGGCGGTCTTCTCGACGACTGGTCTGTCGAGGGCGTCCTGAGCCTGGTCTTCGTGTACATGACATCTCTCGGGTCCACTGGTCCCAACACCTCCTCACAACACAATCAGAGCGGCCTAATTGACGAGCTACTCGCCTAGCTGACCACCCAGCTTCCATCATCCCGACGATTCTCCCCCTCTCAAACTGCGATAACTGCTTATATTGTCTTCGAACACGGCGTAATGGCATGTCTATCTCAGCTCTTCCTTTGTAAATGATTCAGCACACTCAAACAAGCTTTGGTTACCTGTTTTATACTCCACAGAGTACGATGTTCAACGCCCTCTACCGGCTATACGTAATGCGGAATCACGCTGCATTTCTAATCATTTGCATATCTCTCCGACATGTACCTTCATTGCAAGTTTCGTTACGATCCCGCAATTATTTCTTGGTGCGCTAATTTTTTTGTCCATGAGTGTATTTGTAGCCATTCGAGCTCCAATAGCGACTCCTAAAAGTTCCAGTCATGGAATCGTAAGCCTCTGAACAAGGGATACCCTAGCCTTTGCTGAAACTAGCGAGACCTTAATTTCTGCCTGTTTGTCACTACGTATAACGGCACAACAGGCATACCCATGCATTGAAGCATCTGTGAAGACATGTAGACTAGCTTGTTCAAGAGTTCCTTGCAATATTCTCCGTGGAATTCTACATTGCTCAATAAGATCTATATGTTTAGCCCATCGTTGATAACGTTGTTGAATATCAGAGGGTAATTTTTCGTCCCAGTCTAACTTACTGCGTCAAGCTTCTTGGAGCAGTAATTTTGGCAATAACGTCGCAGGTGAAGTGAAGCTTATGGAGTTGTAGATACCGTTAACAATTGAGGGCAATTTTCTTTTCGTTACAGCTTCATCGTATTTTACATCAATCTTGGGACGAACGCAATAAAGTTCATCCGTCTTAGTGTTCCACATTAATCCAAGCACACTTTGATCTTGAATTCCATCGTAAGTCCAACATCTCAATTCAAAGGATCCCGAGTTCATTATTTCTAAAGTCTGCATCTTAAACTGTGCAAATTCTTCTTCACTATCAACACTGGTTGTTAAATTATCCACATAGAATCCTTGTTTAAGTTTCCCTATAATAGGCTGAAGAGATTCATTTTGAAATTTCCTAGAATTGAGGTGATGAATTATACTTGCACTCAAGAGGAACGGGCTAGATGACACTCCGAAGACGACACGGCAATGTCTGAAGAATTCCACTTTTGATGGATTATGGATCATTATCCTTCCACCACAGAAACCGCAAGAAATCACGATCTTCGTGCCGTATACTCAATTGCTAGAATGCGTGTTTAATGTCAGCAATCACTCCGATGGCTCCAAGACGAAATCTTAACAACAATGGGGAAATCTGCTGAGAAAGACTCGGTCCAATACTCAAGCACTCATTTAAAGAGGCATATCCCAGTTGTTTAAAGGAGGCATCGAAAACTGGGCGAATCTTGGTGGTGTTACTCGATAGTTTGATGACTGGTCTATGTGGCAGATAATGACCTGGTTTTAAAATCTCTATCGGGTACAGTCTCTATGATGCCATCTAGTTGCCATTGCTTGAAAACATTGTCGTAAGCTACGTAGTTATTTTCTTTCAAGAGACATTTAGTTACTAAGCGAAGTCTTGATTCAGCAACATCGTACTTGTCATAAACAGGTGGATGACCATCCAACCTAGGTAAGGCTACCTCATGCCTGTTTTCATTTATCATTACAGTTTCTTTGAAATGTGTTAAAGTCTCTTCATCCAGTAATTTGGAAGTCTTCCTTCCTGTGGGATTAACTACGCCTAATGTTTCTTATTCCCACATCTTTGGGATTTCAAAGTTCTGCAAACAGAAGGAGATCATGCCAACCACAGTATTCGTCTTCTCGCTTCCCAAGATGCTCCAACCCAGACTAGTTTCAATAGCAGATATACCGGATCTAAGTACTTCTATTCTTCCTGTGAGAATTCTTCCAAGTACACCAGCCCCGAGTAACAATCTTATTGGAGGGGTTTCTTGTCCAATGTCTGTTAAGGAAATTCCATGGTTTTCAAGTTCTGAGAGTAAATGCTTGTCTCGTACTCTTGGAAGTGTTGTGCAGATTTTCGGGTGATCTAATGCTGACACTTGGCTAGAAAACTTTCTGTCAATTCTTTCTATGTTTATACAATAACGGTAATATTCAGCTTCAGGAGTTTGTTGTCCGCCGAACAACCCTTGAGATAGTATCTCTTTACATGAAGGCAGAAGTTCTCGTGCTAAATCCTTCTCAATGTAAAAACAATGGGGACCGTCGTCTAACAAAGCATGAACGTATTGGCTTTGTCCTTTATTTTTCAGTCGTACAATAATTGTCTTTAAATAAATTGTTTATGGAGAAGACGGTACCGAAAAAAGTGTTGACGTATTTTATTCCTGCGGAATTGGTTTATGATAGAAAGGTTTACTTGTTTTAGGCAATTCAGGACAAAGGATTGCGTAATGCCTCTTAGAACAAATAACACAACGTACATTGATGCCGAATTTTCGGGCTATGTGTCCATTTTTCAAACAAACCAGGCAACGTACCTTTCTCATGACAGCAGCTTTCTTATATTCTCTAGTCAACGTTCCTGCTTTGCCACAATCTTGACTAAAATGAGAATTGTCACAAAAGATGCATCTAATTATTTCTTGTATGTTTGAAATAAGAGCAGAGGCAGATGGAATTTCAATTCTTGAATTATCAACTTCTTTTTTAGCCTTTACTTGAGTTCCAAAGCCCGATCGTGCTAAATTTATCATCTCTTCGCCATTAACTTCCTGCCTTAGAAAGTTCATAAGTTTCTCTAGAGACCCTTGGCTGTTATCAGCAATTTCACTGCTGACACTCGAATTGCTGGACACTCTCTGTCCCTCCCAAGCTCTCAAAATATCTTCAGGACGACAAGACTCAACAAGAGGTGATAAAAAGTCAGAAAACTGTTCTTTGGATCTACCCAATGTATCCAAAGCGAATAAATGAGATCCAAGTTGATCGTATAAAGTCTCCAAATCCATACATTTCTTGCCACTCACAGCAGTTTTCATTACCATCTTAAAAATTCTCTTACATACACCTATACTAATAAATCTTCCCGGCCAAATCTTTCCTTGGGTAACTCAATTGACTTAGGGTAATTTTGAGCCCTAGGAGGAAAGCTTTCAATCAAACTGGCCGCTCGAGGTCCTGGAGTAATCGACTGAATCAAATACTGAAATTTATCCTCCGCTAGCATCTCTTCATCTTAGTGTATTCTGCAAAATTGGCTCCAAAATCCCCAAAAAGATTTAATATCTCCATTAAATTTCTGAATTTCAAGTTTTGGCAAACGATACTTTCGAATACATGGTTTAATCGATCGATCGTCAGAATTATTTTCAAAATTTTCTACTTTCGATTTAAAAGATAAGTGCTGTTCTCAGTAATTTTCAGCATCGCTGAAATCCTTAACGTACTCCTTTCCTTGATCTTTGCCAATGTCGACAAGTAATAAATCAGAAATTGCTTGCTGAGTGGTTTCTAGGCAATGAAATTTATCAGGCAATTGCGAACTCAATTCGCGAAGCCTGACAATATTAACCCGTTTTCGTAATTTCTTCTGCGATAGCCTCCGTAGTACAGTATTAGTAAATGTCATTCGTAAAGTCTTACGGTGCAGCTTTAAAGCATCCATAATAATAATTCAAAGTCCGTAAAATGCGTAAAATAAAAAAAAGTAATAACATATTATTTCAAAATGTACCTTGTTTACTGTATCCTGTCGCGGACGCCATATGATGCATCTTACGTAGTTTCGTATATTTTTATATGCTTTATTTCACAATTACAAAATGACACACAACTGTACTCTTACTTTCTGTTCTAAAAACTATATCTGAAAGATGTTGCCAGATCTCAAAACAGTAACTAATGAGAAGTGACGTCACATGTGGGTTTATGAGTTGCAACACTTACAACCTAATTTCAGCAGTATTTGAATTATCCATACCAAGCCCTTTAGACGGCAGGTCGCAAGATTCATCCTTAACTTCAGTTAGACAAACTTTATCTTCTAAAGACAAAATGCCATTTTAAAATAACCCACCCCACAAGACATCGAAAATCTGTTGGATATTACGGCACCCTATAGATATATGCTAAATGCACTCGTATGTGCGTATTGTATTGTTACTGTAATGAGTATCTCACAGAGTAAAAAATGTGAAATCTTTACCTACCACTTACAGGTTAGGACAAGAAAGAAATGCAGAACAAACGTAATGTAGGTAGTGAGAAATTAACATGTACTTTTATTTTTATTAATTAGCTACTTGTAAAATAACGATTTCTATTACAAATAGTAATTAAAACAAAGAAAATCTTATGTTGCGATATTGAGAGCGATAATCAGACATGAGTGTTTATGATTCAAAAGTACATACAGGAAGACACAAGGGTATTAAAATAAAAATCTTTTAATTGTAAAGCATACAACATTATAAAAAACACATTTTTTCAACTATACATATAACACAAAATGCTTAATTAAACAAATTAAAATGATGAGATATCTTTATACAAAACTCATACAAGTTTATAGAAACTTGTTAAAATCACACAGCGCAAGAAATGATTTAGTTCCTGAGAATTATCAAAGCACAAAGTGACTTTTGAATGATGTGATGTTAATTTTTTTTTTAATTTACTGTGATTACCCCCGATCTTTAGAAACTGTTAAAACTATAAAGCGCAAGAAATGAATTAGTTCCTGAGAATTATCAAAAGCACAAAGAAGCGACTTTGATGTGATGTTAATTTAAAAAAAAATTTTTACTGTGATTTCACCCCGTCTTCTCTAATTTCCATGAACAATGATATATCTTTGGGTACCAGCACACCTTGACCAATGTGGAAATCTAGTGGAACCTAGAAAAGAAATATTTTCATAAATCAACTATCTAGTTTCTGTTGAATGAAGTACAAATAGTCCTTATTATATTGTATTGCAGACAAAAAGGTAGTGAATTTCGATTTTTTTTTCAGCTACCACTTTTATGTAAATTTAAATAGGGCGAAAAATTGATTCGGTGTTAAAACGCACAGTCAAGAAACATATAAAGCTCTAATTTGAAGCAAGCAAAGATAATCCAAGACAAAGCTGAAATTAGTTTAACAATCAACACAGATTTATTAAATTTACGATCAACACTCCTTGAATAAACAAAAAGCTTTTAATCTTACGCGTTCTCCTCACGCACTGAAAACGTATTTATTTACTTCATAGTTAAGAAAAACATGAAAAAAATTATAATGTATATTCGATCCGCTTCAGTCGTCACGTGATATTCAGATGGATTTGTCACTAACTATCGAACAAGTGCCAGTTGACGAGCCGTTGAGGTAGTGTTCGCTACGATTAGAATTGTTTATCTTAAAAAACACTGCTGCTCCTTACAGAGATTCTTTTCCTGTACTGATGCTTTCATTCCTTCGATATTACGATAAATTAGCCGTTAGCCATTTCAAAACTTTTTGAGTCAAACCTGCCACCAGGAAGTTTAAAAAATAGATAGGGAAAAAAGACAATTTTAGTATTTTTTTAGACAACCATGAGAAATGGAACTTAGCCTTGTCAGCCAGCAAATGCGGTTAGGCCTGTGGCGTACTATGAATAAACTGAGGCCTTTGAAGATGGCTTGGCCAAAATTAATGTAGTGTCCGAGTTGTTTAACAAAAAACAGGCCAGAAGTTAACGATAAACTTAACAATTTTAATAACAACAGAGCAGAACAAATTAAATTTAAAACAGCACAGCAGAACCAGACTGGTACAAAAGATTATAACAGCGCAGCTCCTAGACTCGCTAATCTTCAAAAGGAGCGGAAAGCCGTTCGGCCGCTTAGTCAAGGTGTTACATCGGACTCTCCTCGAAACAAAACAGTCTCGAATATATGGCTGGCTTGAAATCTCCCGCTGCTGGCGGGCATCTTCTTAGAAATAGTTCGGCTCCCGTGAGGGGGACCGAGGGATTTAGTTCACAATGACAGTCTTGACTCTGGTCGATCGTTACGTTAACTTTACGACTTTTGTAACGTCAGGGCCTCTAAGATACGACCACGAACAGACAGATTTACGAAGAGAAAGGAGGCACTCGCCTTTTTTTCACCTAGACCTTCGAAACTTTTTCGGGAAATCGATACGCAGGCTTAACTACCCCATCTTAATAATTCGACGGAGAAGACACGGATTTAATTTTAATCCTTCAGGTATTCAAAATTCGGTGGGAATCCGTAACTGATAGTTTTTTAAGCCTACGGCTGTATCTGAGAACATCTCCGCGGGTAGGGAAAAACACCACGATACTTGCGTGACGTCACAGGCTATACTATGGCAAATCACTATGGTGCTAGTCCTCGGAACAAGAATCTACGGATTTGAATCCTACGTAGACGTGGGCGTTCGTAGCCGTTCGGAATCGACTTTAAGCTGTAGGTCTCGATCAGTTTAGTTCTCACGTCACAAAAGAAGACCGTAGTGCTCTAACCTAGTCAATCGAAAATGGAAGTGCTTCCAGATACAAACCCTGTCTCTCTCTAGAAGTGTATCTCGACCGTCTCGATGGAAGTGAATGGTGATATAAAGGCAATTTAGCTTCAATTATTGAACTAGGAAATTGGACGGTTTCCTCCGGTTCCATAATAATAGCATCTGACTAGTCACATTAAATATGGACTCTACAAAGTTCAGAGAATACGTCTGTTACTGACCTTTGTCTCCGGACATTTCTTAATCCTGAAGTTGCTAAGCACGTGTGCCAGACACAACTTGATCTCCATTAGAGCAAATCGCATTGCGACGCAGTTCCTGGGTCCAGCACCGAAGGGTAGGTACGAATATGGAACCTGCTTGGTCCGCTGCACTGATGAGAACCTACATGGAGAGATATCCCTTAAACAGTTAGGGCCTGTTCACATAGGAGTCCGTTGCGGAGCGTTAAAGTATTGAAATATATTTAACCAATGACAAACCTCCAAATGATTAGCAATGAAATTTTTAACGCCTATGATTGGTTTATTTTCGTCTCAACGTCATCTTTCCCTTAACGCTACGCAACGGACTCCTATGTGAACAAGCCCTTCGACGTGCAAGCGTCAGGAGATATAAAATATAAGATTCTCCAAAATTAAACAAATTACACAAACTAGTTACATCTCGCATTATGGCACTACAAACCAGTTTAAATTTGCGTCTGATGAAATCTGAAATGTAATTTTCTTTCTATTTGTTGACACATCATACGTGCTAACTCATAATGAAAGTCATCAAATCCAAAATTTTCAATTTTGATACAAAAAGGGAGGTCGATTTTTTAATGGGAAATAGTATGAAATATACTGAAACACTGTTATTTAACAGATTGTGAAATATATTCGTCTCTTAGCGATATAAATTCATATTAATCTATTTAGTTATTTGAGGAATTGAAGGCTTAAACAGTCAGTATTGCTAAATGTTGAATTTTGGATGTGTACACAGAAAATGTCGTATATATTGACAGTATATATTGTGTATATATTGTCGTATAAATGTCGTATATATTGTCGTATATATTTCAGAGATTTAGAAACTGTCAGACTCTCGTCTCCCATTCTTAAGTGGAATTGATGAAGGTGAGTAATAGCGTCTTCAATAAGCCCAAAATAAACGCAAACAGGTGTCGAACGATATACACCTTTAGAGATGTGCGACAATAGGTAAAAGTACATGAGTCATTTAGAAGGATTTGTGAAACCCATTAGCGGTGCGCTTTTCCCTTGGAAAAGTCGGCAGGAAAGAAATTCACCATAGGTGGTCTGTAGAGGGCGGAACCGGAAAAGGTACGGTATTCGAGATGGTTCGGGAAAGGGCTGAGAAGAATGCATAAATAACAACGTGTTGCGAATGAGGGGGAGAATGGGCTGTTGAAAGGTCGCCACGCGTACGGAGAGATGGGGTCTCGTTTGGACTTTGAAGAATGAACCCCGCTTTCAGGAGTGTATCAATGTTCTTCGGAATGAACCTTTGTAAATGATTATTTAACCAAGATTTTAATGTTTCAATAAACTAGATGTAAATAAGAGTTGATTCAACAGTTATGATTACTTCTACAAGATAATGATTTGTCGGATCACGACCATAAAGGTTAACATTGGCGTAGTCGAATTAAAGAACGTGGGAGGACCCCAACGATACGGAATGTATCAGAAAAAGATGATCTAGAGTACTAGAGTGGTGATACATCATTAAGGAGACGCAGTTTCAAGAGAAGTTGGATTCCGAACGAGTCTACTGGGCACGACTTCAGCGACAGAATTTTACTCGGTAACTGGTCAAGAAACGGGAAGAGACACCTGTACCAGGAGAAATTCAAGGTCGGAGTGAGGTGTGCATCAGCGACGTGGTTATATAGTGAACTCTCTTGAACGGTGATCAAAGTGCGGCAGCAGAGAAAGATTAGAGGGACAGTTTTTCATCGAGGTGAAAAAGGGGTAAGTGATTCTATCTTTTCTCCCTGTGTATGAGATAGCGGTAGTAATTAGTTGAAGGAATCGAATTATTTTTTTATAAGTTTTGAAGTGTTGATTCATGAGTATAATGTTAGAAGTAATTTTTTGAGTTATTGAATTTTTGGTAATTGGATTATTATTTTAAAAGTGAAAAAGTGTTATTTTGTATAACGGGAAAAGTGTATAAGTGCATGTACTAGTGTATTAGTGGAAGTGATTTATAATTGTAGTAGTTAAATGCTCGTAGAATTATCATAATTGTTGAGGTAAATAGTTCAAGACAAGTATAGTTGGTTATATTTGGTTATAGTAGCAAAAGCGTTGAGACGATTTGATAGCTACCAAAGTTAAGGTGTTATATTTATATAAAGATAAAAGGAAAATCACATCCTAATTGTTAATCGTGGTTGAGTCTAAAAATGGCATTCTTGGGGAAGGGACGTAAGGCCGATTTAATTACGTTGGCTGCAGAGTTTAAGGAAGAAGTCCCTCCGAATAGCACAATGTATGACCTAAAACAAATAATTCAGGGAAGTGAGAAATATGAGGAAGAGTCCACTAAGGAACGGTTATTTGCCATAATTAATGAGAGAGTGGAAAGAGAACGAATTGAAAAACAAGAGAAAGATAGACAATGGGAGGAGACAAACAGACAATGGGAAATTGAAAAACAGGAGAGAGATAGACAATGGAAGGAGACAAACAGACAATGGGAAATAGAAAAAGAGGAGAGAGATAGACAGGAAAGATATAAACAAAGAGAAATGATGTTAAAATTGAAAGAATTAGAAGTTGAAGAATTGAGGATGAGGGCAGCTAAAAGACTTTCAAGTTTAATGGTCAGAGAAAGTATTGGAAGGGTTAATAATAATTTTGAAGGAGTTTTGAGAGATGAAAATAGGGTTATTCTTGAACCACTAGTTAAAACAGATAAGGTATTTGCCAAAATTGACCGGAAAAAGGAGGATAAAAGATGTTTTGTCTGTAATAGTAAAGACCATTTGAAATATCAGTGCCCCAAAAGAGTTCAAAATCTCAGAAATAGAGGGGATCAGATGGGAAATAAATTTGAGATGGAATTTAACAGAGGCGAAATAATTCAACCTGAGAATAAAATTGAAACCCAACAGGAAAGGGAAATGAGGTATGCAATTACTCAAGGAAAGGAGGTCCTCGAAGAGGTAGCATATTCTCAAAGGCATTTGAGTAAGAGTATAGATCAGATATTAGATGAGGAGTTGATTATTCCTCCTAATATGTTCGAAATTGTAAGGGATACAGAGGAGGAGATGGCTATTTCCCCGAATAGATTTGAAAGCGCAAAGGACACAGAGGAGGAGATGATTATTCCCCTTTATATGTTTGAAATGGGAAGTGAGCCGAAGGATGAGGAGATGTACTATAAGGGAGGAGGTAGTGAATTAAGTCCTAATGAGAATTTAGATGAGACAGAGGAGGAGATGATTATTCCCCTTTATATATTTGAAATGGGAAGTGAGACGAAGGATGAGGAGATGTACTATAAGGGAGGAGGTAATGAATTAAATCCCAATGAGAATTTAGATGAGGTGTGAGAAATGGATAAAATTTTGGATGGGGAATTAAGTCTCAATGAGAATTTGGATGAGGTGCGAGAAATGGGATTTTCAACGGAAAAAGAGAGGAAAGATCAAATTGATATGTTAAGGAATAAAGGGTTAAAGAAAACTAATAATGAGAATGGAAATAATCAAAGGGAAACACGAAACGAAGAATTAAATGCCCAGGGAAGTCCCAACGATACGGGTAGAAAACAGACGCAAAGTATGGGAGAAAAGACTTACGCAGAAAAGGGTGATTTTGAACCGACACTAGATCACAAATTCACAAAGGAGTCAATGAGAGATGGTGAAATAATAAAGCCAAAAACTCATTCGTATTTATTTAGGGTCCCGTAAAAATTGCAGAGAGGATCACAAATTTAAGTAATTCCCAAAGAATTCCGGGAAACTCAAGAAATTGTGTATTTTATAAATGTTATAGAAATGATTTAAGTAGCTCTCGAAGAATTCATTGAAAATTTAATTAAATGTGTATTTTGGTAATTGTATTGATAACTAATATTGTTGAATCCTAAGAAAAACGTATTAAATTTGTAAATATAATGGTATTAAGAATTTAGGTGTATAATTTATGTGATAGTTATTTTTTTTTTGGTGGTTTTGTTGTAAGAACACTTGGTTTATATTTAAGTGAAGAACTAAGTTAATGTTAAGTATTCCCTAGAGATTTGAGGAAAATTCATTAAAATATGTAAGTTTAACTGGTTAAGATTAAGCCAGGAAATTCCTAAAGAGTTTGAAAAAAAAAGGAATCAAAAGCGTAATTATCTTAGAAAGTCTTGCATTGAAGATAAGTGATTGGTAGGCAAATAATTTGTTAGTGTTTAGTTTAAAGTAAAGAAATGAGCAAGAATGATAATATTAATTTTGTGTTAAGGATAGGTGTGTAAAAGTGATTTTTTTATGTACCTGTAAATGTTGTGGCTGTCTCATATGCAGATGAAAACATGGAATCAATTACTTGTAAAAATGTGTTATTGCTGTGGCTACAAAGCGCCCCCCCCCCGTCACAAGTTAAAAAGCGCAGTTATTACCCCAGGGGAGTGCCTCGTTATCCTCTGATCAACAGGGACTGTTGTTCAAACGTGAAAAAAGACTTTTTTCACTTCTAGAGGAAGGGGCGTAATGTCAGACTCTCGTCTCCCATTCTTAAGTGGAATTGATGAAGGTGAGTAATAGCGTCTTCAATAAGCCCAAAATAAACGCAAACAGGTGTCGAACGATATACACCTTTGGAGATGTGCGACAATAGGTAAAAGTACGCGAGTCATTTAAAATGATTTGTGAAACCCATTAGCGGCGGGCTTTTCCCTTGGAAAAGTCGGCAGGAAAGAAATTTACCATAGGTGGTCTGCAGAGGGCGGAACCGGAAAAGGTATGGTATTCGAGATGGTTCGAGAAAGGGCTGAGAAGAATGCATAAATAACGAAGTGTTGCGAATGAGGGGGAGAATAGACTTGGACTGTTGAAAGGTCGCCACGCGTACGGAGAGACGGGGTCTCGTTTGGACTTTGAAGAATGAACCCCGCTCTCAGGAGTGTATCAATGTTCTTCGGAATGAACCTTTGTAAATGATTATTTAATAAAGATTTTAATGTTTCAATAAACTAGATGTAAATAAGAGTTAGTTCTACAGTTATGATTACTTCTACAAGATAATGATTTGTCGGATCACGACCATAAAGGGTAACAGAAACTTTTTATTAATGTAAAAAAATAGTCCAAATTTTACCCATCATGGGGAAACACTATGGAACTGCAATGTTGCTATTTAGAAAAATTGCTTAAAGCTTTGCTTGAAATGAAACAATTTTTGAAATAAATAGGAACAAAATACGTCTTCTTAAAATCCTTAATAACAATTTTTACTGTGGATTTTAGGAATCTGTAATTTACTGTATTGCTTATTCAACAAAATTCATGTAAGGAACCTTTTTAAACTAGCTGATATAAAAGATCAGTGTAAAGTCCGAAAGACTCTGGAACCCTATTGAACATCGGGTTCCTGTACACTTAAATACACATAAAAATGCGATCAAATATGCAGCCAAATCTATTGCGCCCATTTGGATTATGCGTTCCATATCGATTGACCTATGAAACATACATGATACCATTATGCGGACAAAGTAGAGAATGGGTATGGTACGTCTATAAAAAAAAACATGAAAGTGGATCAAACTTTTACTCTCTCTTCATCCTTTTTGATGTTTTAAAATTTATCAACGTTTATTCAGAATTATCATTTCTGGTATCGGGATGAAAGACATCAGAATTATAAGTATTTCTATTATCATGAGCACAGACTAATGGAAAGATTTTAAAATTAATTCTGAAATTGAATAATTGTGAAAGATTACCTATCGGGATCAAACTTCTCTGGATCTGGAAATAGTTTGGGGTCTCTGTGAATGGCGTAAACTGGGATGGTGACAGGCATACCTTTAGGGACAATCAGTCCTGTGTCGCCGAGTTTGTAGTCTACGTCTGCTAATCTTTCTATTCTGAAACAGAATTACAAGTTCTTAAAAAAACCCATTGTAATGAGTTCTTAAAATAAACCCTGAAAGTTTTTAAAAAAATAAATAAATAAGAAATGTAACGAATCTTTGATTGTCAGTCTTTGAAACATTAAAAAATGACTAAAGGTATTTTTGTGTGTGAATGGGTGAGCCAACACTTGTTTCCTTTGAAAAAAAACAGGTTATGGTGTCTACAATATACTGTTGCAAATTTTGTAAATTAATGTATGTCTTTAGCTTAAATTACCGTTAAAATTGTTTTTCTGCTTGTAAAATAATGCATTATTATCGTTTGTTTCATGTAAATAGTCGTATTAGCTAAATTTCTGCAGTGCCATGCATTTAATATAAGGTTTTTAGGGTATCTCCCCGAATTGGCGAGATATTGGCTTGTTGGCGACTCATTTTTGATGCCAAATTTGGCGAAATATTACCAAATTTGGCGATTTGGAGTCAAACCTGGCGAATTTTCCAAGCCTGGAATGTTCTAGAACAGGGTTGTCAAACTCAAAGGCTACCTTGGGCCAAACAAACAAGGTTTAACTATAGGTGGGCAGCAAAAAAAAAATCAATATTAATAGAAACGTAGGTTTATTTACCTAATTACAGTATATTCAACATAAATATATGCATTTTGTTTAATAATCGCAAAAAAGAGTATCATTAAAAATATTTAGCGAATTCTTCCTATCTTATTATAATTCTGCGTCGGTTATTTTATTATATATTATTGTGTGCCAATATATTGGCCGGGCCGCAAAATTGTTCGTCGCGGGCCGCGAGTTTGACACCCCTGTTCTAGAACATTGTGGAAATCCCCAGACTCTCGAGAAGCTATAAATACAGCCTCGATTGGAGGTGAGATTTCAGTTTTGAGAGTGCTTCGAGATTGTCAAAAGCGCCGCTGTTAGCTGTGAGATTTTCTTCGGAGAATTGCTGAGATTTATGTCGCGATAAGTACGACTTCGTGCGGCGACTTTTGTGTTGAGATTTTTCGTACTTCTGTGAACTAGATATTGTGTTAGAAGCACTATAGTCCGTTTCTGACAATCTGTAAGCTGTAGTATCCTGTAAATATTTTTTTTGTTTTTATTCTGTCTTATTCAAAGTCCATTCAATCGCTAAACCCGAACTGGGAATTCGTAACAACTTTAAATCAGAATGCAGAAGGGCGATCAAATCTAATAGCCAGTTCAACCTATTGTAAAGACTTTCTAATATTATGATTATACACCCTCATTCATTACTAGTCTGTAAATCCCTTTAAAACTTTCGAAAATTAAATTTTTCTTTTCAAGAATATTTTTCTACTGTCGCATATTTTGTAACGTGAATAACATTTGGACAGAATAAAAAATATAGCTATCACAACATGTTGCAACACCAATGAAAAGTTAAGTAAAATAAAATGTACTATTTAAACAGGGTGCAGAATGCTATCAATAACAAGTTTTTTTTATCTAATTATTTTATGATTACAATGGATTATATCATTTGCATTTTTTCTCATAAACACGAATTTATTGTCCAGTCAGACTAACTCTAGTGTTTTTCTTCCAGATTTCTTATTTCAATACATGATATATTAAAAAAATCCTTTTCAGAAACTGAGAAATAGCGACAAATTTTAATACTTCAGGTACAGTCATGGGTAAGTCGTAAGCCTACATATTCCACTAGCCTAATTTGCTTGCTCGCCATTAGTTAAAATATGAGAAACTATCACTCAATGTAGTAGCTCAAATTAGTTTTAAGAAAATCATTCATTTTCTTTTATGGACACTTACCTGACGGCAGGTGAGTAAAGCCTCATTGTCTCTGCAATGACGTTATCAAAATATTTCATGCTTTGAACAGCTTCGTACGTTAGTTCACCCTGTGGGCAGTGAGAGACAGTAGACATAATTATTTTCAGAGAAAATTAATGAATAAACTGATGAACGTCAATTGCGATATGCAAATGTAATAATGTTTATCAAAAAGTGAATGAAGAAGAAGATAAATATAAACAAGATATAAAATAAATATAACTTTTACAAATCTTACAAATTTCTAAAAATGTGTGTAGAAACCTGCCTTTTTAAATTAGTATAGTTCAGAGAAAAATTCAATGAATAAGTTTTTTAAACGAATCAAAGTACAATGGTTTCGTTCAATTACCATCAGTCTCGACCGTCATAGTTACACGAACGAAATTCATACTTTTTATACTTTCATTATATATTTGCTTTGACAGAGTGGTTATTCTCTCGGACCCAAGGGCAGAGCTACAGGCTATTGGATCAGGGGCTTGTCCAATCTCCGGGGATATCTTCGAATGCCAAATTCTTTTGGAAAAACTGAGACTGGGTGGGTAAAGAAATTGTCTTACAATGGATCCCTTGACATTGTGACCTTTAAGGAAACGACCAGGCCGGCAAACTTGGGGGAAAAAAAGGTACTGAAATAGTTGAAAAGTTATCTACAATTCGTTCCTTCCATTCTGTAAAACCATATATTCGTAGACTTTTTAAACAAAAATGAAGAGAAAAACTTATGCCGCGTGTCTCAAATAAGAGCTGGAAAGATATCTTAAGAGGGGAAAATAGCGGACAAACCACGGGTTAAAGCAGTGGCCAATTTTAGGCTCGAAATTAGTCACGATTACTTAGCGAGCCATTTCTATCGTGTTGGTATTCTTACCAGACAGGACCCACATCGGGAAGTGCCCGGCGCTGCGTGAAGCTTCTGAGGTGGAAAAGTATTGGAACGCTAGAGATCAAATGACGAGATGTTGACTTTTCACGTTATACGTTCACAGAGTTTTGTTCTGTTTGCAAAAGTCTGTCTTATTCTTTTCCATTGGAAATTAAAAAAAAAGTACTCTTATTATTCTGTTTTCCTTTCATTATCTTTTCTCTTAGCTTCGATTTTCAGTTACTCTTTTTTTAATGTCTTATGATCAAAATGTCAAATTTTTATAGACAAAAATCAACTATATACACTCATGGACAAAAAAATTAGCGCACCAAGAAGGAGTCGTCAAAATGAAACGAAATTTTACATACGTAATGACTACTTTGATATAAGTAAATTATAAGAAAATCAAAGAAAAAGGATAATTTATTTCAGAGAAAAAGGCAAAAGAACGGAGGAGTTAATACTCCGTTGGATCCCCTCTAGCGCGAATGCACGATGCGATACGATCGGGCATTGAGTCATACAAATTCTGTATGATGTCTTGAGACATTTCCTTCCATATTTGCTGTAACCTTGCCTCTAGTTCGTTCAAACTCGTGGGATGCCCAACTCGTCGTCCCAAATGATCTCAGATATGCTCGATTGGATACAAATCTGGGGATCGGGCAGGCCAAGGAAGGGTAGTAACAGTGCGGAGACAGTCTTGTGAGACCCTTGCCGTATGAGGCCGAGCATTGTCTTGTTGAAAAATGGCTCCTGGGAGCCGTTGCATGAGTGGCAACACATGTGGTTGCAGGATTTCATGAACATACCGCTGGGCTGTCATGGTGCCACGGAACAATACTAGGGGTGACCGTGTATTGTAGGCAATGGCACCCCATACCATCACACCAGCTGTGGGAACGATGTGTCGCTGTACAGCAAAGGCAGGATTGAAGCGTTCACCACGGGCTCTCCACACACGAACACGATTGTCATCACTGCCGAGATTGAATCTGGATTCGTCGCTAAAGACGACCTGGTTCCATTCCGCTGCAGTCCAGTTTCATCGTGCGCGGCAAAACTCCAAACGGAGGCGTCGATGGGTGGGCGTCAAGGTCAGCACACGTAATGGGCGCCGCGATACTAACTGTCCTTCAGCCAGGCGCCTTCCTATGGTTCGAGAAGACACAGAGGCCCCTAGTGAAGGTGCTACCTGTGCCTGGATGGCGGCCGATGAAGCAGTTGGCTGTACGCGTGCATTTCTTACGATGTGGCGGTCTTCTCGACGACTGGTCTGTCGAGGGCGTCCTGAGCCTGGTCTTCGTGTACATGACATCTCTCTGGTCCACTGGTCCCAACACCTCCTCACAACACAATCAGAGCGGCCTAATTGACGAGCTACTCGCCTAGCTGACCACCCAGCTTCCATCATCCCGACGATTCTCCCCCTCTCAAACTGCGACAACTGCTTATATTGTCTTCGAACACGGCGTAATGGCATGTCTATCTCAGCTCTTCCTTTGTAAATGATTCAGCACACTCAAACAAGCTTTGGTTACCTGTTTTATACTCCACAGAGTACGATGTTCAACGCCCTCTACCGGCTATACGTAATGCGCAATCACGCTGCATTTCTAATCATTTGCATATCTCCCCAACATGTACCTTCATTGCAAGTTTCGTTACGATCTCGCAATTATTTCTTGGTGCGCTAATTTTTTTGTCCATGAGTGTATTTAAATTCTGATGTTGACAATAGATAAGTCAGTTGTATTTATATACGAAGATAGGAGAGGGGTTGTAAAATAACAACCGGAGATGGGAAATGATAACACTTGTTATTGTTCACAAAAACTTTTAATTTATGTATAGAAAAATCTTCTCAAATCTGGTTGCTAACGGTCATACCGTCTACAAGACTTAATACAAAATTTAAAAAAAAAAAATTCAATATGCAGGCACAGTTTTTGAATAAACATGTGTTTTTCGACGAGGAAAACAAATTAGAGAAACTGGATTTTGAATGTTGCTCTGTACAGTTACTTATGTCAAATAAATTAAGATATATTCCTTGAGCAAGCACACCTCGTAAAAAATTAAAGTTACCACCTATATTTTATTAAAACTCAAACTTTGTGTGGAATTCAGTAGAAAAAAGGGTGCCTAATAGCGCAATATACGCAAGAATACGATATCCCTTAATTGAGTAGAAACAAAATTAAATAAGTTTCGAATAGGTTAAATCTGGGTTAACAAATTGGAGGTATTTCAAAGCTGTGGTTGAATTGGCTACTGTTTGACGATATTTTCCGTTTGCACGAACTTTTGGCTAATGCCAATGAAAGGATGCCATTTACTGATTACCTTAGAACAAAAATAAAATTCAAAGATTGCCAAATTTAAAGCAATATTGTTGAAAAGGGAATACAAACATGTACGGCACGTAATTGAAACAAAAGCCGGTTTAAAATTGTATTTTATAATTAAGATAAGAAAAAAGATGAATTTATTCCAAATTTATTAACTATCACCTGTCCGATTCATGAGGAGTCTTAGATTTACGGTTAAAATAGACTTATTTTTAAAAATATATATATATATATATTATAGTATGCATCATAGCTAAGTTTAGAAGAAAGATGGCTTCATTTGAAATTTCATGGACTAACAGTAAAATCTATATTTTATTGCAAAACTATTTTATTTTCGGGAAAATGATATTAGTTTCAGATAATGAAGTTCCATGCCGACTTAAAGAAAGAAATTTGCTCGAGTGATTTCAAAATATTGAAATCAACCAAAGAGGTCATCCGATCTTTTTTGGCGAGAATGTACAAGTTACGTCTCAAATAAATGAGGTACAATTGATTCTTATATTTATCAATAACACGAATAACTTGAAATATTAAAATTAAATTATCTCAAAATAAACCTTCATGTCAAAATAAGAATATTGAAATTCTTAAGCTGTAGATAACCGAACTATTAAAATTATAAACAGTACATAAATTGAATTATTTAAACTGAAGCAATACATAAATTTCCTCTCAAAGACTGATCCAGATACGTGAAGGGAAGTCAAACATTCTATTCCCTTTCCAGGGCTATCAGCCATTATCTTTTCTAATATTTGCCAATGTTTTTGTTCAGCGCAAATGTAAAGCTTCATCAGTGTTCAGGGGGAAAAAACCTTGCACGTTACCTCTAGCAACACATTGTCAGCGCAATAAACGCGGCAGAAATTGAAAACTCATAGCTCACTTTGTTAGCCATCAGAGCTTCATCCACTTCCTCGATCACTCTCTCCTGGATATCAGGATTCAGGGCCAGTGAGTATGATGCAAAAGACAGGGCAGAAGAGGTGGTGTCATAACCAGCCATGAAAAATAACACGCACTGACCTACAAGTTCCTCATGTGTTAGTTCTGCAAAGTGAAAAAAAAATAATTCCATTAAAAAGAAAAAAACTCATCCATAACGATAAAAGCCATTGTACGTAACAGTTTCGTCGTCATGACACATGACACTGGAACCAAAATGTATTTTTATCCACCCAAACTTTATTTCTAAATTTTGGTAATGCGGAGGCACTTGCCGTGAGAAATTCGCACTGTATATCGCTGAAATTATTGACCCCTTTTTATCTGGGAGCCCACACAGGTGAGTCAACATTGCTCACCTTGGTACCACCTCTAATTCGATCGATCAACCGCGACATCTAGGGGGGGGGGGAGGCTCGCACATTCTCCCACCAACTAACTTCGTGGAAAGACTTTCCAATCTACTGAATTAATGTGCCCATACCCGACGTAGATGCAAAGGTATTTTATGGCTTTCATCGGTATTCGATTCGAGCTCAATGCGCTACCACTGGGCTACCTAAGGTCTACCCACCCACATTGAGTAAAAGGAAATACTTTCCAGTTATCCACTCTAGTACAGCTACGTAAAAACATTAGTTACCAGTTATCAATTAAAATTAGTTATCAGTCACTTCATAAACTTACTTCTTTCAAATTAATACTTAGAAATAGCTATAATCTTTTTTTTTCATGCTTAACCATGTACATCAGTCGTTCTCAAACTTTTTTTAAATTGTACTCTTTGGTACTGAACAAAAATCTAATTAACTCCTACAAAATAAATAAATAAATAATTAAATAAATAAATCCCAATTTTGTCAAAAAATGTGCCACTACCTTACAAATTACAAATTACTGAGTACATTTTAAAAGTATAAAAATGAAACATCTGTAACAGAAAATACTTCAAACGGGATAAAGGTATTTAAATAATGATTCTCATTATTACCTTATATCCCTTCTAGAGGATTGGTTATTTATTTTAAATGGAACAAATTAAAAATATTGCGAATCAAAATTTTCAGCTCTTGCAATTCAGTTGAGAAATCGAGTAGTTTTAAAGTTTTTAGTAAGCGAGGAATATAACATAGCCTTCTTGATTGATCATTTTGAAACTACGAGGGCAGTGGTGCATCCAGGATTTAATCTTGGTGTGTGTGTGTGTGAGGGGGGGGGGGGGGAGATGAACGGATAAAAATATTTATAATGGAAATTCAATATTCATAATACAATTTCTATTTCTTTGGCGGGGGGGGGGGGGCCTTGGGCCTCCCCCTGGGTGCGCCACTGTACAAGGATCTGTACTTTTTAGGTACACGTTGAAAAAATCTTAGATGAAGTAGTTAAATATGTCTTCGGAAGAAAAATTAGAATTTTAGAAGTTTTTAAAATTAATCACGGGTAAAAATTTCCTGCAGTTCTCAGATTATTTACCCAACTTTTCCAAAAGAGTTTCGCGTAAATCCCTTTATAAGTCATGATCGTAACTTAGTTTGAGAGCTGTGATGTACTTGAAACTGAAAGTCTCAATGAAACAAAACAGCCTTTCTTTACAGCTAAATACATGATAGGGTCGCATTTATAATAAGGTTCCTGATTAATGTGTCTGGATATTTCATGTCAGTGTATTTTTCAAAGACATTAGATAGAATTAAAGGATTTTTTCAGCTGCTCTACGTACTTTTTTTTGATGAATAGTTCTTAAATATATGACTACTATCCGTTTTTCCATAATTTTCCGTGATGTCGTCTTTTTCGTGCTGATCTAGTTTACCATCATCATCAGCTTCTTTGGCAGTATCCATAAGCAATTGAAGAAAATCATTTCTGGTCTGAAATACGAAAACTATTTTAATTTTGCAACAATTATCAAATATTAAAATTAATTAAATTTTTTTTCGTTTATTTTAATACTTATACAGAACATAAATGCTATAATATACACCACACATACGCCTATGATTTTTCGTACCTCTTTGCAAATGGAAGCAAACATTTTTTCGTGATTTCGACTGACATATATCATTTTGAACATTATACGACAGCCTTCTGCTCTCGCAAACATACTCTCTGATCCATCCATCCCGCCAAAGCAATGTCTCGCAAAAAAATGTTAGTTGCTTTCTTATAATTTTCAATAACTAATTAGATTTTAGTTCATCTGAAAGTTTCCAGATTAACTACAAAGTAGACTGAGAAAAGCTGGAAAGGAAGTTCTAATTGCTGAAAACCACATATCAGAGTTCAGGTGGCCAAGAGTCTAAATTTTCCTTCTAGCTGAATTTTTCTTCAAATTAGACAAAACATTCCTTTTAGTGAATCCGAGTATTGATGTCATGACAGACATCTGCGTGCGCTTATGTTATAGGCATCTGTACTGCAAGAACAAATACAAAGTACCTTCTGTTTGAACAAATGCAATCCGGGCTCGAGGTAGCCTTGTGGTAGCGCTCTGGCTTTCGGTATTGAGGGTGCTCTGGTCGAATCCCGGCACGCACCATTAAATACCTCCGTGTCTAGGCCGGATATGGGCACGTTAAATCCGTACACCGGAAAGTCCCTCTATGAGTTCAGAGAGGATGGTAGAGGGTGCGATCCCCCAAGATGGCGATCCTGGGGGTGCTCGGTCAAAATTGAAGTGGCAACTAGCTAAATTGAACTCAGGCCCTTGTGGTGCTATATATAAACCGGGGCCGCAGAGTTCAGCGTCATAAATTTTGCTTTACCACGGACCGTTATGGAGGAACGTAATCCTACGTTAAAAGTCTTTAATAACGCAAAATGATGAAAATCAATGAAGTTTAAGCTAAAGAATGAAACTTTCAACAATGTACACCAAACAATGCATATAACAACACCGTCCAAACTATTTCGAACAAACTATTTCGAAGAGTGATAACAACAGAAAGATTAAAATTTTTTACAGGATTCTTTTAGCCATATAATAAGATATAATAATATATAATAAGAATATATAATAAGACTTTGTTAATTCTAAAGGTTCCGCTGACCACAGCGATAAGATTATACGGCATTAAGACTTTGTAAAGTTTTAATGCAAATAAATTGAAACTTGTTGCACAAGTTTCGACACTTTTTACACTTAACACATGCTACAGATGGTGTTCGCACTTTATGGAAACGATTTTGATATTTAAGTTTTATGCATAAATGCCGTATTTTTTGGAGTGATTTGCTTCTATCTGAAAGCCATAGTTCTTGACAATAGCTCGAATTTTCTTGAAAGTAAACTTTTTCTTAGTACTGTCATGTCAATTTTTTCCCATTCCTCTTGGCCCGTTTTCCAAAGTCCGTTCAGTGTTCTTGGATGCCATTTTCCTAAGGCTCGTATTAAAAAACTGAAAGAGCAAAAGTTCATTGGAGAAGCTTCAGGTGATATTACACGTATTTAATTACATGGGATACACTTTATTCCTGTTTCTGATTCTTTCTTTGCTAAATAAGCGGCACTTGATTTAGACGTGTGACTAGAGGCTTTGTCCATATGAAGCTCAACTTTATCAATGTCGTTTCCATATAAGGCTTGGAATTTCAAAAGCAAAATCAGACGAACTTTAGGTTTAAACATCTTTTTTGACTTCAAATCTTTATGAATGATTTCACTTACAGTGCCAAAAGACATTCCTAGTTTCGATGCAATGGATCTTTGAGTCAGCGGATTTTCTTTTAGGATCAGTGACTTCTCTTTGTTGATATTTAAAGGCGTTCGAACAGTCTTAAGATGAGGTTTCGAGGTCATGTTTTCATTTTTAATTTCAGTAAGACTTTTTTCCTTTCAAATTTAATATATTATAAATACCTTTTTTTGAAATGTAATAACCGAGATTTTTACACCGCTTTATAATTTGTTGATACAAATAATTCTCCTCGGAAAGTTCAGTTACGTAACCTTCAAGCCATCTATTATTTTTAGGAGCCCTTAAAAAAACTTTTTATTTACATTCCAATCAAAACAAAACAGTAGCAGACAATTATTCTGAATTTGCCAAATTTTTATCTCAAAATGCAAAGGACAAAAATAAATTACAAAATCGTTTCCATAAAATGAGAACGACCTTCTGTATAAAACCTGGGAAATAAGTAAATTTGAAAACCAAGATGATTTATTTGGAATATGTTTAATCAATAGTCATTAACTCTTTACTCATTTTTTCCACGGTTTTTTAAATACAAATAATTTGAATATGATTTTTTCGTTCGTCCAAAATAAACTTAAACACATTCTTATGTTATTCAAAGTTATACTTTTTTTTCTGTTATTTCAACAAAAAAGTATTTATACGAGTAACGTAAAAATTTTACTGATGATAGGATGTACTCTATACCTATTCTCAAGAACGGCATCTTAAGAAAAACTTTTAAATGAAATTATTTGAAGAGCTAGAAATTACCTGTCCAGTTCTCTGCCGCTCTTCTATGATTTGTCGAGTCGTATCAGAAAAGAACTTAAGAGCTTTTGGTGAAAATATGCTGATTCTAAAGAGCTTACTAAACCAAGGTAAAAGAGCTGAAATAAGACATCAGAAAATATCAGAATTTATATTATAGTTCCAAATATAATCAGTAACTTCTTATGCTCCAAAAATATTTGTCAGCAATCCTAGGCAGCAGTTTAACAATGCAGAAGACCATCACTATAATGCAGGAACATATATCAGCACAGTTATTTTTTTTCCGATTAGTTGTGTAATGAATGAATTTCCTGAAAACACAAGATTTGCAAAGATAAGTTTAATACTTAATGCATGTTGAATTTTTAATCAGCTTGCTCATTCAAATGATTTCGGTGTTAAAAGTTTTTTTTAATAACAACATTGAACAATCTCAGGGATTAATTAGGCAGGCAGTATTAAAGACAATTATTAATGACCCATCCTACAATAAATCTGGTCATTATTTTCGGACAAATTTTCATTTTCATGGATATTTTCGATGCTGATGAATCTACTATTTAGAAAAATCTGGAGTTAGAAAGAAAGTACTGAAAGTTTCTTCAGCACTTCTCAAATCTACTGTTTAAATTTCAGCTACATTGTCATTAACTTTTTTGTTAAGATAGGATTGGTAAAGACATGCTATAACACTTTTCGTATAAAATTTAAGTTTAAAGATGTATAATTCTTTTCTGTAGCACCAAAAGGGGCTAAAAACATTTCCACTTAACACAGCCTTCAGATAAACACAGCCTTTTTACATAAACACAGCCTTCTTAATCAATAAATAATTTGTCTTTAAACGCAATTAACAACAACGCAATTTGGTTACTGCATTGCAGTAAAGACGATAGTCACATCAAATTAATCGATAAAGTAAATCAATTTTTAAAAAAATTAAAAAACTTTTATTAATCTTATACATAATATAGTAAAAAAATATTATCAATTAATAAGAATATTTATTCAACATGCGTCTTAAAATCTTAATTTATTTTCTCCTCGCGTTTACTTCAAGATTTTTGTAAAAGTTGTCCAATATTTTTACCATAATTTTTAATGAACGTTTAACAAAACCTTCATTAAAAATCAGCAGATTTAATAAAATTGTTGACAGAATAAACGCAACAAACCTTTTAGCGAACCTTTTAGTTACAACATTTACCCGTGGTTGTTGTAGTTATGGTTGTCGTTCCTAGGAATAGTGCAGAAGAAAAAAGGTCTTAAATTGAACCAAAAGCCTGGATAGCAGCAGCTGCCAGATCTGGTGCCTGTGGGATGTATAGGAGGTTTTGTGGCGACAATACAAATTTAAAAAGTGCAACCACAATGACTAGACAGTCAGAGATATGTTCTGGAGAAATCTGGGTTTCTGGACAATTTCTACAGTTGATAAAGTATCTTGCGTTGTCCTCATTACGCTTTAATAGAAGAACCCACGCTGATGAGAAGTCTTGTGATTTTTTCAATGAAATTTACATTTTTTTCTAACGTGGCAGGAACTTGTCTTATCAACAACTGCTCTTTACACATCACGACTTCTTTGGCTTATTTAAAATAGGAGCACCACAGACGGCAAACCAACGCCACTCTCAATGAGGGTACAGGACATTAACGTCCAGATAATACAACCTCAGAGGCACTATATAACATTGATGTATTAAATCTTTCTCTAACTGATAGAACAATATATGTCTAAATGGTTCGTCAAAAATTTCAGTGATAATATTTCGATGCTATGTAATCTATTTAAATAACCTAGAGTGAAAAATACTCACAATAGCAAACAATTCTCCAGCTGATAGTCTTGGAGAAAATTAGCTTCGCTGCCTTCACGAACTTGTTGTCAGGATCATTGTGAGAATCAATCTTGGTGGAAAAAGCGCTGCTGGCGATGACATCCATAGTGAAGGCTCCGTAAAGGCTTAATATATATATATATATATATATATATATATATATATATATATATATATATATATATATATATATATATATATATATATATATGTGTGTGTGTGTGTGTGTGTGGTAATTGCGCCTACATCGGAATGTGGTACCTGGCTTTACCAATAGATGACACTAACATCCGTTTGCGCCGTTCCAGCCTAACTAAAGAATGAGAGATCTGGCAACCCCAGCCAGAGGTTGGACGGAGACTAACTATAACGCGTTTGTTTGATAGCAATAGACGACTGCTATATAATGCTCATGTAATATTTAATGACGTACCTTGTAAATAATAACCTTTATAAATAAGTAATATTCTTTAAATGTTAGTATAGATTATAATACGTATATATATATATATATATATACGTATATATATATATATATATATATACATACGTATATATATATATACACACACACATATATATATATATATATATATATATATATATATATATATATATATATATATATATATATATATATATATATACGTATATGATTATATGTGTGTGTGTGTATGACTTCAATGTAGAAAAAGAGAAATTTTCATCTTAGAGACAAAAAGAGTTTACATTTATCTGTAAAAAACTAAATTCTTGCTAAATAAGTAAGTAGGTAAAGAATAAATCATTAGCATCTCATGTTGAAAATTACACACAAAAACACACTCGCTAACGGTCTAAAATATTTGAAACTCTAAAATATTTCAGAGTTTCTTTACTGTAGCAATTGGAATTTGGCGAAATATTTAGGGAGAGATTACACGAGAGTTATGACTTTCACGAAAGAGAAGGAGCTGTACAAACGTGTTGAAAGAGTGGTTCCAGTTTTTGATTTTCGTACCGCGCCTCGAACAGACACTGCCAGCTCACGTAACGATGAGACGCCTAGAAAAACGCGGGGAAAAGCCTCTTTTTCATTCCTTTGCAGAAAAGCAGTAAGGAATCAAGTAAACCCAGAGACGTCATTTTATTTTATTTAAGATTCATTTTATTTGTTACATTTTAGGTTTACAGATTTTGCTAAAGAGGACGCTGGATGATCCGACCAATGATAAAGATGGTTGAGTGTCACATCATATTTAAGTACTACGAGAATATTGTTTTAGTGATAAAATACCAATACCTTTATTTTCAATAAATTATTGAAATAATTGTAGTACTTGATTATAAGTATTTGCTTTTTTTAATTATTTGCAATTGAATTTGTAGCATTTAGTTTTTAGCAAATATTTAATTTCTTTTACTCATGTTAAAGCTAAAAGTTTTATTAAATTTACTATAATGCAAGAATTAAAACTTATACTATTTAAAACTATAAATCTGCAGCGCACCCAGCTGCCATACACATGCCCCAGTCCCACCACAATTTTGATCAAGCACCCACAGAGGCGACATCTGGTGGGTTTGCACCGCCCCTCCTCCCACCCGTATAAACCTAACACAGGGAATTTCCAGCCTACAAATATAACTTGTCTATTCCCGGCTTAGACACGAGAGCAGTCAGTGGCGCTTGTCGAGATTTTGACCGAGTACCCTGAGTGACGCACTAACCACTAGGTTGCCACGGGACAGTTAAAAAAAGGAAACATAAAATACTGTTTCTCAATTTTAATTGAAAAATTAGCTTTGTGGTTTGTAATAAGATTGTAATATCTTTGTCACTTTTACCCTTTTTTTTGCTCTAATTTTAGGTCTATTTTAGAACTGCAGTAATAGTAATAATAATTGAATTCTTTGTGTAAACAAATATTTCCAAGAATACGTGATTTCACATACCTCTTAGCTTCAATGGGTTCCCCTTTCTCGGATGCTTTTCTGAAATTCTTTTCAAGTGTTTTTGAACATTCTATAAAAATGCTCGTCATCTATAAATGGTAATAAAACATGAGTTGCTACAAAATATAGTAAAAAAAATGTATTTTGAGAAGAAAGCTTGATTGCAATACTATTGTATAATCCTATGAAAGGAGGGTGAAAACTCAGATAAACGGCGGGGAAAAAATAATGAATCCTGATGACTGCTGTCACTGAAGATCAACGGATGGTTTTTTACCTGAAAGGCCACTGTATTTCTTGCTGTAGAAAGAGAATCAGGGGTCGGCAACGCGGTGCCCGGGAAACAATTTTAAAGTGCCCGCCGTTCAAATATCTAAATTTTAGGCATTTGAGTTTAGATATTTGATTGAGAGAGATCAGTAGAGGAAAGATATTTGAGCGGTTTTTAATTTTATTACCACAGGTGAAAGAATTTCTATTATCCAGGAATGAAATTTGTTTAGAATTAGAGCAAAATCCTTGGTTAATAGAGCTAGGCTTTCTAACTGATTTAACTGTAAAATTGAAGGAAATAAATTTGAAACTACAGAGTAGAAATCATCATATTGCCTCTATGACACGTACGACAAGTATGCATTTAAAGCTAAATCGGCGCTCTGGAAATTGAATATGGAGAAAGATAATTTATCACATTTCCCAAATATAAAAATGGTGATAGAAAATTATTACGATGGAAATGCTACCACCTATTAGTTTTCCTAACATTTTGATTCCTTATTGAAAGAACTTAATACCAGATTTGAAGAATTCTACGAATTGGAGACATTCTTGACGTTTTTTATTAATCTTTTCTCTCATATAGAGCAGAGCTCAGCAACCTTTTATCCTCCACGGCACAACAACGTTTTTCCAATAATTCCGCGGCACACAAGAAAAAGCTTGCAAATACATAAATTACAATAAATACGTATATGTTTTTATTTGATAAAAAACACAATAAAACAGCTCTATGTATCAAGATAATTATAATCCTTTAAGTTTTATATAAATCATTTTGAATTGTACATCTTTACAAGAACAAAAATATAAAGTTACAGTTTACAAGTAAAAAATTTTTCTCTTTAAATTTTTATATTAAAATTTGTTTTTTGGTCTTTAATTAAGTCTAATAAATCAAAGTTAATTTAAACATAACTAATTTATTAATGAGATATTTGAGCTTATTTTGATGAACATGTGTACGTTTTATATTTGGCTCTATATTAGAAAGATCTACTCGAAGTTCATGGTCAAGACCCTTTAAACATGATTGTTTGTCATTTTTAATTAGAACCAGTGTCGAAAAACTCTGTTCGCATAAGTATGTCGTAGAAAAAGGGAGCAAAATTGCAATGGCCTTGTCAGAAATTTGTGGATATTCTTTCTTAACTGAAATCCAGAAATGTAATGCTCGAGCATACATACAATGTATCGTAACAACATGTTTTTGTTTTGTGTATAATTTCGACTCAGAGAAATTACATATTAGCAAAAAGTTAGAGGAATATTTTACTTAGAAATTTTTCTAACTAATAGCGGAGGTTAATTTTTTACCACGTTTTTATTAACTCGCTGTCTTGTTTATTTGTGAGTGTGTTTGTCCAGTACAAATCTTGCAATCGATTTTTAACTAACTTCCCGACTAGCTAGACATTTGAAGCTTTTAGAATAGCTCAGAACACGATGACAATGCATTATTTTAATACTTTTAGCCATCTTTAAGCAGAATTGAATTAATTTTCAGTTAATTTTGTTTTGTAGACTGGTGCACCCATCTATCGGCCGGGACGGGAACGAAAAGTTCCAATTAACTTCATTTCCTTTAAACTTGATGGGATAATTCATCAAAAACATTTTAAAAAGCATTTATTAATACATAGAATTGTCAAGTTTATATGATTCAACAGAAAATTTAAAAACATGGTGTATAAAAAGTTCTTTTTATCTTGTAAATATTTCATTATTATAATCAATAAAATCACCGGGGCACAGTCAAGATAACCTCGCGCCACACTAGTGTGCCACGGCACGGCGGTTGCGGAGTACTGATATAGAGGACGATTTGACTAATATAACCGGAACATATTTTGATATTTCCAATACGGAGGACTGAGAATTGGAAATTATAAATATAAGAAATGACACTGAATTAAAATTACAGCATAACGAAGAAAAATTCTGGAATTTAGTGAATGGAAATAGCTTCCCATTGTTGAGAAAATGTGCTCTGTAATTGAACTCTCTTTGCGCGTCGATAAATACTAGTGAATCTTTGTTTTCCAACATGAAATACTTTGACATGATACTTTGACATCTATACATGAATTCCTACATGAAGTACCGATCAAGCCTCACTGACACTCATTTGGACCATTACCTGCGAACTGGGAATTCGACTTAAGAGCCACATTACAACGAGTTGGCCGTAAATTTGCTATGTCAAATATTGTATTAATTATGAATTTTAAGATTGTTTTGTTTAAATTAAAATTTGTATTTATGTATTAAAAATTTATGTATCATTAATATTTTCATGTTTAAATATTACCCGCCTCTCATTCATACTCTTCATTCAGCGGTGCCCGCCGAACTCCCGCATTTCTGAAATATGCCCTCCTTTTAAAAACGGTTGCCGACCCCTAATTATTTTTAAAAAACCAGGGTCTGGTAGGTCAATCTTGATTGGCTATTGTTGTTTACAATATTCTAAAGAAACAAACGCGATAACTGAATATTTCCTATTTCCTTCCAAAACAAAGTTTGATATCCGAAACGAGAATGTATAAACTTTTTAAACGTAAAAATGCATTTTGTATATCAAGGGAATTGTACAAACTTGTATATTGCACCTCTGCCAGAAGAGTGTTACATCTCAAAATAGCCATATTTTCAGGTAGAGCAATTTCATTTCTTCTTTAGCTCTTCCTGAAAATATGGCTATTTTGAGATGTAACACTCTTCTAGTAGAGGTCCTCTGCTATGAATGAAATGGCTCTTCCTGAAAATATGGCTATTTTGAGATGCAACCCACTTGTAGCAGAGGTGCGATATATTCAGTCAATTATAGAAGTATTATAGAGCAACAGATCGACCTCAGTACTTCTCAGTACGTAGGTCACTGCTTATGCAAATTGTTTCACTTTCACATATCAATAAGTTCTGGATTTCGTGCCTGCGACCCTTTTACGACGTTAGGGGGACGACGCCGTACGGGTCCTATGAGGGGGAGCCCACAGTAGTCAGTCTTGGTGGGGTTACCTCGAGAGAGAGCAGTGCGTGGGAGTGTGACTCCCAAAGACGTACTAGGTTTTGATTGTTTTCAGTCAGAGTCAGATGACTGAGGTAGTTCAGTTAATTGCATGTAGTCTGTAAATAAGTGTTGTGAATAAGTTGAGCTTGTGTGAATTTGTGAATAAAATAGTTTGAATATTCACAGGAATGGTCTGCTTCTTACAACGTCGTCGATCGGAGAAAGGTCGAAGAGAGGACGACATTAGACATGAAGAGCCTTATCAACGCAAGTTACAGCTACTAAACATTAATATTTAAAGAAATGTTAGAAATTTATTTATCATGGTTTTTATTCCGTAAAAAAACAACAATTATGTGGATTTCTTCTACGAAAGGAAAAAAGTTCTTTTTCTAGTCTAGCCAAAATGCATGACCGTTATCACACAATTTATCATTTATTTTGCTTTACAAAGAACTTAGTCGTTCAGTGTAAAATTAAACCACCGTGAAAAAGTTTTCATGTATCTTCGGGAATTCAAAACTAAATCTTTTAAAGCTAAATATCGAGGAACGTAGTTACTTACAAATTTGTTTTGTATTTAGACTTACCCTCTTTATTTTGCCTGTCGAAAAAGTTGGTGACACGATTGTACGAATTCTTTTCCAGTCCTCTCCTCTCATCAGAGCCAGCATTTTTTCTGAGATATTATCACCTGTATCGAGAACCTAGAAGTAAATAACAAATGTTTACCTAAAATACTGCGTTTTTTTAGTTTCAGTAAGGTAAAGGTACCAGCAGTTGACCATTTAAGGGAAGTGCATCATATAAACTGTAACACAACTAATGGATTAACCTAATCTAAGACCCTTCCTGAATGATCATATAAACTGTAATTTTTTGTGAATGAAGCTTTTAAATTTTTTTATCCATTTTTGGAAACTCAGTTTCTGCGTTAGAAGTTGACCATCATTGTATTAGTAGTTGACCACTATTAAAAAACAAGTAATATAAAAAGAAAATTTTTTAAAGTCAATTCCTACTTAGGTCAACAAAGAAAAATTTGAGTGTGAACTAATAGTAGGAATTGAAAAAAAGGATTGCCTGCCAGAACCTTGCCTACTGTGCGAGATTAGGAAAGGGGGGGGGGGGAAGAGAGAGAAAAAGTTTGTCAGGTTAGGGATTCGATCCGCAACCTACAGGACGGGAGAAACCCGCGCTACCGCAGTGCTACCGTTTACAGAGTAATAAGAGGGAAATTAATATTCAAGAGCAAGAGACGCTCTAGGTCTAAAACTAAAATCGATTAATTAAATGTAATTAATGAATTAATATTTGAAAAAACTGTATTAACATCAAGTGTCATCCACTACAAGTTTAAAAAAATGTATTTGAACTTGAGTGGATGAATAAAAAGTATTTTATTAACGACTGAAAATTTGAACAAGATATATATAGGGAGAGTGTGAACTAATAGTAGGAATTGAATAACAATTGAAAGATTTGTGTAATTAAAAATACAGTACTTAAGAAGTATTATTTCAATTTAAAATTAATCTTAAAATAACTTTTTTAGTTGAGAATAAAATTTGAATGTGTAACAAAACACTTTATTATTAAGGTGTATTCCAGACAAAATCTATTTCAGGCACAGCATATATATTTCGAGTTTTATATTTTGCATACATATTTTGATCTTCTTGATTGCCTGTCCAAATGTAGGATGAGGATTGAAATTTGTTCAGTTTTTTGGCAGGAGTTTGTTCATAAAGGAACTGAAATCCATACACGAAAAATTCCTTGCGGTGCAACTCATTAATTCCAGGTAAATTCATTAATTCCTGATGTTGCGGAGTTTTCGACATTGTGACAGCACGGGGACAGCAGAGGGAAATTGAAGAATAGATGCAAAGAGTAAGTTAATTGGAAAGAAGCGATAAAGAACAGAAAGGAATAAGAGGCAATAAAACCGAAACGATAGATAAAAGAGAAAAAGGCCTTAAGAGAGCAGGTGCAGAAGAAATAAGTGAAACGATAGAAAGTTAGATTAGAGACGCAAAGGGGCAGAGGAACAAAGAATAATGTAAGCAATGGAAGGCAGAACAAGGAGGCGCATGTGAATGTCGAAAAAGAAGGAACACTATAGTAGGTTACGCCCATGCTGTGGAATGGTTGGAATAAATATATAATAAAACCGCAAGCCAATGGGCGAAGAAGAGGAAATAAACGATATAGTCAATGAGGAAACGAAGGAGGAGGTGCCAAATGTCAGAAGAATGAAGATATGGAAAAGATATAACATATAGAATATAGACGATCAGTCATATTGAGAGACTAGGAAGCTGCTTGCTAAACAAAATGAGCAAAGACAGATGCATAGGCCTGTAAGCCGATTTAAGCTATAAGATGAGAGGCTATAGCGTTCGAAACAGATACTTAACCCGAAAGTAAGAGTCGAAGTACTATCCAGATGTCTGATACATATTAGTAAATAGAACATTGGAGGAGAGTAGCTTAGAATCGTTGATATTAGAAGTGCCCAGAGAAGTGATGCCTAGGACCAGTGAAAGGGACGCCCAGATAGAGAATAATGAAACAGACCCCTGATAAGGAGTGATGAGGATGAACAACACCGAATACTGCCTAATCGATCCACTGACTCCACCAGACGAGTAATCTGTGCCTTCCGCCGACCCAGTGACATTTTCATGGACAATCCCGTGTGTTAAAGGCATTGCCATATGAGACGAAGGACCAAAGCCCAAACAACAAAGTATCAAGAATGAACGTACTGTGTCGTTTTCTCACAACCTATATATCATTGCTTCAGATACCCATAGTAAATAACTAATATTATTAAGGTATAGGAATTGATAATTAGTTAGGTAGAGAGTGAATAAGTTGAGGGAGTAAGATGAGCCTATTTCTTGTGGATGATAAATGTATATATATTTATGTTATAATAATTAGTTAAATTGAATATATTACTGAGTGCAGAAAATAATTATTATCTATGTATTAATGAAATGCTGGTGAAGTGTATAAATGTATCCAGTGAGCAGTGTTACATAGTAGGAATGTATAATTGTTTTGAATGTTCAATAAATCAACCTATGATTTAAACCAGATTTGCCTATAGTCATAAAATTATAAAAATACAACTTTACGATCACCCTATTACACATGATTTTCAGATTAGGTTACTTCTTTTCCAGATATTTTAACTGCTTGTGAAACTCCACGGAAATAATCCACATATTCTAAATCCGTTGTTTAGAACAGAATGAGTTACACATTTGTCAATTACTTCTTTGAGCAACTTTCAAAATATCTGGTTCTTTAAAATCGGAGCATCGAGTTTCTCAATCCTTCAATCAGGAACTTTCTTTTCCTATCCTTCCTTTAGTGTTCTGAATACCGCAACATCCCCCAGCTAAAGAATATGTGTCAGATTTGGGTAGAGGGCAACCAACACGATCCCATTACTTTCACAAAATTTGCTTGTTTCAAAATTTAGGTGAGATGCATGACCGTCTATAAAGAGTATCACTGGTAAAGTCACTTTATTTCTTACCAGCCTGAAAGATATCGGCTATGAACTTAAAAAAAAAAAAAAAGCTTCACATGTCATCCACCCTGAAAATTAACCCTATTAATAATTAATTATTTTTAACTTAATTAAGAAATTTGAATTTTGTTCCTAATTCTGGTTTAGTCGCATTTACAACAACAATCCCATGATAAGTGTCGGTAGTTGACCTGGTGGTCATCCACTAAAAATGGTTCACTTATGCATATAAATAAAATTACTTTGTCCCTTAAAGTATTACAATCAAATAAATGGAATATAGATTGCTAAAAAAATTAACCTGAAGAAGAAAATTAACCCCCGACCACCCCGTTCAACTTTTGGTATTTATCTTGTAACCAGGTTTCAGTAATTGACCCCCCAAGAAACAACGGACTTTAACATTACGGAATAAAACAAACCTATTTATCATTTATAAGACACTATTTAAAGATAAAAAGTGTTTTAAAAAGCGACTTACCAAAATTTAACACGTCGTGATAATTGTCGTAAGTGTTGCTCTAAACATACATATGAAGAAAATTAAAGAACACTGATTTACACGTGTATTAGATCCAGAGTAACTGCCGCCATTTCTACCCATGATGCGTTGCAAATACAAGAGTTTACAGTTTTGATCACAGACAGTGCTACCTGTCAGATGCATCTGTTAAAAAACATTAATATTGATACAATCCTTATTTTTTACATTTTTTTAAAGCAAACGGTCAACTTCTCGTTCGTAGTCAACTACCGGTACCTTCACCCTACTATATGAAACCATAGTGAGACGTTTAAAAGTAATTTTACACAGGTATAAGTCACTAAACATTCCCGAGACTACAGTTTGGAGGAAGAAAACATTTTTTTTTCAAAGAGTACATTTTAATTTTCGTAGCTTAATACGTATTCTAGACCAGTGGTTCCCAACCGGTGTGCAACGGCACTTTAGGATACCGTGAAATCGGCCAGGGGTGCCGCGAGATTCTTTTTAATAAGTAAAGAAATATTAGTAGGGTCCATTTAAATATAAATATTAAGTTCAATTAATTACTCTCATGTTCGACAGATTGTGACACAAATTGATGCCCTCGTTCCTGAAGATGAAATAGGCCCACAAATCTTAGGCTTAATATCAATCTTTTGAGCTCTAAGCATCAATCGCAAGTCTCACAATGATAAAACCAAATGCTTTTTAGTTATTTCCATTGTAGTCTCTTGTGTAACACTATACTGAATCCTGTGGCTAGTTTTGAATCTGTATTAATATATAATACTCTAGTGTTTATTACTTATATCTTTTAATAAACTAGGGGCTTCGCCCCTAGGCTCGCTCCTCTGTTATGGCTAATAGCGAGATACATAGGGGTGATTCACGGGCAATGTAACAGCTTCATCTATTTACTGTTGTCACCCTTAAAGAGAAGAGCGGTTCATCACTGTTGAATTATCAGCTTTAAAATTAAATTAAAAAATCGAAAATTTAAGATATAGACTTGAAATGAGGTTTATATGAATAAGAAAGCTTTCAGCTTCCAGATGATGTAAATATTTTCTTTGTAAGATAAAAACTCGAGGAGCATCGATATTACATCCACATAGGGGACGATATTTCTTAAAAAACTGTGTTTCATTTTTTGATGAAAATTATAGAGAATCTATACTCACTTCTACCCAGACTTGGGTGTATATAATTTGAAGTGGCACTCTATTTGAATTTGAAGCAAACACAGTTTATACATGAAACAATGTTTATTGAATTCGTTGCACATATAATTGGCTTTTACAGCAATAAGCATGCGTACTACTTGTACGGAATGTATAAACACAGCTTTCAAGAACAATATATTTTTATACTCACGAACAGTAAGTCAAACCAGCAGTACTCCATGTAAACTTCTGGCCCGCTAAGCACTAGCGCAGGATAACACCTTTCCAACCTTAACAACCTTCCCTCTTTATTAATGACGCTGCGTGGTATTTATACTAAGCGCGTATGCCGAAATTAGCATATCTAAAGCAGCTTCTTTAATTCACTCAAAAGTTCGATTCTTGTGAATCGAATCTTGTGTATACCTTACAAAATATTAGTCTGTTTTAAAATATTTTTAAACAAATGAGGTCTAGTTTGAAAGAGAAATGTCTCTAGTCTTAGATTGTAAAAAGATCAAAATTCTACGATACTTTTTTGGCGAGTTATCGTAATCTGAAGATTAAAAAGTCAATATTTTCCCACAAAATATAAAATGAAAAAAAACTTAAAGTCCGACGAAGATGAGACATGTCTAACTTTGTTCCCCACATTTTTCTGCATCTATTGGTATCGGTCTCGACCCCATACCCCCAGCGGTTTCGGAGGAGATAGCGTGACAAGCTTTTGACAGCGGCGGCAGCCGCTGCTGCTGCTGCAGCGGGAGTTACTTTTCTTTGGAATAGAGAGATGAATAAAATCGGCAATGAGTAAGTATTTATTTGAACTTAAATGTTACATGCTCTTGAAATATATTCCACTTTAATTTATTATTTAAAAAATTGATAAAACTGAAATTCTAACAAGGGTGCCCCAAGTTTCTAATCTCATTCCCAAGTGCCGCAAACATAAAAAAAAAATGGGAATCCCTGCTCTAGACTTTTCATGTGAAACAATACAAACCCACGTTTTTATTATGATTAACATGGCCTGAATTTTCATTTTAATGCTGTACTGTCAGCGTGTACACCACTGCACAGCTGTACTTTATATTGAAATGATGTTACGATCATGTAACATCGAATATGTTACGATCTGCCATTTTTAAAACGATATATCTGAAATTCTTTGCAAGTTATTTCTTGAAATTTTGAACATCGTTCTTTTGTTTCTTCTTTCAATAAACCGTCTTCGGGATCTTTTAAATAAGGTAAAAATTCTGAAAATATTTTCCCTGAAATAAATAATTACATTTTTTTTCTTTTTAAAGAGATGATTTTATCACACTAAAATAATTTTACACATGAAATTTTTTAAATTCCTTATGATAAATTATTTTGACTTATGATAAATTATTTTATACCTTTAGGAAGGTTTTAAAATAATTTGTACGGAAAATTAAACTGTTACATTGCAATTTTCTCGGAGAAAATTTTAAAAACATCTCAGGAATTAACGTCAATCATGATGACTCGAAATAAATAAATGTATTAATACTTTTAAAAGTAGATAATGATGAGGGTAATTTCCTTGCATTAAAATATCTAACTGATACATAGACTATGTATCAGATATCAATCTGTAGCAAAAAAACCCTCTGACTTATAGAAAGTTTTACTGAAATTGAAGAAAATTTGCAACATATACCGATGTAACTGAAAAATTCTAATTTACCCATATTCGTGAGCATAATTAATTTTCGTTGTTAATATTTATACAGTTGTGCAAGGTTTCAAGCCACTTCAAACATATTTTCCGCTTTTTGAATTTTTACGCTAAACGAAACAGTGAAAAGAATACAATTTGAGAAAAAAATAAAAATAACTTTAGACCTAATGCTGTAAACAGATGAAACAAAACTAGCAAAGTTATTAAGATTTAAAGATAAAATTAATCAAGCTTTATTAATTTTGCAAAAAGAAAAGTTGAGTAGTTTGACTGAAATAGACTTCTAAAAACTGTCCGAGCATCTAGTGCAGCCATACTCAGCCTTTTTTTTTGCCTCGGGCAGCATTCACATAATTTCCAAATTGAAAGGGCCGCAACGTTATAGTCTTATGACGAAAAAAATCCTTATAGGGAAAAACATTATTGGTTGAACTCCGTTTGATTAAAGATAAGAATGCATACCACCTGATAAATCAACAAATATTTTCTACAATTAAAACAGAATAACAGTACTTATTATTTATCATCATACCAGTCAATACTAGCTCAAATATTAACAACAGCGTATTTTCCAATATGATTTTTTCATCATATTTGTGTACTTCAAAATACATTATTCCAAAAAAAAATAAAACTCAAAATTAAACTTTCTTCCAATTGTTTATTTAAAAATTAGTGTGATTTTTTACATGTTTTTATTAACTCGCTTTCTTGTTTGTTTATGGGTTTCTCAAGTACAAATCTTGCAATCGATTTTTAACTAACTTTCCGACTAGCTAGACATGTGAAACTTTTAGAATAGCTCAGAACACGATGACAATGCATTCTTTTCAAAAATCAGTACCGTACCATTTCCCCTCTTAAAGACTCCGACCTTAATTTATACGCCTTGATAGAGGTTGATAAGAGAAAACCTCATAGGGAAAAACTTTGCTAATAACTTCACTCCCAATCCTCTTATGTTTAACCATCTTTAAGCAGTTTGAATTCATTTTCAGTTAATTTTGTTTTGTAGACTGGTGCAGCCATCTATCGCTGGGACGGGAACGAAAAGTTAAACGCAAGTTAACTTTCAATTAACTTCATTTTCTTTCAAGTTGATGGGATAATTCATCAAAAAAAGTTTTAAAAAAGTATTTATTAATACATAGAATTGTCAAGTTTATATGATTCAATAGAAAATTTAAAAACATGGTATATAAAAAGCTCTTTTTATCTTGTAATTATTGATACTGAAGACATTTTTTTACTATATCAGACAAATCGGGTTTCTAATTGCTACTTGCTAGCCTCAATACGTCATCAAGGTGAGAATCAGTAAGTCGATTCCTGTGTGAGTTTTTCGCATATTTCATTTTAGAATAGGAGGATTCACAAAGATACGTTGATGCGAATAAGGTGAGCAACAGAAAGGCACAATTTTGAACAATTTTATATTTTTCAGGGACTAATTTCCAAAAATCTATGTACTTGTTTTCCTCTCTCTTTTCTTTAAAAATAGCTTTCAGATTAGTTTCATTCTCAAGCTCATTAGTATCCTTTTTAAGCTCACTAAATTTTTCTGTGATGTCGCATGGAAAAGCTAAAAGACGCCACCATCCATCATTATTAAGTTCGCTGTAAATTTTGTTGTTTTGCTCTAAAAACAAAATAATTTCTTGTCTTAAAGAAAAAAAATCGCACCAGAACTTTTCCTCGGCTTAGCTATCTCACTGAGGTATGTAAAAGGACATCGCTATAATTACAGTTTAATTCTTCTAAAAGAATTTTAAATTTTTTGTGGTTCAATTCTCGTGCTTGTATATAATTCACTATATTTATTACGGTCTTCATTAAGGCATCTATTTCGCAAATAGAGATACTTGCTGCTAAGTTCTCTTGGTGATGATACAGTGAAGGGTGTGGGATTATGATACAGTGAAAAGACAAGATATTTGTTAAATGGTATTTCTTTTTCAATAGGGCAACAAATCCCATTTCAGATCCGGTCATTGAAGGACATCTATCCGTGCATATATAAACTAATTTTTTATATCAATATGATTGTTCTCCAGGAATGTACTAATATTATCGAGATAGTCCGTGCCTCTGGTTTGATTTTTCAAGAAATTTCAAAAAACCTTCGTGAATAATATTTCGTTCAGTACAGAATCTAAAGAAACGGAACATTGCGATGTCACTGAAATATCGGTGCTAGAATCGAAAGCCGAACTGTAAAATATTTACAGTTTTTCAAGTCTTCTAAGATGCGATTGAAAATGTGCGTTGCAATATCTTCAATGCGTCTAGCGCAGGTAGAATCAGAAAGCTGCATGTTTTTGATTTGAGTTATTATTTGTTTTTTATTGCTAAATTTATCAAATAATACGTTGGAAGCACTGAGAAAGCATTCCTTCACAACCTCTGCGTCAGTAAATGGTTTCATATATTTTCCAAGTATGTAACAAATTTCATACGACGCTCTTGTCACCGATGAATCTTGTGAAATCGCCACTGATCGAATATTTTGTTCTTGTTGCAATGATTTCTTGACAAAAGTTAACTCTTCACTTCTTATCCAAGAGCCGCAAGGAAAAGTGTCATTAAATGCTTTGTGGTTCATGGTATAATGACGAACAATGTTTTATTTTTTTAAATAACATTCTCACGACAGATCATGCATGTGACCAAATGATTTTTATTTTCAACAACGAAATATTCTTCTTCCCAATTGTCTTGAAAAACTCTCTTTTCATCAGACAATTTTCGTTTGCCGTTTGAAGAAACTCCTGCCATTATGGGTATTAAATTATAACGAAACAAGACGTTCAAAACAGCAAAGCAGACTGATCCGTTTAGCGTAATAGGCACTTAAAATAAAATCATAAAAATGTCATGCATAAACGTTATTACCACAGATAAATATCTTATTACATAAGTTTAGACATGTAAAACATGTCATCATAGGGTGGTGGTGTTTCCGATGGAAACACAAATTTAGATGTAAAAATCTTTTTGTTGGTCAAGAGCCAAGAGCATGGAGTTTATAGTTAAGTGCCGCAGGCGTCAGTTTTAGTTAGATCTCAGCGAGCGACGATTGTTCACGTTATCATAAAACTTATAAAAATATAAAAAATATATAAATAAACTTAGAATGCCAGTTTTTATTTATTACGTTTCTGATAATATGAAAAAATAAAAATTAATGTGTTCTGAGCCGCACATATTTGCTTGACGGGCCGCATGCGGCCCTCGGGCCACAGGTTGAGTACCTCTGATCTAGTGCCTATAGCAATGATTCTCAGAAGAAAATGTAGTCGGAAATAATTACTTATTCCAGTAAGGATACAGAAAAGACTCTTCTTCAAGGATAATTCCAGGATAATATTCTTCAAGGATAATTCAAATCATCATTTGGTCAAATTTCGAGTCATTATAATTGATAATCTGGACAAAAGAGAACTATGCACTAAGTAATCTCTTATGAAATTGGATTCTTCGAAAGAAAAAAAAAAGAAGAAGGAAAACAATAAACGTAAACCCACGCGTCTCAACAGCTGCATTATCACAACAACCTTGAAAGCGCCACTGAGAAAAACACTTTGTCAATCAAATACTACACATTTATCTACACATTTGTTTCCTTTTAATATCCGGTTTTTTTCTCCGCCAATTAAATACACCTGTTAAATACAGCAATTCCGTTATCGACTGGTGGACTCCACTCTATGATTATTATCTTGGGAGAGTAGGAAATATAATTAAAATAACAACGTTTATTATTAAAAATAATTTACTATAGAGCCACGGAAAAAGAAAGTGAATGTTTGTGAAAAACTATAAATATAAACTTGTCGTTGAACGCTGAAGGAATAATGGTAGTGTTGGGGTCTGTTCCCATAGAATCCCTCAGTGTCAGCATTACTCATACTGACATATTTTAAACCAATCCAGACTTTAAAAATGTCGTGGCTAATCGCTTGGAGGTTTGTCATTGGTTAAACATATTTCAATACGAGCAACGCTGACTCTGACGGGTTCTATATGAAAAGGCCCTAAGAATCTAAATGCTGTGTTTAGTTCTAAAGAAAAACCAAATAAGATTGCTAAAGAAGTAAAGTTTAAAGATAGTACTCCTGTATCAACACTGCCGGCAGGATCAATAAACGAAGGATTGTGTCCCGAAAGATAAGTTTTTTAAGATAGCACCTTAGCAGAGGACAATCGATCCAGAAAAAGAATAAAAAAGGAAACTTTCTAAAACAACCTTCTATTAAATTTGCTCTTGAGTAATGATTATTTGGTACAAATTTGTCCGCGCGCGCGCGCACGCACGCACGCACACACACACACACACAAACATATATGCATATATATATATTAAAACACTCGTAATGTTGTGAATATTCGGCCAGTCTTTGCTATCAGGAAAAATTAGATCTTTTTTTTATTTTTCTAATTTATTTTCCCGTGAAAAATTTCATAAATCAATTATTTTGGTCCTACCTAGTCCCTGTATACGACACGTCTATAACGACCAGACATGAATCAGCTACCTCTAGTACAGCACATAACTGTCCATATTCCTCTTCTTTTGATAAAATACTTTATGAAGACTCATTATTTATTCTTGTGCTAAGCAGTGTGGCACAGAGATACAGGGCGTGGCAGAATGGAGTCCCACACTTCAATGGGTAATAAAAAATGAAAGGGACAATTATATATATATATATATATATATATATATATATACAGGTGGTTATCAAATAATGGAAACACTAAGAAACATCATGAAAACTTTTATTAATACGGCGCAGGATCACCTTTCTTATGTAATACCACCTGATTCCCCTTGGAATTGGATTATACAAGTCATGAATAGTGGTTAAGAAGATATTAAACCATTCTTCAGGGAAAAATGATGAAAGTTCCTGTACAGATGCTGTGGTGGATATCGATACCTAGCTCTATTCGTTTATATAGATCACAGTGGTTGGATGGTATATGGTCGGGGGGATTGTATAGGGCAAGATAAGATATTTGACTTTAATCCAACTTTTCATGCTCTTCAATCCAATATTTGATAGATTTACCGGTATGTATAGAGGGATTATCATCCTGGAGAACGCCATCTCCTGCAAGAAACAATGTTTGCACCATTGGACGGACTAGTGATCTAAAATTTCGGCATAGTCCTTTCCATTCAATCTAAGTTTCTTACAATTGCAGTTGTTTTCTTTCTTCATGTCATAATCCGTTTCAATACCTCGTCCGTCTCTTTCACTCAGCTCTCCCTTTCGCCCACTGTTCTGTTTGGCAAAGGGTGTTTTTCCGTGCACTCTGCATGCTATCATGACTTTCGATACCATAGATAGAAAAACACCCATTAGCCTGGGGGTTGCAGTAGCAGATACTTCAATTTAAACTCACTCAAATAATTTGCCCTTTTCGCAAGATAAGCAAGGTTTGACATTTTACGCTGTTCCCCCCAAAAGCACGATGCTCTTAGCTTCATTACTGCTACCCGACAGTAGAATAATACATACACTATATTATATAAAAAAAATACCGGTGGCCAGACTTGTTTTTTAAGGAATACGAAGCACATTCATAAACACCACTAATATTGATAGGTGTTTCCATTATTTTGATAACTACCTGTATCTATCTATGTATCTATCTATCTATCTATCTATCTATCTATATATATATATATATATATATATATATATATATATATACGTGTATGTATGTGTGTGTGTGTGTGTGTGTGTGTGTGTGTGCGTGTGCGTGCGTGTGCGTGTGCGTGTATGGGTGTGTGCAATAATAAAGAAATACAATGAAGGAAACTCAGTTTGGATTTCAGCAAAAGTCACACAAACATAATGATACAAACAACGGAGATGATTTATAGACGTGGCCACAATATACAGGTAAGTAGTGACGGGCACAACTTAGCGGCGAGCGCCGCGTAGAGAGAAACGCAACGTGCTAAGGGCACGAATTTATAGGACCGTTACTAAAGTTCAAAGAAAGGTAATTCATTCCTTTCAGATATATATATATATATATATATATATATATATATATATATATATATATATATATATATATATATATATATATATATAATTAATTAACATTTCCTTGTTTGAAAATCAAGAGATAAACCTTTTTAATTGGTTAGAGTAATCACAAGATCTATGCCCGCGTGCTTTTTAAGTGTTTATAATTTAGTTTGATCGAATCCAGACTGCGACAAAAACGCGTTTCGGTGGTTCATTAAAGAATAATTGGCTGTAAACAGGGTTTATTTGTTATTACTCAAAATTAATGGGGCGTGAGCTGAAAAAGTTTTCTTGACTATATATGGTAATTTAATTGAATTTTGATCCCTGATTGCGAGGCTGAGGAATTTCCAGTGCCAGGGAAAAGTGTCGTTGCCAAGGGCCTGATAATGCTCTTTAAAGTTGTGAGAAATGGTATCTATTAAATGAGATTTTTCTCATCATCGCTGAATCTATAGCGGTCTACATCCAAAGTTGAGTCCCTTCTACATCCAAAGTTGAGGACTTTTCTAGTCGACGATCGGCATTTAAGTCAGAAAGAGCTGGGATGATATAATATAATGATTTTTCATGCTCTTTCTAGATATTGTCATGATATACAAATTTTATATAAATTGGATATTTATATTTTTTCACAAACGTTCACTTTCTTTTTGCGCGGATTTATAATAGTTTCTTATAAAAGTGAAGTTTAGGGTTAATATCTCGCCTCTATAAGAGCGAATTCTTTTTTTCCACGTGGCTCTCGTACAATCACACCACAATTATTGTGGTCTACGTTATTATGGGAATACCATATAGCAATAGCTCTTAACCGTCTTAGTGCAGTGGATCTCTCTGCTGAATGCTATGGATCATTCTTCCTGATAATAAATATTTGCATGACAAATCGTTTCAATCAAAATTTGGATATGTAATAAAACGACAAATGGTTTTAAAAGATCTAATTATATTAAAATGGGATGTATATACATAAAAAAGTAAGATTACAAAATAAATCAATATTTACAAAAAAAATTTGTCATTTAATTATGCATTTATACTTTAATGTCATATTATTTACCTAATGACTACTTCACAGATGTAAATATGACTGAATTCAAATTCAAAGCCTACCACGGGACTTTTTCAAAAATTAAAACAAATCCATCCATTTGAATCTGAAAGAAAATCTCATGAGAATTTTGTTTTATCCCATGAGAAAGTTCTTGCATTAGATTTATCCTCCGTGTCAGCGGGTCCCCTGAAATTTATTCACGGACCCCGAAGGAGACCAGAGGTTAAGAAACCATGCCATATCGCACCTCTGCTAGAAGAGGGTTACGTCTCAAAATAGCCATATTTTCAGGAAGAGCATATAAGAAGATATATGCCGAAATTTCATTTCTTGTTTTATGAATACCTATGATAATTTTAGGAAAACTTAGTGTTCGAATCACTTCAGAAGGCAAAACTATATACTATTAAAATTGCTTTCAATTTTTAAAGCATGATTTTGAATTTTAATTACAAGATATAATTCTCTTCTAGTAACCTCATTTTGTCAACATGAACTGAAAAGTTTGAGGGAATACTGTCATATCTCTATGCTAATGTACAATCTATCTGAACTTTTCCCAATACAAAGAAAAAACCTTGATAACATAAATAGCAGGTTGGAAAAAAATACAAATTTATTTTCCAAATAAAAATATTTAATTTCCAAATAAAATTTAATGAACATTTTAATACAACAACATTAGGCACTGACAAAAATCTCATTTTCATTCTTCGCGCATGAGCAAGTTCCCCCTCCTAGTTGTGGAACAGGGTAATAAGCGCCATCTAGTAGATTGTGTTGGTACTAGGCATATAACATTATTCGAGAATGAGAAGTACTTCTTATAGAGCATTGTGGTGCAATTATCTCAAAATCGAAAATTTCGGAGACTTTTTTAGCAGAGGTGCGATTTAGGATTAAAGATGCTTTCCTATCTAGGGACTGCCCAGAAACGTCGAAAATTTATCCGGAATTCAAACTTGAGCCACAAAGAGCGAAATAAAATTTGATTCTCAAGATGTGTAGCTGAGCAAATCGCTTTTCAGTGCTCGCTTTTCAGTGAGACACCATTTCACATTGCAATGATATAAATAACACACTAGTTTATTAATATCCATAAAGACATACCCTTCTTCCAGTAAAGGCGTAGTAATCTTTCACGAGTATGTTGCGAAGGATCTCAGGTTCAGCCACGGAAAGAATTGCACGGTTACACTCATAATGTCTGAAAATTGTAAAATATAGACAAATTATTAAAGGTAACTAGTTTTTTTTCTTTTTAAAAATATGATATTTTAAAAATTTTAGATATACCTCAAATACTTAAATTTTTAAGAAATATTTTAATTGTTACTTTGCATAAGATTAGTAGATGTACCTGGTTTATTGTTATTATACCAATGGTGCGGAGATAGTTGAGTCCGAAGATTTATTTATATATTCATCTTTTTTAATTTCTGGATAGCAAACTAGTCTGCAGTATGCTCCCGTAATACGTTAGATCAGCGGTTTTAAACCCGTGGAATGCTACCCACTTGGACTCTACGTACTGGACTGTTCAGGAGTACACGAATTTTTTTTAGTAATGCTCACTAACTAGCCTCTTGCAATTTAAAAAAAAAGGAAGATTATTCCTAATTCATTTTTTGGAATTATCGCAAAACTCCAGCCGAGAAAAACGTTCCGTAACTGAAGCAAGGTAAATTTTGAACATCTTCAGAAAATTTCTGATTTGATTTGGGTCACTTCCCCTCTGCTCCTCAAAATAGCACACTAGCCAGGGATGAATTGCGCAAGGGTAAACAATAGCAGCGATCTCCCTGATTGCCCATTGAAATGTTTATAATTGTATAGCACATGCTGCATTTTATTTGCCATTTTTTAAATTTATTTACATAACGATACCTAAGCTCTTAAAACACTCAACTACTATTTTTTGCGGTTTTCATTTTATGTGGGAATACGATAATCCACAGCTGCTTCCATCAAGTGATTCATAAGAAAACTCAATAAATAGTGTTAAGTGCATTCAAGAGGCATTTTAATGAACAGCTGTGAGTCATTTAGGACTTATTTATCTACAGCTGTGACTTATTTGTTAAAATGTTTTTCGGCTGTCCGGTAAAATTTGCAATTTTTCAGTTAAGAGGTTTTGGAGTTTAGGTATCAATAAGTAATTTACGAAAATAATTATATATATATATATATATGTGTGTGTGTGTGTATACAAAGGTTTACTTATGTACAAAAACGATGGTTATGTCGTGGAAAAGTTCTTTGAATATTCGTTGAGTATTTAGAAGAAGATATCTGGATGAAAACATTTTTTACATAAAGAGAAAATCATTGAAAATTGTAATCAATTAATGAATATTGAATGGCATTCCAAATTAAAGTCTTTTACTGATTTCTGGTGACATATAAATGAATTAAAAGATTAAAATGGAAGTTGCTAGCAAGACATTTATTTTCAGGTTAGATTTAATCAAAGCAACTGAAGCTATATTACAAATTTCAATTCGTAGTGTTATTTACAAAACCTTTAAATATTTGTAAAATTGAAAAAAAAATCTTTACATATGTAGAATCTCCTGGATAACCTTATCAAGTTAAGTTGACTCGAGATATTTCTGCAGTTAATCAGTCGATAATGAACGAATTTTCGTATAAGGCTTGAAATTTCAGGCAGTTTTCAACAGCAAAATTTTTTACGTCCACATACAACATCAACAAATCAATCCAATTTAGAGATTTACGAATGGTTGAATTTGGAAGTTATGGAAATGCAATAAATCGATATTGAATCCAATCCTCAGGGAAACATAAGTTTAACGATTTGAGAAATGACTTAGAATTCAATATAATAAATTTCGAGTCATGATTAAAATGAATGAAAATGAAGAAATAATGAGAATTCGAAATGCCATTCCTGGGAAAACATTAGTGATGTCTATACTATCTAGTTCAGCATAGTTATTGCTAAAAGGAATAAATTTGTGTTTGCTGTGAAAAGGGTGTAAGTCCAAAATGGGCTAAACTGAGTTATCAAACCAGGCATGTTTGAAAATTCAAGGGCTACTGCAGGGTACAGAAAGCTAAGTCCAATTCCACTCCTAAATATTTTTATTCATTAGGGAAAATTTGGGATATATGAAACAAAACACAAACATATTAGTGTTAAAGAGGTTATGTCCCAATCAAGGACTTAAAACTCTATACTCAACAAAAATATAATTGGAAAAATTTATTTTAAAGAAAAAAATAAAAAATTAAACTTAAAAAATCTGACTTTACTAAAGCCATTTTTTTTTTCAATCCCGTTCTTCTCAAAATTACGATTTTGGACTTGACTCTCTTTTCACAGCAAACACAGAAATTATATTTTTTAAATATGAACTTGATATATAACTCTTGGAATCCAACGTACATCTCATTAATAAATAGTTGGTATCGATTTTTATACGACAAAATTTATGACAAAACAAGTCAAACGATCATCTTTATTACTATCTTCAATTAGAAATTCAATTTTGAACTTGTCTCAATAATTCTGCATTATTTAATTTTTCCTCAGTTTTAAACAGCCCGGTATGTCATCAACTCTATAAAGATCAAGTGCGCATTAAAAGTTTCGCCAGTACTGGCGTTTTCGATTAATTTTTCGCATACTGTTATACCATTAGAATAATATTAGGGTGAGTGTGCCAAATATCGTCTCTGTGCCTAATATCGCCTACTCGTGTTTCTAAAGTAGTATGATCCGCGCTATGTTTGAGAAAATTCAGTCACTTCTTAGTTCTGGGTTTGTTCTAACAGCGGGATAGCGACAACGCTCTTATCACTGACAACAGAAACTTTATGGCGTCTGAAGTTGCTTTGGCTGTTGTCTTCGTAAACTTTGGCCCCAAAGAATCAGAATCCATTGAATAACTAGGTAGGTGCATCCAAATTCTAATTTTCCTTATATCATTTGAAAGTGCATTAAACAGAGACTTTGCTAGCAACGTCTTTTAACAGGTGTTCCTAATTTCGCCTGGTAGTCGGTAAGAGGAATAGAGGTAGGCGATATTAGAAACCGCTCTGGAGTTCACTGGAAATATCCATTTTTCTAATTTAGCTACATAACTTAAACTGGCACTGGTTTTGGAGCTGGTTGATCTCAGGATACCAAAGGAAATAGTTCTTAGGGATGTTCTTTAAGTTTCCAGCCTAATCAGAAACTAAAAAGTGGATGAAATGTCGAAAAATATTTAGAGTAGACGATATTTGGGACACCTACCTGACTAGAATAATCTTCCGACTTAACCTTCCATAGGCACGGTAGGTTTCTATACAGTTCAATAAACTGAATTAAAAATTCGGGACTAAAAAATAGTTTTTCTACTTCCATTTCGTTCGAGAACAAGTTGTAAACTGGTGGAAACTACCTTCAGAAGAAGCATCTGGCGTCCCTACCCCACTCACCGAGAATTTTCACGCCTCTTGAAGCCAGGAATTCGGTCTCGACTGGAACTCCAGACGCCAGATGTTTCGCATCTAGCCTCTGACCACAACACCCCATTGACGGAGAGGTTTTCAATACGCCTGGCGTCCCAGATGCCAAAAGTCCGATGTCCAAGATACTGGGAATCCTCCTTGGCCTCGTCTGTTTCTATGCGTGTAAGCACTGATACGATATACGATTGTTAAGAGCGATTAGCACTGCCACAGCTGGTTTAATTTTTCGCGATTATTCCTTTCATTAAAGTGTTATAATGACAGGAAAATAATTCTGAAAATTAAAAAGTTGAACGTACCCATAGATTCTTCCAAGTTTTTTGAATCGATCCTCTTCTACGACATGAAGAGGCTGAAAAAGTGTCCTTATAATTCAGTTACTACCATACTAAATTTAGTAACTTCAATGGCACACACACACACACACACATATATATATATATATATTTATATATATATATATATTTATATATATATATATATATATATATATATATATATATATATATCACATGGAAAGTTTACCAGATTTATATTGTACCTTTTTTAGATTTTCAAAAATTGATCCCAAAAAGGGTACTGTTTTCGCATACGGAATACCTTTTCTCTTCCAATAGTTCTGTTTCCACGATGAGTGCCTGCGAATCAGAAACCACAAAATGTATACAGCAAGTTCAACTAGTAAATACAGATAACATTGAAAATACCGATAAAAATTATAGCGTACTTCAGGTGAGTTTGAAAATATCCAAAATGTTATCATGTTTCTAGTTTTGTCCTTCTTTAAAGGTTAATATCACTTGTTTCTTTATAAATCAATCATGATTCAGGGGTAAAAAGGTGTGGGTTCTAATTAATCAATAGATTATCTTGAAAAAAAGTTTAAGCCCCTTCATTTATTCACTCACATTCCCTGGCCCGGTGAGACGAGGGGACGATGATAATTCCTTGAGCACGTGAGATTTAGAAACCCAGCCTGGGATAGAGATACGCTTTTTTTTTTTTTGCTTTTTTTAAATTTCTAGTGGCAAGTATTACAGGATAACAGATATCAAAAAGACAAAATTACAAGAACAAGATAGAAAAATGACATCCGTTAATCCATCAACTTATGTCTGGCAATCCAATATCGCTCCCATAAAGAAACGGGAGGTAGAGCAGGGCAAGAAGCAAGGTGAAGCATGTCCATTTCTTCCTGGTTGTTACACAGGGGACAGAGGTTCGTGAGCCAAGTTAATTCTGTGGAGGTGCTTGCGAAGGCAATCATGGCCAGAAAAAAGCCGTAGCATTGCCACAGATTTACCCCTAGGCCACTCAGGGATATCATGGACGGCTAGAGATACGTAATTTTTGAATTTACGAAATAGAAGTGAATTAACACGAAATTTGCCGATATGAGCGAATAAATGCGAAAATTATTTTTTTACTACTACTTTTCAGCGAAAACTCGGTGATAAACGGCTTTTTAAGCGAAATTAAGTTATAATAGTGATAATTTATTAACATAATTGCTTATCTAAGACCATCCACGGTCTTTAACTGAGAGATCTCACTCTCGAAATTTTCTTATTGCTAAAGACTTAAGGAAAAGAATGTGGAGACTACTACAATGTTAGCTTTTAACTAAAAATGTTTATACTTACCTAACCAAGTAAGTAAAATTGTGATTTTTTCAATAAATGTGAAAATTTTGAATATATATATATATATATATATATATATATATATATATATATATATATGCGAAAAAATGTGAAATTTTATATATTGTAATTTTTTTTTGGGGGGGGTGCGAAATTTCAATGTTTTTTATGCGAAATTTACGTACCCCTAGCCTGGGCCCACTACAGGAGCAGGGTGGGACGATCCATTGTGGCCTCTGAGGCAAGTTTTAAAAACAGCTCCTTTTTAAATTTTGGGAGAGACTCTTAGAAATATAAGTATCACTATTAGCAATAGTCTACTTAATAATAATGAACAATTTGAAAAAAAGATATATATTAAATGAAAAAAAAAAGTTTTTTTAAATTAAAAATTACTGGACTTAAAAAAGCAGAAAAGTAAATGTAAATTATGTAGTAATTGGATTGTAATAATTTGAATATAAATTATTTAATAAAAATAATTACTAAATTATTCTTGGAGCCTTTTTTGCAGAGAACTGGTTGATTGCATATCTATAATTTATTATTTAAGATACCGTAAAAATTTCGTATTTTTCCTGTCTCATTTTGGCACCTTTTTCAATGTCCACCTCACCTACGGGACCTCCCTGTACATGGGTCCGGCGTAAGATATACAAACACGAATCCAAAATGATTTGACAGGCTTTGAAATCTGACCGCGATGTTCCTCCACCACCTCTTCAAGTACAATACCGGAAGGGCAAGCAAAGGTTTGTTAAGAAATTCGGAATACCAATAATCTAATTTCTTCGGGAAGAGAAAATTGTAGGTGAAGTAGAGATTTTTAGCAGAGAACACTTGCATAAATTTTCAGATTTTTCCACAAAAAAAAGACTGTTATATTATTTTATTTGTGAGCAGCATTGACAATCTTACGAGCAATTTTATGTAACCATTCTTTGTCTCAATGGTATGGATTATGAGCAGAAAGTATAATCAGTATTTCAGCATAATGTCAGTCTGCAATGCTCCCAATGTTCCAGATTTAAAAAAAAGACCAATTAATTTACAGATGAATTCATCCCGTCGTTGTATTAACATTTCGTTCATCTTTCCTCACGCACTAAATCCCAATTTCCTAACACTATTTTTTAAACTAATCTTAACTTTTAACAAACGTCAGTCAACTAAAAAAACAAGAAACAAAAAAATGGTTCTTTTAAATCAGGTTTAATTCAGGGCATAATCGGTCTCAGAAAACTGCAAAAATAGAGGAAAAAATTAATCTTTAAAAAATATGTTCCTTGTGATGCAAGAAAAATTATTCTCGTTAATTTCTGAATCATTCATGCTTTGAACTGAACGCATTACCTTTACGTTTGAATTATACTTAATTATACATGAATATATGAGGGTCATTTGATAAGTCCATAAAAATAATGAAATCGACTATATTTTGCAAAAAGTGTTCATTTACTTCCATAGATAATTTCCCTTAAGGTCGATGCAATTGATCCAACGATTTTCTAGCTCTTTTATTTTCTCCATTAAGTAAGACATGTCCAACTCCGCAAAATAAGAGTTTCTTTCACTAATTATTTCGGAATTTGATGCAAATCTCTGTCTTGCAAGAATATTTTTCGTGTATGGGAAATAAAGTCCGAGGGTGGGAAATATGGAGAATATGGAAGGTGGGGAACAATTTTTAGCGTGTTTCTTACAGTTATACCACCGCAATCGCAGATGATTGAGCCGGACCGTTGTCATGATTGAAAAGCATCTTTTCACGGTAAATGTGGCAGTTTTTTCTTAATTTCACTAATTAAATAATCTAGCCAAGGTGTATTGCACTCTCCGGTGATTGTACTGCCGTTTTTTCAAGTAGTCAATAGACATTATACAGCGAGCATCGCAAAATATAGGCCATTACCTTTTCTGCTGATGCTTTCGTTTGCTTTTTTTTTCTTTCTTTCCTTTGTGCTTCAACCCCCAGTTTTAACTGTTCTTTTATTTCTAGCTGGTAGGGAGGCATCCATGTTTTACCAACTGTACCGAAACGACGAAAAAATTCCCCCGCATTTCTTTGAAACAACTCCAATTTGTGCTTCGAAATGTTCACTCGTTCACGCTTTTGATCGACTGGTAACAAACGCGGTACCAGCCTTACCGACAGCTTTCTCATATCCAAATATTCATGCAAATATTATGTACGCGCTGTGATGAAATGACAACAACCTCAGAAATCTCACGCAGTTTTAATACGTTATCTTCACCGTACCATTAATTTTTCTTTTCAATAAGTTCTGGCGTTGTGACCACAGCAGGGCGACCCGAACGGTCAACTTCACTTGAGCTCCAAATACAATACAACAGACAGGACTCATACCCTCCTTCCACCCTTACAAACCTTCGTAGGGACTTTTCGGCCTACACATTTAGCGTGCCCAACACGGCGTAGACACGAGAATAGACAATGGTGCTTTTTGGGACTTGAACCGAGCATCCTCAGCACCGAATCCTGGTGTGCTAATCACTAGGTTGCTGTGGACCCACGTCACTTACTTTTATTCAAAAATCAACAAACCACTTGTAGGTCATTTTAGGCGTAGGTGCAGACTTGCCATAATAATTACCAAACCTGGATTTAGTGTCTGCCGCAGTTTTGTCTCTTAAACAGTAACTAGTTGGTACCCGTTTAAACATGACGGATGGATAGTAAATAAATATACTTATACACAAATTACTCAACACATAATTGTCAAATGTTGAAAATCATAATATTAAGAATAGAGAAAAACACTTTAAAAAATTACTATTAAACCCAATAAAATGAAATAGGGTTACTCAACAGCGCGAAACAAACAGTTTCCGCCAGGGTTAATTCTATATCTCACAAACATAATTAAAAATAAAAATAGCATAGAGAGAACTAGAGAGATTCCTCGGAATAAACAAATTAAAGTGTTTATGAGGCCTCGTGCTTAGAAAGTATTTAAAACCTGATTTAAACATGTCAATGAGCATGCGCAGAAACAAATTAATGTGTTTATGGAGCCTCGTGCTAAGTGAGTATCATCTAAAGCCTGATTTAAACATGTTACTGAGTATGAGCAGAATGAAATTTTTAATTGTAAATTATCGTTCATTAACAAAAATTGCGGTCACAAACACCAAACTTGACACATGTATAGATAAAAATCTTTCGTTTGAGACCAAAATAAAGTAAATGAATGCAGTAGTTTTCACTCACGGACTGACCAAAGAATTGGCTTAGTAACTTAAATATATAGATGTTTTATCAGCACGAGGAATTCGATTTTCTCGATTGCATGAGCAGTAACAAGGATTGACCGACTAAAACGGCTGTCAGTCACAAACTAAGCGTCGAATCTGTTTACAATTTGATATGTGCGCCTTTGAAACACGTTAAATGTGAGAGCGTCAACAATTTCTGTGCAGTGCGTCGTCTTTCTGATTTTGCACGGACTTATCAAAAGATCGTCGTATAACCACATTTAGAGAATTTCAAAGAGCATAGTAAATGGACTGGCGATATTCATATTTACAGGGATAGCTATGAAACTTATATAAGAAAGTCGGACAAAATAACAGGACAAAAAAAATTGAAATCTTTTTCCTACAGATAAATCTTTCTGATTTTTTTTGCCCGAAAGATAGCTCGTTTCTTTCAAAAATTCCACAGTAGAAGAATTTAGAACTTTTAAGTTACATGACTCCTTTGCTTTGGAACGTCGTACATGTATGAAATTTCAATCAATATTTATCAGAATTGTGTAATTTGTTTCCAAGGAAACCCCTCTTTTTTTACACTTTTCACTTATGAATTTTTACTGAACTGGAGTCAGTTTTCCCATCACATATGTTAACATTATTTTTCTCTAAAGACATACAGAAAAAAAATATTTCAAATTACATACATGAGCATTTTGTGTTACTCTAAAAAATACTTGAATTGAGAAATTATTGGACGTGTAAATGTAAAATGAGGTGAATAATGAGTGCTCCAAATAGAAATTTTTTTTTGATAAATTATCTTTCGAAAAAATGTTTGTTATGTAAAGAGAAATTTAACATGAGAATGGGCAAACTTTCCTGGTCCCTTCAAGTCATCTTTTATTTTGCGAAACGGGCTTGCACATTTTTCCATGTCTAAGAATCCAAAAGTAAAATCTTAGTCTCGCCTGCACACAGATATTAAATAAGTTTGCATGAAACTGATGCGATGTTCAAAAGGTGCGAGGGTGAAATTTTCCTGAAGCGGAAACTGTAAAAATATTTGCAATTAAATATATTCTTACCAGAGCAGCAATACAATTACTGTTAATCCTAGAATAAAAGTGGTTAATAAAGGCTGGCCAGTGAAATCCGCAAGCCGTAGAAAATCCATGACTGACAGCAGCCTAACGCATGGAGAAACGCGATGCTAAAAACAAACAGTTAATGTATCACGACTATCCGTATTATCTCCCCGTCTTTTGAAGTAATGCTGCGCAACTCTTCAGGAAAAAGGTTTGGAGAGAGCGTGAGTAACAGAGTAACAGTAAAGAGGTAAATTGAAGGCCAAACGCCTGCGCAATCTTTTCGTCATGGAAACGCAGCACTTTGCTTATTTCGCTTCACTTCAATTCGCTTTGATGCGAATTGGGAAATTTGACCAAAAGACATTGTATGTGTGCGAGATATGAGTAGTTACAGGTTTCTTTCCTTTAGATTTTCGGAACCATTCATTTAAAAGCAAAGCAAAACCGACAGGCTGTATCAGGGGCGCACCCAGAATTTTTTCTTGGGGGGGGGGCGAGATGAATGGATAAAAATATTTATAATGCATGGGGGGGGGGCCGAGATGAACGAATAAAAATACTTATGATGTAAAATCAATATTTCTACTTCTTTGGGGGGGGGCAGGGTCCCTGCCCCCCCTCCCCTGGGTGAGCCACTGGGCTCTATACATACATATTAAAACCCAACGAGGCGGGGTAGAGGGTATTGAGAAATGAAAGTGAAAAGTGTATAGGTGGCGCTACTCTCAACTGGAAGCTGCCGGGGGAACTTTAAAAATGATTTGATATACTAATGCTGTACTTGTGATCAGCTTTCTTTTCCTGGAATACATTGGCGTCTTCATAGTAAAAAATGAGTTCTTGATATCGGAATGAAATTCTATATCTATATATATAAAACAGTTCCTTAACTGACTGACTGACTGACTGATTGACTGACTGACAGACAACGCACAGACCAAACCAGTGGCGCACCCAGGATTTTTTCTTGGGGGGGGGCGATATGAATGGATAAAAATATTTATAATGTATGGGGGGGGGCCGAGATGAACGAATAAAAATATTTATAATGCAAAATCAATATTTCTACTTCTTTGGAGGGGGCAGGTACCCCTTCCCCCCCCCCCCCTGGGTGCGTCACTGGACCAAACCGCCGGACATAAAGGGCTGAATTTTTGTATGGCGACTCTTCTTTTAGTGTAAGGGTGCACTAAGAAAGATTTTTGAAAAATTCTCAGATTTTTTTTAATTGAAATTTGAAGCTGTTTTTGTAACATTCTAAAGTTTGCATCTTCAGTTTGCATTTAAAACAATAATATGAGGGTTATAAAATTTATATCACGAGAAAGATCATAAAAATTCCTTTAAAGTGAAATCTTTTTCGAATCTTTACCTCCCTTTTCTGATTTTTGGTGAATTTTTAAAGATAAATTTTTAGAATTTAATTTATTAAATGCTGATCACGTGACGATTGGTCATTATCCAAAAAAATATTAACATACAGTAAAAGAAATGTTCCTCAAACTGTACTATATTCTTTAGTATGTTCTATTAGATTAAATTTGAATATTTTCTTTTACATTATTTTGTCTATAAAAAATATCCGCTGCGATTTTTTTATAAATATATTTTTTCGTTTTTTACATCAATTGCATGCATTGATCGTTGTATTCATTATAAATATATATATATACATATTTTTGGCATCAATTGCATACATTGACCGTTGTACTTAATTTGAATGTACTCCGTAGCGAGGTACGGGTTTTCAGCTAGTTGTATATAATCTAAATGTATATTATTAAATGCTCTCCCAAAATCATAACCTTTCTTGAACTTATTACTTATCAGAGGGTGTATATTCTATAACCGTCATATTTAGGAGCCCTGGAGGATCTCATTGCAGAAACCGACATAAGATCTAAGAATCCAGTTAGAAAATTTGTCCGCACTTGGCGTCAGCTAACACATTCCTATACATTTTAGGTCTATAAGTTTTATCACATTCTTATACATTTTAGGATGACTGTATTTTTGAGAATATGACATTATTGTACACTGGTTTTGCTCAATTGAATCACAGATAAAATTTCCTAAAGCATTAGTGTAATACAGATTATAGATACTATAACATCTACTATTGCAATTATAACATTTATTACCCAACTAACCATCGGATTGTGAATTTTTAATAAACTAACCAATTAATCTTAACAATACGATAACAGATGTCAAGTTCCTGCTTACGTTGACTCGTATGAAGATCTCAAAGTTTCTGTTTATTCCCCTATATCTAGTATCTCGGAGCTTCATGATATTCGCATTTGTGATTGCTCATGGGGACAATCATATTTTATGCTCTATAACCAAATGAAAAAGTAGTTACGAATATAAATTTATATCCCGAATTTTTAGAAGCTTTGAGGTTACATTAAACGTCCGCCACTAGTTTCAAGTAAGGAATATTAGAATAAGTAATTCACAAGAGGATAATTATTAAAAATCAACTCTAACTTATCTAGCTATCAAACAGTATACAGGGAATCTTATATTGCACAATGACACAAATCATTACCTTGCCTTTTAGTACTGAATGGAGCCGTTCTCTGCATTTATTTTGTGTTTTCTGTTTGTGTTTAAAAAACAAACACATAAGAAAAAATAGAAATAAAAACAAAAAATTAAGTTATTATGTCTGCGAACTGTCATATTTCCACATAATCTGAAAACAGTTACAATATTGTAAGCTTCTCATCTTAGCTAATAGATTACGACAAAAATTTTTGCACTTCAAACTGTATTTGAAAGTTTCCCATAACTTATAGTTCATAACTTCGTCAATAGGTGGCAGCACATAAAAGCTTTCAAAAATATTTAAGTTTACTCTATTCCTAAACCCTCTCCTCTCTATGCAGCGCTTAATTTATTGAATTCGGCAGCTAAAACGTGAAGCTAATACCTTTTGGAATCATCTACTCTATTTAGTTAAAACTCTAAGAGCTCTGATCCTCCTCGAAGTATTATCTCTCATCCATATACTAACTAATCTCTTTTTATCTTTACCCAAGGTCTAATTATTATATTTACTATTCTTACCGTTTCATCACTATGCGTACCGTTGGAGGTTGCGGCCCATATAACAGTATTAAGCCTTCTGTGTACTAAACCTATTGGATCAGTGACGTAGCGAGCATAAACGGCGCCCGGAGCACGATACCTTTTTGGTGCCCCCCTTTTCGAAAAACATATAGTAATATAATATATAGAATTAGTTAAAAGGACCATTTGGCGCCCCTGTGCGAGTGGCGCCCGGGGCATGATAGACCCCCTTGCCCACCCTTCGCTACGCCACTGTATTGGATTCACTCACCTCAATATTAACTTATGGAGAAAATTTGCCGAAGGATTACCGAACTGGATTTAAATATTTTTTTTTTTAAATTGTACTCTGTAATAGAGAAAGAAATTTTAAACCTTGGGGCGTTTTTTAATGCAAATAATGTTTTAAAATTTAAATTATTTAGGGGGAAAATCTGGTATAGTGTGTTTTAAACGCTCATAAATTCCTTTGGTGGATGAAGTTTATAAAAATGAATCTTATACAAGGTGCAGAAAAGTTCAGGCTATCTGAAAATACCATTTTTATTGGATTATCAGCATTTATGCAGCTGTAAATAGTAGACAGATTTTCACCATAGGTTAACACTAAGATGAACGAAACCAATAGGATTAGTACTAGTACACAACAGCCTTAACCTCACCATCCTGATGGTAGCATTGAATGAATATGAAAGAAAACTGTCATTACCGGTTATACAACATTCTATTATTACACTTGAAATAAAACAACTTTTAAATATTCTTTATACTCATCCATGTGTTGTTTTTGCTTATGCTCCGTGGCCGGAATCTATTATCTATTAAATTTTTTAGAACGATTAAACTGTCACTAAACTTCGTTTCCGCAACAACAGAACGATATCATTGAATAGAGACATTTATAGGATAGAAAACTATAAAAGCAGCAATAAACTTTAAAATGTACTCATTTTTCGCCTAAACATCAGGACGAATACTATGATTAAATATAGAAAATATTTATGGTACAAGACAGGGAGAAATGAACTTATCACTTATAACGCGTATTACGTTAAACGAATCATTAGAGGCGGGAAAAATTAGCTTTCTTTAATTAGCTTTCTTAAATTAGCTTACGTTAATGCAGTTTTTTTTAATTCCACTGCTTCCATGGCGGTAAACGCTTATTTACGTTTTAATAATCTTTTGCAGTTTACAGGATTTGAAGTGTTCTGCTTTTTATTTATTTTTTAACCCTAATTTGCTGTTATTTTACCGTTTGTGCAATCCAAAGTTCATGAATCATTCCATAAATAATGGGGTCCCTAATCGGCATATGTGTTTATATATACTCGTGTATATATATATATATGTGTGTGTGTGTATTCACAGTGAAACTTTTCTATGGCGGCCAGTAATGGTTCCGCAAAAAAGTGGCCGTTCACTAGCCGGGTGGCCGGCTAAAGAAGTTTCACTATATATATATATATATATATATATATATATATATATATATATATATATATATATATATATATATATATATATATATATACATACATACAGGTGGTTATCAAAATAATGGAACCATTAAGAAACATCATGAGAACATTTAACCTGGCGTAGGATCACCTTAATTATGTAATACCACCTGATTCACCTTGGAATTGGATTATACAAGTCATGAATAGTGGTTAAGAATATGTTATACCATTCTTCAAGGGAAAATTATGAAAGTTCCTGTAGAGATGCTGTGGTGGATATCGAGACCTAGCTCTATCCGCTTATACAGATCACAGTGGTTGAATGATATATAGTCGGAGGGGATTGTACAGCGCAAGATAAGATATTTGACTCCTTTTTCAGCCTCTTCAAACCAATACTTGATAGATTTAGCTGTATTTATAAGGGGATTATCATCCTGGAGAACGCCATCTCCTGCAAGAAACAATGTTTGCACCATAGGATGGACTAGTGAGCTAAAATTTCGACATAGTCCTTCCCATTCAATCTCCCTTTTAGGGTTAGAATAGGGCCTGAAGAAAACCATGAGATGCCATCCCAAACCCTGATAGATCTTGACAGTTGAGATGAGACAGCCATAATCTTACGCTTGTTTAGGTGTTCTTCAGACATACGCTCGTCCTGTTGCGAGGAACAATGTGAACAATGATTTGTCGGACCAAATGCCGTTTTTCGACATATTACTCGACCAGGATTTGCACTCGTGGCAACATTGTTGACGATATTTTGCATTGGCATCTATTACGAGTGGTTTGGGAATAGCTACTTTTCCGTAAATGCTTTGTTTATGAAGTTCCCTTCTACCTCTGATGGTTGATACCGGAACATGCAGATGCAGATTGAGCTCTTCGGTCATTTTAGTTGCAGTTGTTTTCTTTATTCATGTCACAATCCGCTTCAATACCTCGTTCGTCTTTCACTCAGCTCTCCCTTTCATCCACTATTTTGTTTGGCAAAGGATGTTTTTCCGTGCTCTCTGTATGCTATCATGACTTTCGATACCACATCTCGAAAAACACTGATTAGCCTGGAGGTTGCAGTAACAGATACTCCAATTTAAACGCGCTCAAACAATTTGCCCTTTACACAAGGCCTGCAAGGTTTGACATTTTACGCTGTCCCCCCCCCCCCCCCCGAAGAGCACGATGCCCTTAGCTTCATTACTGTTACTTGACAGTATAATAATACATACACTATATTATGTAAAAAATACCGGTGGCAAGACTTGTTTTATAAGAAATATGAAGCACATTCATAAACACCACTGACATTGATAGGTGTTTCTATTATTTTGATAACCACCTGTATATATATATATATATATATATATATATATATATATATATATATATATATATATATATATATATACACACACACACACACACTACTGGCCATTAAAATTGCAACACCATGAAGGAGGAATAATACAAACGTCAAATTCTCATGAAAGGAAGAAGATACAGGGATATGCAGATGATTAGCATTTAAGCGCAATAGAACGACGCAGGGAGAAATGGCATCTCAAACTCTGTATAAAAGGAAAGTTACGCAGCGGGTTTCTCATTCAGAAATCGCATTAGAATATTGGTTGTTTGTAAGAAGATCGTGTTATCGTGTTATGTATCGTATAAGGAGAACCGGGTACCAGCACGTCGGAACTCCATAGCGGCAGGATCGTGGCCTATTAAGAGTGCGGTTTATCGTTCCACGATATTGCTACCCGCATTGGTCGGAATCCAACGACTGTCATGCGAATATGGAATCGATGGGTTCAGGAGGGTCATACTGAACGCCATACAGGATCTCAACGGCCTCCCGCCACTAACGCTCGTAAGGACAGACATGTTGTCAGGTCGGCCTTGCAGGATGCCACATCACGGCCCTTCAAACAGGAAAATGTTTGTAGCACGACAAGTATCCGCATGGACAGTGCGATGACGTCTGGAGCAGCATGAACTGTTTGCACGGCGACTATTATTGCGACTTACCTTGACACTGCAGCATAGAGACGCGCGGTGACAGTGGTGCACCCAACGACAAAACTGGATACAGGAGTAGCACCACCTTGTCTTTTCAGACGAGTACCGGTTCTGCCGGCAGCATCATGATGGACGTATCCGTGTCTGGAGGCACCGAGGAGAACGCACGTGGGCTGCTTGCATTCGATATCGTCATACGATCCCCGCATTTGTTCTGATGGTATGGGCAGCCATTGGGTACACGACACGAACACCTCTTGTTCACGTAGTCGGTAACCTGAACAGCCAGCGTTACATTTCTCAGATCTTAAGGCCGGTGGCTGTTCCCCTATCTTCGAGGCTTCAGAGACGTAATGTTTCAACAGGATAACGCAAGATCGCATGTTGCCCGTCGTGTCCTAACCTACTCGACACAGAGGGTGTTCGACTGTTGCCTGGACAGCACATTCTCCAGATCTCTCACCCATTGAAAACATCTGGTCATGGGTAGCTGACAGACTGGACCGCTCCGCTGGAGACGTCACCGCTCTCCAGCCAGAACGATTTATGAAGTGTGACATAGACTTATAGCAGCATGGAATGACTTGCCCGTATCTGTCATCCAAGCCCAGTTCGACTCGATGCTTAACTGGGTTAGAGCCGTTTTAGCTGCCAGAGGCGGCAGCTGTGTGTACTAATTTTGGACCCTGTATACCCGAAAATTACCTACAAATTTAATCATGTTTTCTTCCTACTATGCTGTATACGTACAAAAAATAAAGTTTCGTTATTTGCTTTCCTTCCTGGGGTTGCATTTTTAATGGCCAGCAGTGAACTATATACATAGTGTGTGCAGGGCCCGACTTAGCCTAATTGGGGCCCGGGGCAAAAACTTCTTTGAGTGCTCCCCCCCCCTCTCTGCTTCACTACTTTAGTAATGAATAACCAAACTTTATCGAGGTATTTAAATTTTTCACCTCATTATAGATATATAACAAGAAAATTGAGTAGAACCTAAAATAGCTATAAAGTCCCCCCTCCAATGGTGAGACGAAATATTCTGTCCATTTTATTGATTTTCTGATAATTCTATGTCCATCATTAAAAGGGATATAGCACATCTGAAGAGCCAAAATTTGACAAAAATGCTATTTAAATTTATCCGTTATATTTCCGTGATTTTTCATTCCCAACAATTTGCAATTGATCCTGGATTGTTATACCAACTTCAATAAATATTATTTCTTTTCTTTTTCTATCGTGAATAACAATATCAGGCCTATTAGCTGATTGTTTTGTAGATGTTGCAACTGTTGTATCCACTCTTACTTCAACGTCTATATTTGCATTAATTTCTTGTATTGAGTGATTTCTTAAACGTTTACTTCTTTTTAAACCATATTTATTGCAAACTCTCAAAATATTAACAATAAATAAAGAAAAAACATACATAATTAGAAATTCAATGCAACAGAGAGAGATTATAAATAGTACGGATTTTACACTGTACTGATATTTTGTTTAAAAAAAGTTCATTAAAGAAGGAAACGTAAAATAAACTTTCTATTTGATTTGGGGGCCCCCCTCTGATGCGGGGGCCCGGGGCAACTGCCCCGTATGCCCCTGCCTTAGTCAGGCTCTGAGTGAGTGTGTGTGTAATGAGCAAAACTCAATGCAGAATAAAGGATGATTGAAAAATGAAGGGATTACGGAATTTAGGAAATAGAATGACCTTAGGATGAATCGTAAGAAGGAGAAGGATGCGTACTACTTCAGAGACACATGGGAGAAGCAGTCTCATAATTTTAAGTACTAGGAGATACAGTCTTGGAGCCGAGTAAACATAGAGAGTGCACAAACGTGGTCCAATGAACTGTATTCAGCAGACAGCACAATTAATAATAATTTGAAGTAGTGGCCCGGTTGTAGAAAAAATAAGATTGCCGGACGTAGGCGGAAATTGGACGAAACACTAAGAGCCTGTTCACATAGGAGTCCGTTGCGTTGCGTTAAGGGAAAGATGACGTTGAGACGAAAATAAACCAATCATTTTAGTGAGTAAGAATTGGAGAGCAGGCCATATTTATTATATATAAACTTAATAAGGTCTACGGGTTCGGACCATATATGGTAATGTTATAGAATTTTAACAGATTGCAGGTTTGGAATATTTATAGTGCCTGGGAGAGATTCGGCAGCACGTGCATTAAGGGGTAGTATAAATTATCAGTTAAGTTATTCCTGGGTCGCATTTTGGAAGAGGGGTCATATTTTGTTAAAAAAGAAAATTTTGAATACGCGTTAGGTTATAACTAGGAGCAGCATTTTTTTGTTACTTACACACACACACACACACACACACACATATATATATATATATATATATATATATATATATATATATATATATATATATATATACAGTGGAATCTCGATCGATCGTTTTCGGATCCATCGTTTTTCCGTATGTGTCGTTCATTTTATTCAGTCCCAACGATTATATTGCTTTGTTATGTTTCCGCATTTATCGTTCATTTCAGTCGGTCCCTTGAAAAACGATAGATCGAGATTCCACTGTATATATATATATATATATATATATATATATATATATATATATATATATATATATATATATATGTATGTATGTATGTATGTATACATACACATACAATTTTTTTTCGTATTCAAATTTAACCTCTAAAATCCATGTGTATGTTGCTCTTCACAAAGAAAAGAGTTGTTATTGCTTATTGTACTATCGTTGAATTCTGTATTAGGAGAATGTATCTGTGTGCATAAAATGCAATGCTTAATTATCTAATTTTTACAGAGGAGGTATATCTAGTGTCACCAGTTTATAGCAGTGATAAAAATACAAAAGCATTTCTTTCAGAAACCAATTCGGAGTATAAATTACGTAGTGTGGTTTTCAAAGCTACTGAGTGAATTACACATCAGCTCTTTTATGGGGATGAGCACCTGGGCTGGGTCTTAGGCCGCAGTTCAAATATTGACACACCATCCATCATTTGACATACGCCTTTGCATTAATATATTTCCCGCCAAACCACGAACCGAGCACACAATCGAGTGCAAACACAGTGGGGTTTTCCGATGTCGTAAATTGTAGATCTTCAATGAAATCAATGTATATCGCAACACACACATTCTCTGCAATGGGTTAGCAAGTTTGCAGCAGAAGAACATAAATCAGGTACTGCGTGTTACTCAATAAATCACGACAGCGAACACTTCCAAATTCTTTGGCAGGATATGAGCTGCAGTGTGTGTTCTTGTAAGTACGCGTTCTCGCATTTTCTACATTTAAAGATACCCTGTATGTTATCTATGTTACATACAATAGACATAGAAGCTGTGTACTGACTTTGAAACAAAATCCAAATGACATTTACAGGGAAAGAAGAAAATTAAGCCAAGACTTTTCATTTGTAGGAAAAGAAACATAAGGGAATTTTTTCCTTTTGCAGGGCCAAGTTGGTATGTGAGTTTAAATGTGAGAGTTTGTTTATCATTCAAATGATAGAAATTTTGAAACTAAATTGAGTCTAAGTATCTAAAAACAGTAATTTCGCTCCTGTTATGTCAAAGATCGTTTTAATAGCAACTTGGATTGGAATTTGAATTAGATAAAGAAAGTGCGAATTAACTTGCAAAATCTGATATTTATTTGAAAAAAAATTTTCCGGGAGAAAAGAAAACTAATATTTATAGAATGATGTTCTAATTTTTGAGAAACCTCTTATAAATCTTCCCACCTCCTCTGCCTCGGGGGAGGCTTGTCGGTCTTAATTTACATTACTACATTAGAAAGGAATTTATTAGTCTTTGGAAATTCCGATATCTATGTTTCGCTGTTTAGTTTCCATCTATACCCATTTGCCGATTGTTGAAGACCTTTTAGTTGTCAAAGATTCAGGGTATAAATGGGATTTTTTTAGGGTGATTAGAAAGTTTTTTTTTATGAAAATATGTTTCATATTATTTTGTAAGCAAAACTAGTTTTTAGATAGTGTTGAAGAAAATCGGAAATATTTTTCGAAAAAAGGATTAAATATCTATATTTAATACTTCTATATTTATAACTATATTTATAACTAACCTTTTATCCTGTAGCCTGAAAATACGTGATGTATTTAGTCTATGAGATAATCCCTCCCCCCAAAGAAATAGTAAAAAAAAAAAATAAGAGAAAAAACTCAATTACAAAACTTGGTCTAGGAGGGGATTAAGAAAAGGAGGGCATGATTGAAGATTTTGTTGATGTGCATGTGAGTAAATCTGCGATATATATATATATATATATATATATATATATATATATATATATATATATATATATATATATATATATATATATATATATATACAATTAAAAACAATCTTTGAAAACTAATTATACGCAATTTAACAAATAATTATATAATTTTAATAGTTAAAAATATAATAAGTTAAATTGTTAATTAAATTAATTTCTAAGTTATGAATAATTTCATCATTTATGTTACGTATTTTTTAACTGAAGTTCAAAATTTTCTAGAAGGTAGAGGTAAGGTCCTTTCGCTTACCCACTTTAATACTCTCTCTTGTCTATAGACCTGGATGAACATAAAGGCAAGATATACAACTAACCTCTCTCTATCGGTGGCCGCATGGCTAGAGCGCTGGCATTTGGTACCAGAGGCTGTGGATTCGAATCCCACGATTGGCATGGATGTTTGTAGCCGTTCGGAATCGGCTTTAAACAGCAGCTCTCAATCTAATTAGGCCTCGTCTTGCAAAAAATTACCATAGCGCTTTCAACCAACCAACTCTCTATTTCTGTTTTGAATAATTCTTCAAGAGGTGGTATGGCAGACATTTCTCAATTTATTAATTTATTAGTTACTGGGATTTGAGTTCAATCCTAACCTGTAGTAAACAAGGATTTAAAATTTAAATCAACCTTTGAATTTTTGCCAGAATATGTCGGGCATGCGGTTTTGGTTTACAATTTTTTTAGTTTTTAAAGACGACGTTCTAATTTGGTATGTATAACGGACCACCCATATAATCGAACTCGCAGAAAATGTATTCAGTTTCCTTCCCTAGATCACCCCACCATAGAATGTTATTTTCCCAAGGGCTGAAATTTTATTAAAAATTGTTTTTCGTCGCATCGGTGCTTCAGTGGTAGAATGCTCACCTGCCACGCGGGCGGCCTGGGTTCGATTCACGTTCGATGCAGCTGTTTTGTTTGCTACTTGGTTGTGTGTGTCACAGAAATGTTGTTTTTTGTCGAGTCGCCTTCAGTTTATGTAGTTAAAAACATGAGCTACTCAATGTTCATCATACTATTCATGCTACATTGTTTGGATTGGTATATTTAGGATTGCAAGTTGCGTTTTATCTTCAGATATTTGGATATACTGGCGAATACAAATGAAGTAACAATTCATTCAATAGAAAATAATGGATCATTATATAGCAACTGAAATTCGGGTAGCATCCAACATTTTTGAAACAGACTTATGAAGAAATTCTATTTACGAATTAATTCTTTGAATTTTCTTGGTGATTTGCTGGTTATCATAAAAAAAACTCTCTTCTATTGAGTGTTTTATTATTTTTTCATAATTTATTTCTATTTTTATTTCTATTTTAAAAGGTATGATTATACTTATGAAATTGTTAAATTTCAACACTTTATCCTTTGTTATCATAGATCAATATTGAAAAAACAATATTGTCAATCAACTCATGAAAATAAATAAACCATGCTCTAGAGGTCATAGAATCAAACTCAATGAAGCTTTGAAAATAGTATTTAAAAAAATAAATATCATGTTAGCTTTATGAGCAGCATAATAGGTAGCTTTAAATTAACAAAATAATAGTGTTCTCAGTATGATAAAATTCATTGTATCATAAGTAAATATTAATATTAAGTTAGATCAATAGATGATATGGTAACTCAATAAAAATATAACTCCAACAGGTAAATATCAATTAAATTTTAACAAGTCAATTAAAATTTTAATAAGCAAATTAATAAAATAATTTTGAGCTCTTCCTCATTTAAATTTAAATACATTTAATTAATATTAAGGCAATATTAAATATAATAGTTGAAATTAAAAACCATAAATTATTACTAATTTTAATATACAAACATATTATATTAAAATATATTTTCCAAAATATATAGTATTTGGTATATTCGTCACATTTTGCTTTTTAGTTACAATGAACTAACTCTTTTCAATGTATGTCTAAGCTATATATTTGAAATGTTTCAAGTATACTCCATGTTTCATCGCTTTAAGTTGATTCCTTAATTCTGACTTCGCTTACTACTCTCGGTGGTCGAGTAGGAAGCATCGTGGTATAATATTTCTTCTGTACCTTTGATTTTATTTCTAAATTTCTTTATTCGATGGATTGTCTAGAGCCAAGTTATATAAATTTTTGCCATCACAACTTTGTGTATGTGTGTGTGTGTATATATATATAATGAAAATAATTAATGTAGATAATATCGAGATATGTACTTTTTTTTTTTTAGTAATTACTTACCAAGTGAAGTACTTGAGCTGATTTTCATGTTCCTGACAACTATTTTACTATTTAGGAGCACTAAAAGTAAGTCTTCTGTATAGTTTCAAATACGCATTTTTAAGCTTTTACTTTTGTTCGGTCGCTTGTGGTGGCCCCGTAGTACAGCGCGCTGTATTTCGGTGCTGAGAGTGCTCGGATCGAATCTCGGCGTCGCGCCACAAAAATACCTCCGTTTGTGTCGTCCCTTCATAGGAGGTAGTACTGGTCCGCCTATATGGTGCCCTCATGATAAAATGGCCAGAAAACTGTGGTAAACCCCCATTAAAAAAAAAAAAAGTTCGGTCGTATTTGGGCAGAAGGTTTCGATTCAGCTTGAAACTTTTCGGTTTAAAGTTATTCATCTAAGCACCTTAACTCATAAAAGAGTAAAACTTAGTTTCTATCATTTCGAAGTGTCTGATTAAGGTTTGTCAAAAATAATTTTGTTACCCCTCTTACCTGTACTAAAGAGAGTTTCCCCTCTTACCTGTACTAAACAAGGATTAATAACTTATATGCCCCATTGAAATTTAAAAGAATATGTCAGGCGAGCGGATTTGATTAGAAATTTGAAATTTTTTGAGGCGACGTTCTAATCTGGAATACATACCAGACATATATGATCTAACCATGAAGCTACAGATCTATCCATGAAGCTGTAGCTTCATGGATCTAACCCACAGAAACAGTCATCTGGTTTCCTTCCTTCGGTCATTTCTTCAAAGAATGTTCAATACTCCATTTTCCCCGAAGACTTAAATTTCTTTGAAATTTTCTTTGTGTCGCATCGGTGGTTCAGTGGTAGAATGCTCGCCTGCCACGCGGGCGGCCCGGGTTCGATTCCCGGCCGATGCAGCTCTTTTGATTTATATTTGCTTGTGTGTTCACAGAAATGGCGTTTTTCGTCGAGCTGCCTTTTAGTTTATGTACCGTAAGATGGGGTTGCTTTGTGACATATTTTAAGTTTTTTCCTGTGCCAGCCGATCAGTTTTAAAAGCAGCCCAAAACGAACAATTGCAAAACATTGGTACATCCTTTCCTTAAGTAGTAATGTATTTTTCTAACCCGGATCTTTAATTGCTATTGAGATATTAAAGTTAAAAATGTGTCAAAAAGTTGCCACGCCGAGTGGGATTACTTTGTGACATCTGTGTTTTCGCCTTGAAATCCAAGAGGAAAAATTACTTGACACAAAGTTAGACAGTAAAACGCTTATTATAAGCTTGATACACAATTATATATACCTACTTTGAAAAGAAAAGACAAAACCTTTGTGCTCGAGGCATAAATAGGAAATCCAACGTAAATAAAGCACAAATAGCAGTAACGTGCAATTTTGTTTTCGGCTTTTTGAGCTGCCACTAAGTTCTTTTCACTGATGATGAAGCTCCTTTGCAGCTTCGAAACGGCCGTATGCAAAATTGCCCCTTACTGCTATTTGTGCTTTATTTACGTTAGATTTTCTGTTTATATATACCTATTACAAATATTGGATAACTTCTTCTATGACATCAAAGAGACCTTGGGTGCCCAGGGCAGCCATCAGTTCTTTGAGAAGATGAGAAAATTCGTATTTGGGCCCATTCTGTTCCATCGGGTAGTTTTTTTCCAGATAGTCAATACTTCTCTATCACCAGTGGTATTTTAGAGGATGGAAAAATTCAACATACAGCGGCTGGAGGAGGTGGGTCGACTTTGTGGGTTATTTTGTAACAGAGTCAATCTGGCACAATGTAACCCCGTTACCTTTCGATATTTAGGTTATGTTCTCATATCTCTCGGAAATATCACTACACAAAAGTTATATTGCTCCACAATCTAACTAACATATTGACAATAAAAACAAGTACCTGTGGTAGTTGGTTGTATAAGGTGTTAGCCCTCTGCACACAAAGTTTCCGAAGTTTGAGTCAATATCTTGACAACAGGTTTGAATAGTAAACTGGCCAGCGAAGACAAAAGACGCGCGGAAGGTTCGGACACTGGCCACTAGGTGTCTCTGTTTGTCGCACAAGGTGTTGGAGCTGTTTGCCTACCCAGTGTCACGGGCTCAGCGCAAGAACCGAAATACGAAAAAATACTGTGTCACAAAGTTACTCCTGCAGTCACAAAGTAACCCCATATTGCGATAGTTAAAAACATGAGTTACACAGTGTCAGGGCCCGACTTTGACCCAATGGGGCCTTGGGCAAAGCCGACTTTGGGGGCCCCATCAAAGGACAGATCAGGGGGGGGGGGAAACACGTGCCCTCCAGGAGCAGATTTCCACATGAACATGTGAGACACTCACCCAGACCCCCCATAAATTGGGACCAGAAATTCAAAAGAATTTTTGATCAAGTCAAAAATTTGAAAATAATAATAATAAGTACTAGTTAATTTACCTTTTAATGTTAATAAATAAATTCATGAAATTTTCTTTCGAAATTCAAAATAGATGACAGTATAGAGTTATTACAAGCCTCCCCGCCAAAAAAATAAATAAAATAAAATAAGCCAGAAAAGCTTACATGTGTAAGTATGCTTTCACTATAATGGGTGCAACCTGCCCCACCCAATATTTTTTCTGTTTCTGCCACTGTCCCCCTTTACTGACCCAGAGACAGTTAAAAAAGAGGTCTTATGTTCTGAAAACTTATTGAAAACAAACATCTTTTTTAAATTCCATATAAGCAACTTAATTCTTATTAAAAATATAAATGTATGTATAACGCAAAACGAAAAGACACAAAAAATATTATTTTCATTTAATGCGACAATAATTTAATAAATTTCTTCCTCATCACTGCTCAATGCAGGCAAACGAGAACGTTTTTTCGATTAAACGATATCACCTTCACTTTCAGAACCTTCTTCTTCATTTAGATTTTTTGCACCTTCTATCCTCTTTAAAAATATCTGCAATTTTGGTTTGTTTGCTATGACTCTTACAAGGTCATTGCAGATTCACGATATGGAGATAGACAATTTTGCAGCACCCTTTTGAATTTTCGGCTTCTTTCAGCGGAAGGGTCTGCATTCAGGAAAAATTATTCAAGATTTTCAGATAAGCTTAAGCCTACTTGTAATTTTATAGAGTTATAAATGAATAAATTATAATTTGTTTATAAATTTTCATGTAAAGCCACTATAGTTCATTATTCCTTTCCGTCATTATTTTAAGGTAATTTAGTTTTTAAATGTGTTAAACAAAAATCGTGTTATCAAGTGCTGTAATTTTTTTTATAGTGTTAGAGCAAAACCGTGTTACAGGTTGCAGTGTTATACGAGGGTTCCCGCAATTTATCTTATCGTGTTGGAACGAAACCATGTTGTAAGATGCCGTGCTATAGGAGGGCAACCTGTACTGGACTTTTTCCTCTTTTCACATCACATCGCATCACACCTTTTTTTGTGTGTGGAGAGCAGTATCTATAATTCTATACTCAGTGGCGTACCTAGACCATCTGGGGCCCGGGGCGGATTTAGTTTTGCCCCCCCCCAAAAAAAAGGTAATTTTTAACTCTTTCTAGTGACAGATAGCCTTTCTTTGCCTTAATCAGACAGTCTCCTCAGGCTATTGACCTGTACAGGCAGTGGCGTGCTCAGGATTCTGTTCTGGGGTCAAGGCTTCCATGTGCTAGGGGTCGTCCATTTCCCTGACGCTCTATTATCAGGGTGGACTAGAAGGGGGTCTTCCGGGGGGTCTGGGGTATGGAATACCCCACAGCCGAAGGGGGGGGGCGGTGTCCTCCCCCGGAAAATTTTGAAAATTAGGTGTTAAATAATGCCATTTTAGGCTATCTAGAGTACTAGATGCCACTTCTTAAAAATCATATATCTATGAATTCGGATAAAATATTTAAAGCGACGCCCCCGTCATTATTGGAATGAAAATCTAACAAGAAGAACATTTTATAGCAGATACGCGACGAACCAGTGCGTGCGTGCCCTGTTGAAAAAAAAGACGCCTTCAATACTTTGATAGGCAAGAGTTCGGTTCACTCTCGCGGTTCGCGGATAGAACTGTAGAAGTGTCTAAACAGCGCTCGGCACTTGGCTTTAGAAATACTGTTTCTGGCACTGAATAGCGCTAAAATTATAACAATAAAGATCTCTAAAACTGTAAGTGCAATAAAGATCGTAATGGTAAAGAATAAATAACACAATTACTATTAGGCCTATACGAAATATTTTTGCATTATTTTGTAAATTTAAAAAATTTATTTTAGCCCTGTGGGGGGAGGGGGAGTCCTTCCCGTCCTCCCGTCCCCCTCCCCCCGCGTCGGCACGCCCCTGTGTGCAGAGAAAAAAATTGACAGAATAAGAGAGCGAACTCGTGCAGTACGAGGTGAGCAATGATCATTACTGTTTAAGCGTTAAATTAATAAAAAAAAGGTCTTATGTCAAGGCCTGGGTTCGAGCAATCGAACCAATGATGTACCGCACGGCACAGCTCCGAAACCAACGTTCTAACCGCCTGAGCCATGAGCTCGCTAACTTACTATTCGGTACAAGATTAAAATCAATTGTACGGCGCTGGTTTTCGTTGTATGAATTTTTTGTCGGGCCAAGGTGAATGGTAAAAGGCTTGGCCGTTTGATTAATAAAAGCGATAATAGTCAAAGATAAAATTCATATAAAAAAGGATCCATTTTGGCGCCAATACTTACTTATAATATTCAGGTAGCTTCAAGGAAAACCAAAGAAATACCTCACTTTGAACTACGTTAACTTTATTGGTAATTCAACTTTAAAAAGTTTTACTTTTCACAAGGCAATACACATTCACAGTATCAGTATGAAAAAAAATAGAATGGGAATACATCACCTAGAAAATGCCGTGTTGTGTGAAACCATGTTATATGAGACCCAGGGGCATTTCCAAAAAGGGGGGTTCCAAAAAGGGCGTTCTGAAAACTTATTGAAAACAAAAAATTTTTAAAAATTCCATATAAGCAAGTTAAATTAAGAATTCTGTATTAATTTCAAATAGGTAAAAGCCTCCTTTTAAAATTGTCTTTTTCTAACTTTTGCATCAGAAAATTGTCTAATTGTCTCATGAAAGTTTGTTTTCATAGCCAACTTGTTCTCGATGGATAACATTGATAGGCCATTTAGTATGATTTGGCTCATTGTTGAGCGCAAATAGTTTTTGATGACTTTCAATTTCGAAAAACTTCTTTCATAAGTTGCGACTGAAATGCAAATCGTCAAAAACAACTTTAGTGCTAAACACAAGTTTGGTACTGACTCTTGAAATTCCATACCAACAATAAACTGCAAAACTTGAAGAGCTGACCACTTTTTGACTTCCTCTGTATTAATATTTGAAGGTTATCATTATGGAATGGAATAATATATCTCCTAATGAAACATTCAAACTGGTTCAATCTATGCAGAAACGATTAATAGAGGTCCTTAGACGTAAGGGCTATCCGACCAGTTAGTCTTAGTCTTTTTATTTCTGGCAAAACCTCGTGCTTAGAAAATTCGTCGTAACTTTCAGTTAGAAGAGAAATAATTTCTGGCAATTTCTCATCTGGAGCTTTGATCAAATTAACCGACTGCAAGACTTCAAATTTGTTATGAATGTTCTCCATGGATTTTGTTCTTGTTTGGAGTTCCAAATACACTCATGGACAAAAAAATTAGCGCACCAAGAAGGAGTCGTCAAAATGAAACGAAATTTTACATACGCAATGACTACTTTGATATAAGTAAATGATAAGAAAATCAAAGAAAAAGGGTAATTTATTTCAGTGAAAAAGGCAAAAGAACGGAGGAGTTAATACTCCGTTGGACCCCCTCTAGCGCGAATGCACGATGCGATACGATCGGGCATTGAGTCATACAAGTTCTGTATGATGTCTTGAGACATTTCGTTCCATATTTGCTGTAACCTTGCCTCTAGTATTCCAAACTCGTGGGATGCCCAACTCGTCGTCCCAAATGATCCCAGATATGCTCGATTGGAGACAAATCTGGGGATCGGGCAGGCCAAGGAAGGGTAGTAACAGTGCGGAGACAGTCTTGTGACACCCTTGCCGTATGAGGCCGAGCATTGTCTTGTTGAAAAATGGCTCCTGGGAGCCGTTGTATGAGGGGCAACACATGTGGTTGCAGGATTTCCTGAACATACCGCTGGGCTGTCATGGTGCCACGGAACAATACTAGGGGTGACCGTGTATTGTAGGCAATGGCACCCCATACCATCACACCAGCTGTGGGAGCGATGTATCGCTGTACAACAAAGGCAGGATTGAAGCGTTCACCACGGGCTCTCCACACACGAACACGATTGTCATCATTGCCGAGATTGAATCTGGATTCGTCGCTAAAGACGACCTGGTTCCATTCCGCTGCAGTCCAGTTTCCTCGTGCGTGGCAATATAATTTTAATTGGTGAATATTTATTTAAATTTAACAAGCAAAATAATAAAATTTTAATGAGTTAATTAAGGAAAAATTTTAAGCTATTCATTATTTCAATTTAAGTTAAAAGAATATTAATGCAGTATTAAATATAATAGTAAAACACAAGAATCATAAGTTATTACTAATTTTATTTTAGAAACATATTATATTAAAATATTATTTTTCAAACTATATAATGTGATATGTATTACATTTTAGCTTTTGAGTTACAATGAACATATTTTCAAAATGTATTTCTAAACTATGGACTTGAAATATTTGAAGTATACTCCATGTTTCATCGCTTCAATTTGACTTCTTAACTGTGACTTCGTCTACTGCTCCCCGCATATTGGTATGGTGTTTCTTCTGTCCTTTTGATTTTATTCCTAAATCCAATTTTGGATGGATTATCTGGTGCCAAGTTGTGTAAATCTTGATGATCACAATTTCCTATGTATTTAAAAGGTTTTGTTTTTACTAAATTACATAAAGGCAACTTTTAAGGTTTAGATAAAACAAAACTCTATTGATTCTTTGTGTCTGACTTTCCGATTGCTATATTTCTTACTGCATGCTTTCGAAAACCTTGTATAGCCCTTGTATTTGTTTGCAAGTTTTAAATTTATATAGAGGACGTTTGAATTAATCAATCAATCAATCAATCAATATATATATATATATATATAGTTTACAAATGTAAATTACTTAATATGAAACAAAAGAGAGTAAATAAATTTTAGGCGCTGAGCTGCTCACAAAAAATATTTACGATATTTAGATATTTAAAAATAAGATGATTAAAAGGGCAGATGTGACCATTTAATACTCCTATAACCTGAAATAAGATAGACATATATAAATAAGCAAAAAACGGAATTGGAGGTGGTATAGTTGATGACTGGGGGGGGGGGTTGTGACCCCCCAACCTCGGTTAAACATGTTTTAAGCCAGGCAACACACCCCGAGGTGGAGAGGGGGGCACGCTGTATTATTTTGCCCCGGGCCCTGGCTCAGTTGACGGCGGCCCTGTCTGTAGCAAACAAAGATTAATAACTTAGATGCCTCTTTGAAATTTACTGGAATATGTCAGGCGTGCGGATTTGGTTAGCAATTTTTTAATTTTTTTGAGGTGACGTCCTAATTTAGAATGTATAGTAGACCTATATGTTCGGTCTTTCCCTCGTTTACAGTTTCTTTCCCTCTATAGTCCTTTCGTAGAATGTTAAGGCTACTGAGTACTAACCCTATTGGCTTCGCTCAAACGCGGTCAAACATTTTCTCGCTGACTTATTTATTTCAAATTTCCTTTCTGTCGCATCGGTGGTTCAGTGGTAGAATGCTCGCCTGCCACGCGGGCGGCCCGGGTTCGATTCCCGGCCGATGCAGCACTTTTGATTCATGTTTGCTTGTGTGTTCATGGATACGATGTTTTTTGTAGAGCCACGTTTCTGTTTACGTAGTTAAAAATGTAAGCCACTCATTGTTCAGCATATTACAAGCATTGGTACAGTTAGGAGTGCAAGTGACATTTTCTCTTCATGTATCCAAATATAGCAGAGACTGTAATTGAAATAATAATTCTTTCAATACTAAATAATCACTCATTATTCAGTAACTGAAATTTGGGTAGTATCCAGCAAAAAAGATACAGACATGTGAAGATAGTTCATTTACGAATTAAATTTTTTAAATTTTCATGGTGATATGCTGGTTAATTGGAAAAAAGACCCTCTATATTCTTTTAAGTTTTATTTGTATTTTATATCTATGATAAAAGTCGGATAATACATTTGAAATTTTTTAATTTCAAGACTTTATGCTTTGTTATCATTAGCCAGTTTTTAAAACAATACTGTTAATCAACTCATGCGAATAAATGGACTGTGCTCCAGATGTAACAGGAACAAATTCATTCAGCCTTGAGCATAGTATTTGAGAAAAATACCTATCCTGTTAGCATTATCAGCAGCGTAATTGGTAGTTATAGATTAAAAAACTAATGTTTTTCTCACTATAATAAAATTTATTGTATTATAGGTAAACATTAATGTTAAAAATAGTTTTGAGGTAAAGTTTGTTCCAGAGATGATATGGTAAATAAATAAAAGTATAATTAAAAAGATAAATAATTTAATTTTTGCAGATAACATTAAAATTTTAACAAGCAAGTTAATAAAATAATTTCAAGCTAATCATTGTTTCAATTAAAATAAATTTAATTAATGTTAATTCAATATTAAATATAATAATAAAGCATAAGAGCCATAAGTTATTAGTAATTTTAATATAGAAACATTACATCAAATATATAATGTTATATTTAATACATTTTGGGTTTTTAGTTACAATGAACTAACTATTTTAAATGCATTTTTAAACTATACACTTGAAATATTTGAAGTATTCTCCATGTTTCATTGATTTAATTTGACTTCTTGATTGTGACTTCCCCTATTGATCCCCGCATATTGATATAGTGTTTCTTATGTCTTTTTGATTTCATTTCTAAATCCATTTTTGGATGGATTGTCCGATGCCAAGTTGTGCAAACCTAGGTGATCACAACCAAAAGACATCCCGAGGCCCCGAGATCCCCATTGAAACAGATAGTCAAAACAAACTTTTGGTTAGACCTGCATCCAATTCAGAAAGTTCCCCCTTGAAGTAACTGATTTGGTTAGGCTCCCTGATGACGAGACCAGTCAGTTACCTCGATATTTGGTTTAGTTCCGTCACTACTACAGAATCTTACCTTATGGTGCGTAGAGCCCTAAGTGCTTGATTTCTGTTTATTTTTTGTCTACATTCTTCCTATAATTATCTAGCTCTGATGAAATATTAAATTTTAATTACATTTGTCCATTTTCAATATGAAGATTTGTTGCAACTGTGCAAACTTTTATTGAAAAGTTAAAAGTTTTCAACGCTAGAGTAGGTTTTCAGTTAATTTGTTTGGCAGTCTACGCCCAATTTATAGGCTTTTGTTTGTGTTGAACTGTTTACATTATATATATATATATGGGCTATATATATATATATATATATATATATATATATATGTATCATATATATATGTATATATATATATATATATATATATATATATATATATATATATATATATATATATATATATAAAATTTAATTTTAATAATCACTTAAGAAGTGAATAGCTTGAGCTGAGTAGCAAGTTCCTGACAAGTATAGAGTGCCCTAAAATCGACTCTCACATTTCAAAGCGTAATAAGAAACGAACGAAACAATTTACAGAAAATAAGCTTTATATTTTCGAAAAGTAATGAAAATATAGCTTGTTTCCACCAGGTTTTGAAAATAACATCACTCAGGTGGCGCCCGTTATTTGCGATGCACTGCCCAAGCCGTTGTCTAAGTTTTCCATCACTCTGTTGGTCATCTCCGGCTGGAATGGCGGACTTTTACTCACGAATAGAGAACTTACGGACTCGTTGCACAATCTCGGGTGTTCTATCTTTCCGAGGTTACAACCACTCGGTTTTCTTGGTAATGCAGACCCACTTGCACTGATGTTTGAAACCCATCGCACTATTTTTACCATGTTTTTATTAACTTGCTTTCTTGTTTGTGTGTTTGTGTGTTTGCGTGTGTGTTTGTCAAGTACAAATATTGCTATCGATTTTTAACTAACTTCCCGACTAGATAGACATTTGAAACTTTTAGAATAGCTCAGAAGACGATGACAATGCATTTTTTTAATACTTTTAGCCATCTTTAAGCAGAATTAAATTAATTTTCAGTTATTTTCAGTTAATTTTGTTTTGTAGACTGGTGCAGCCATCTATTGGCCGGAACGAGAACGAAAAGTTATATCCAAGTTAACTTCCAATTAACTTCATTTTCTTTCAAGTTGATGGGATAATTCATCAAAAAATTTTTTAAAAAGTATTTATTAATACATAGAATTGTCGAGTTTATATGATTCAACAGAAAATTTAAAAACATGGTATATAAAAAGTTCTTTTTATCTTGAAATTATTTTTTTCCCGATTGGGAGCGGTATCAGTTGCATAGTGCGTCCTTCTGTGTCACGGTTACAGATTCGCTGCTTTTAAAGAACGCCTCGATAACGAAACCGCTATGTTCATCGGAGCAACCCATGGTGTCTACTGACAATTAGAAAATTTGCCCGTACTGTTGCTCTCCCCCCCCCCCTCTTCCAAACTCCCTTACCAATGACCTTCAGAAATGTGGGAGTCCATTCTGCCGCACTCTGTATTTTGTTGCTTAGGAGCACTAAAATTTAGTCTTCTCTATATTTTCAAATACATTTTTCTAAGCTTTTACATATGTTCGGGCGTGCATGTACATCAGGTTTCGATTCATCTTGAAACTTTACAGTCAAAATTTATTCACATAGCGTCTTATTTTATAAATATTAATATTAAGATATATAAAATTGTTAAGAAACTTTGTTTATGTTGTTTCGAAGTTTCGTCCGATTTAAGTTTGTCAAAAATAATTTCGCAACAGATGAAATTTTTTTTCATGAGGTCGTCATTCCTCTAACCATTAAGTTTCAGTTCACTTGTGGAGAAAATCATGGTTTTTTCTTTCTAATTTTACAGGCTTGAATGAAAGAGGAGTTATTTGAATTTCAGATTGTCATGAAGTAGAATTCTAAACTTTTTATTCATTATTTTTTTACTTTTCGAACTTTCCGATTGCTATTTTTCTTATTGCATGATTTTGTGTACCATGTATAGCTCTTTTCTTGGTTTGTCATTTTTTAATTTTATAGACGACGTTCTAATTTGGTATGTATAAAGGACTTATATAATCTGACCCACAAAAAAAAGGCATCAACTCTTTTGTATTCAGTTTCCATTCCTCGATCACGCCTTCAGAGGATGTTAAATACTCTATTTTCTCACACACTGAAATTTCTTTGAAAACTCCTTTGCGTCGCATCGGTGGTTCAGTGGTAGAATGCTCGCCTGCCACGCGGGCGGCCCGGGTTCGATTCCCGGCCGATGCAGCTCTTTTGATTTTTATTTGCTTGTGTGTTCACAGAAATGGCGTTTTTCGGTTATTAAATAACCTTAAAACAATGGATGCATGCATGTGTTAGGTGAGCAAGGAAGGCAGAGAATTGGCCTTTATCATACATTTATTTGACAAAGCACAAAATTCATTTAAAGTATATTTACTAACAAAATAATATTCCCCTTCATATTAACATTTGACACCTGAGGAATCAGAAACAGAGGCAAACAATTTGGTCAAAGTAATTATTTTTAGAATCGATCGGAAGGCACTTACTACTGTTGAAGAGTACAGCGATGAGATGGCTTCGACGACAGGGGCCCAAATCAAGTCATATTGTGGATCATCATGTCCGGTTACCGGCACTACCGCTAGACTCTGAGGCAGTTCAATCGAGACTCTATCGTCCGAGCTCTAGGAAAATAGCCGGCGCAATCTCTGGACCTTCTCTCGTTTTTTCTTTTTTTACTTGGAGGGGCTGTTGTTCGTTTTTGCGGGCCATTCTGGCCCGCCCCTTTTTCTGTCATTGGGCAGTAGGCTGTTTTTCTCTCAGAAGTTCTTACCCCAATTGGTCTCTTATTATACTGCCCCTGTTCATAGTCTACGAAGTACCCCCCCACACACACACACACACACGCACACCACCACCACCATAATTTTCATTTGCAATACAACTTTGACCATTATCTGCCAAAAGTTTTATTGTGGGCCATAAAATAACGTCCATCTATCTTGCAATATTTATAATCTTTTGATCGCTATCAATGGCCACACAGACAGTTATTCTTTTACGTCCTCTTAGTGTGAAAGCCTTTATTTATTTTGCCTATGAAGTTTTTATAATAGTTTTGTTCTTGGCCGTCTTTCGAACATACACCGCGGTGAATTATAACATTCTGCTTCTACACCGCTCCTCGTCGCCATTCGTCCCTTTGACTCGGGCCAGAAAATCCGCTCCCGAAGCGAGCGCCACGATTGGGGGGGGGGGGAGAATAGCAGGGTTATCAGCGAGTGCACCGTTTACACATTCGTCTTTCATTCTCCTCCGCGATTCGACTCTCCGCTTTCGCGACTGTGTAAATGCGGGGTCAGATATCTAGGTATACCGGTGAATACAAATTAAGTAACAATTTACTCATTACAAAATAACCACTCTTTATTTTGCAACTAAAATTCGGGTAGTGTCCACCATTTGTGAAACAGACTTATGAAGAAATCCTATTTACGAATTAATCCTTTGAATTTTCTTGGTGGTTGTTGACACACGTAAAAAAAATCTGTTAAATCCATTAATAAGAAATTTATCAAATAATTATATAATTTTAATAGTTAAAAATATTATAGTAAATTAAATTGTTAATTATTTTCTAAGTTATAAATAATTTCATCATTAATGCCACATATTTTTTATTTGATGCTCAAAATTTCCTGGGGACAGAGGCATGGTCCTTTCACTTACCTATTTCAATAGTCACTTGTTCCTGGACCTTGACGAACATGGAGGTAAAGCAAGACTAAACTCTTTCTGATTCAAATAATTCTGGTAGACGTGGTACGGCACACATTTATTAGTTATTAACTTCTTTTGTCACTCGGATTTGAGTTTCCCCCTAACCTGTAGTAAACAAGGATTAATAACTTATATGCCCCCATTGAAATTTACCAGAATATGTCAGGCGAGCTGATTTGATTTGAAATTTAAAATTTTTTGAGACAACACTCTAATTTGGAATGTATACCCGACCTATATAGTATTCCGACAGAAAAAGTCATCCAGTTTCCTTCCTTCCATCATCCCTTCAAAGAAAGTTAAATAATCTCTTTTCACGCAGACACTGAAATTTCTTTGAATATTTTGTCCTCTCGCATCGGTGGTTCAGTGGTAGAATGCTCGCCTGCCACGCGGGCGGCCCGGGTTCGATTCCCGGCCGATGCAGCTTTTTTGTTTCATACTTGGTTGTATGTTCACAGAAAAGTTTTTTTTTCCTTTTGTCTAGCCATCTTTTAGTTTATGTAGATAAATACATTGACCCCTTGCCCACCACGTTGACTTTACCATTAAAAATACACTGAAAAACAGATTTCTTCGATTTTCTTATTGAAACTGAAGTTTTGGATGTATTTGAATTCAGAATACATGAGTAATATGTAAATTAGGAAAATGATACATTATTTGTACTTCAAAGCTATTATTACACTGTAATTATCTTGTTTACAAAGATCTGAAAAACTTGTAAAATACTGAAAAATCTACGTTTCAGTAAAAAATATAGAAGCAAAATTATATAGCAAATACATAACGGAAAATAAATGTATGAAAATGAGAACATCATATAGCTCACATTACCAAACCACAATTTTCACGCATAGTGTAATAACCAAGCAACAATTACAGTGAATGGGCTGAAATAGAATAATGACGTACACATGTACGTCATGGTTTTGGGTTATAAGAATTTCATTAAGCACGCATGTACGTCATGGTGCGCAAAGGGTGAATTCCTCATTTCAATAATCGGTTTACTATAAACACTAGTTCAATTTAGATTAAAAGTGATGTTTTCTCCTCAGATTTCCGAATTTAACGAAGAAATTTTTTTTTCTCCAATGCTGCAGACGGTATTCTTGGACATTATCCATGACACGCACATCCGTACCGTCATAACGCGGTTTTGCTGGCCACTTTTCTGGGAGTCCCGTATAGGTGGACCGGCATGCCCCCCCCTCCTATATTAACGGAGAATATAATTGTAGTGATAATATATTCATTACTGAATAAGAAGCTACCACCATTAGTTGTTTGCTGTTTGATTTATAGATTTAAATTAATACTGTGGGACCTATGCTACAGTAAGGTATTTGTTAAGTTCAAATCATTAAGTTCTCAACAGCATTCTCTGAAATTATTTTTCAGGTTTGAGTGAAACTGGACCTTCACTAAATATTCAGTTATTAAGAAAAGCTTTTCCTCTCACTCAAACATATATAAATATTAGCAATTTATTTATGAATGATCTCTTTAAGAACCATCAAATACTGCAAGAAAATTCTTAGTGATTTCAACTTCTCTCAGAAACACATTTCCTCCCTCAATTCATTCACTGCATTAACGTTATTTTGCGGCCTTTTCACACAGCTTTTAGCAACTTTCATCGAGTTTAATTTGAAAAAATGAGGATTATAATTTGTGGATCGACCAGGCTGTGATAATCAGTGTCACAGATGGGAAGATATATCACTCCCCCAACCCTCCAAACCTCTTCTCGCACCCCCAGACAATACCTTTCCTGAAACGGCCGGGACGTGACAGGCCTGCTGAGCACATTTTCTCACGAATCTTTAAAAACAAAACGTGAAGTCGGGGGCCACTTGGCGAATATTTTCCGGTCAAACGGGTGATTTCTGGGTGATTCTCCGATTTCAGCACCGCTCGAGTGGGAGCGGCAGATGACTCTCCGAAAAGGGGGAGGTTGCCACCCCCGGGGGATGGGTTGCCATACTGCATCGATTACGGGTTAAACCAATGGCGCCAAGGCATCGGGAAACTCCATGTAGCGGTATGGCTCTAATGGAGCTTCTATGACTGTAAAGATCGGAGGCTGGAGAGTCAGTCCATTTCTTCAAGAGAAAGACGGCCGCCGTTGTACCCGGGCACGCTCGCGAAACGTTCGAAGGTCAATAAAACGACAGACATGAAACTTGAGTCATGTTTGAAAATCTTGCGAGGACGATCTCGCAGGGTCTCATAACTTGGTGTTTATATATATATATATATATATATATATATATATATATATATATATATATATATATATATATATAGTTTTTCGGATGTTTTTGATAATGTTATGATCATGGCATAATATTTTCAAATTATCATATTTTTAAGCGAAATAAAACTAAGTATCGGTGTTGGGTTTTAGCTTATGAAGGAAACTTTTTTAAGTGGACTTTTAACTTCATTTATTGCTGAATCATCAATATTTCCTTGCGGAAATAAATTTTTCTGAAACGCTTGTGGGATTCGACTATATTTAAACAGCAAAAAGAAAGATTTAAGTACTGTGAAACTTTGTTAACTTAATATGTCTTCAAAACTAAAGAATTTTAAAAACTTCATTCTCTTTCATAATGTTACATAGAAGCGTTAAAAAAATCAATCATTTAAAATGCTTCTGTTGCCTCGATTTATTTTTTAATGTTGTAAAGTAAACATGGATTATTTCCCATGTTTCCAACACGCCTCGTTCCCGCAAGGAAGTGAAGTTAAAAATTAAAACTGAACTTATATTTTATAACTGTATAAAGTACAATTTTCAACTACTTTTATGGAAAATGTTTAGTTACTTTTATTTATAAATGCAAATAGAAGAGGAGGGAACAGTATTTTCTCCTTACATGTAGTATCGTTTTGGTATTTAATATCTTATACATCAAGGAAAGCAACTTGTCAAAATTTTACAATATTTTCCTCGCCGTCCAATAAACTAAATCTTTAAATATAAATACACGTGAGAATCACCCTAATACTGCCTTACATCTTAACTTTACAGTCCCTTTAGGATCTGAGCTTTCTTATGGACATCTCATTTCTTAACCGCTTTGGTCTTTGTACTTTCAGTTCTTCATTTTCATTTTCATTAGGTCATCAATTTCATCGTCAAATCATCTTCTGGGTCATCTTCAGGATATAGACCTCACAGATTCTGAAATGAAGACCTTTTTAATAGATCTGTTATCTTTTACTTGCTTAATGATCCTCTACTATCTTAACGTTCTAATTTTATTTCTGGACCTATGTCAACTTTATAGCATTTTTTCAAAATTTCTTTGATATTTATTATTTTCTAAATACAGGTAAATCTATCCAAGGTCCATAGGTAAATCAAGGTCCCAAGGTAAAACTATCACGTATTGGTTTGAAGAGCATGAAAAAAGAAGTCAAATATCCTATTTTGCCCTGTACAATCCCCCAGACTATATATCATCCAACCACTGTGATCTGTATAAGCGGATAGAGCCAGGTCTCGATATCCACCACAGCATCTCTACAGGAACTTTCATAATTTTTCCCTGAAAAATGGTATAATATATTCTTAACCATTATTCATGATTTTTATAATCCAATTCCAAGGTGAATCAGGTGGTAATGCATACCAAAGGTGATCCTGAGCCGTATTAATAAAGGTTTTCATGATGTTTCTTAGTGTTTCCATTATGTTGATAACCACCTGTATATATATATATATATATATATATATATATATATATATATATATATATATATATATATATATATATATATATATATATATATATATATATATATATATATATATATATATATATATATATATATATATGTGTGTGTATACATATATATATATATATATATATATATATATATATATATATATATATATATATATATATATATACATTGGTTGATTATTAGTGAGTAGTCCAAAATCGTAGCGTACACAGCAACATATGAGTGTATGCTTCAGAGTAAAAGGCCGCTGTTAGAGAGGCAGTATGCATATTCACTTCAAACAGTTTTCTGTCATTTGAAACCTTCTCTTTGATAATTTAATTAAAAAACGAGACGCATGTTTAGAGACAAGTATAAATTATATATATTATTCCATTCATAAGACTCTCCTTGTCCTTGCTTTATTTTCGATTTTTTTTATCTTTCCATAAAGCTGCAGTCCCATGTCGTTGATTCCAAAATTGATTTCTACAATAACTTTCGTCAGTTTAAACATTTTCAAAAGCCCTATTATAAAAATTTTGTTAAATTTCATTTCATGTACCCTTAATAATTGATTTAACTCTATGTTATTAATAGACGAAAATGAGGAGAAACACCGTATAATAGTTTGGGGAATTGAATATATTTTAGATACATATATTGATAAAATGTCGTGAGCTACGAAACTGCGTACACTGTATATGCCCTTTCAGGACGGGGAATTTATCGCTGTAGCGAGTATAACTGTCGTACATTTTCTATACATGAAAAACACTGAGAGTGAAAGTAGAATTTACCACACAATTTGAGGTTTAAATTTAAGAATTCGCAAAAGCAAAATCAAGGAAATTTATATTGTTTGCTAACATATTTCTGTATGCAACTTTGTATATCTGTACTTTTATATTACCTAACTTATAATTATCTAAAGTATATAGAGCTGTTACCTTCAAACCTATTTCCATGTGGCAAAATGGGGAAATTAGTGTTCTTGAAAACTTCAAAGTAGATACATTTTTTGGCGGACGAGCATGCACTAAAGAGCTAAAGAATTTATTTTGTTTTGATACAAGAATCTCAATTATTTAGGCAGAGATTATTCAAGCATATATTTTACTATAAAGAGCTTATTTATTAATTTAAAAAAGAAAGTCGTTTATGATGTCGTTTGTTAATAAGCGAAATGAATCTATTGTTCGATTTCCTTAAATACTATAGAAAACGTAACGGAAATAAATTTGTTTCTTAAATTAGCAAATATCTTGACACTAATCATGGGGAAATACTTAAAAATCAATGGAATGAAGGCAAAATGGAAAAAAAATCTGAACACAGGTTAGTATTTTTAAAACGTTTTTCAGTTTTTTTATACGAAGCCTAAGAATGCGCAATGATAGTAAGTCTGTTTAAGGGAAGTTCTTCCATAACAATAGAGAAACTGTGGCTCCAGTATACTTGCAAACTTGATTCATTATCAACCTTTAATATCTTAAGAAATGTTTCCTATTCCTTCTGAAGGAAAAACATACTTATTTACACACTTTATTAATATATACACAAATATATCACGTACATAACTGAATTTCGTAGTATAATAGTGATATCTAATAATTTGCCTTTTATCTTTGGCCCCTTGGGAACCATAATGTTGGCAATTCTAAGATAAAAAGTTTTTATATCAATATTTTTCAATTCATACTTGTGATTTTGATACGTAGTAGTTTCTAATAACTTTCTTTCACACGTACACGTATACACCCGCTAACACACACACACACACACACACACACACACACATATATATATATATATATATATATATATATTTAGAAACAATCCATTGGTTTTTAGACAGTATCGACACCGCTGATGAAAAGATACTGTCTAAAAACCTATTATTCACTTATCTATTCACTTATCTATTCACTTATAGTGTGTGTGTGTGTGTGTGTGTGTGTGTGTGTGTGTGTGTGTGTGTGTGTGTGTGTGTGTGTGTGTGTGTGTGTGTGTTATACTAATAAATAATCCAACAGAGATAGATAAAATTAATACGAATATAGACAAAAAACAAACAGAAATCAAGCACTCTGGGCATCCACGCACCAACGGCAAGATTCTGTATAAGTGCCGGAACTGATATATATATATATATATCAGTTCCGGCGTTATACTAAGTAATTTATCTATTTGTTAGTACAGAAAGTTGAAATGGATATTCAAAAAATGAAAGATAACCAAGTGAAGGACCATGGTAATTTAAGTTCAATGACATGTTTTTCGATACTGCCGACATTATAATTAAGCTAAGGATTGTTCATGAAAGTTGTGATCTTCAAGATATACATAATCACGTTCTGGACAATCCTGCAAACATTTGAGGAGAGTTGCCCAGCCAACCGTGAACAACTGAACAATTATTCTTCCATTTCATCTACTTAAATAGAGAAAACTACTGTTAAAAGGCACTCCAGATCAAAGAAACATTAAGACGTAATGCAGGTGATACAGCATTAATGCTTCATCTAAAAACTTACAGAAAGAAGTGATAAAAGGATTAATAGAGAGACCAATATTAGCGAAAAGTAATCACCTTGGATTAAAGTCAGTAAACATTGAGAGAAAAGTATTTCAACTTGCCAATTACGTTTAAAGCAGTTATGCAATTTTAGTTACAAAGTACTTAATAAAAGTACTATGTAACTAATGTACTATGTAGTATGTACTATGTTACTCGCTACCAATTAATAAACACATGTATTTTTTAATATAAAGTAATATTTTTTGCTTGTAGTTCATAAATTTCGATTACCATTTTACGAAATTTAAAATGCTTATATTAATTTCTTTTCCTGTAAATTATTTTGCAGTACGTCGCTGAAATTTTCCTTTCCACCAATCGATTAATAAAAAGTCTTGGAAATTTCCATAAAGGATCAGAAAAGACACCAATAAACTTTGCTTAATTACTCTTTAACTTTTAAGCAGTATCATGCTGTTCAAAACTCACAAATGACCACACAAATCAAGTTAATTTTTTACAGTTTCTTAACATGCATCCTACATAGCTTAATTCAAGAAAAAAAAATTACTTTTTGAATTCATTTCGACATTTAGTGAACACATTAAAAGTAACATTTTTTGCAGTCTGAAAAAGTTTGAGGTCTTGTTATTCATAATATAATTAAAATTTATAATATGAAAATATTCAGAGAACTTAGAAGAAAATTACCCATATTTATGAGAATACGGTTATCATAAACTTAAAAAAATTGGCAAAATACTGATTAATTTTATTTGTGCAATAAAGATAACGTTTACTAGCTGTACGTGAACATTTCCATATTTCGAGCAGACACAAATGCAAATCGAAAATTCAATTATGATGGAAATTAGATTTAACAGTTGTTCGCAAAATTTTATAAACATTCCTTTGGTGGAAGAATACATATTTTAGTAGACATACATGTCATCTTATCTGAGTATCACTCATATTCAGACGAGAATCAAGGACAAATTTTGACGGATTTTCTCTGACGTCTAATCTTCACTTGCGCGATAGAAGCACAGACCCACTGAGCATGTGCTCAGGGACTCCACAAATTTAGGACCTCCAAAACCTAGTTCATTGTAATAACTTGATCACAAGATAATTTAACACGATGATTTTATTGGCGAGTTAAGTCAGTCAATTAATTCGTTTTAATAACATAAATTCCATTTAAATAATTGTTTTAGGGCAGCATTGCTGATCTTTTTTTTTTTTTTCTTGCTATGTCCCTAGGGGATGACGACATTACACCCCAGTCCGGTGTACATATGAATACAAGGAAGATAGAAACAGGCAAATGACACAATCACGGAAGAATTTTATTGACAAACGATGACACCGGCGATGGACAATGGTTTGCAGCTCCCCTTTCTAGACGGGGCTCCATTTGCAGGCGGAAGACTGACCGGTTCCCCAGAATACAGCCAAGTCTTATGCGGGAATCGAACCATCAAAAGTCGCCCACTTAGCCACTGGGCGACTTTTGATGCTTGGGGGAATATAAAGCAAAAATATTGGCGAGATGTATTAAAACGAAAGAATTGCGTCTGAAATAATCAGGCAGTTTAGAGATAGTATTTCATGATAACGGGAAAAATGCAGATTCGAAATTAAAAAAAAAAGGAGATTTTTTTTTAAAATCAGCACAGAAAAGTTTGAGAAGTTAACAGGAAAGCAGTTAAAAGTTTAGAAATAGTATAGTTAAGTTGCGTAGAGCAGATTTTTTTTAAAATTGTTGAATTTTATTAACTAAGATTTAATAGTTACGATGTAGCGTAAATTTTGTTGTTGTTGTTTCTAATGTACCCTGGCCGGCAGTTCAATACCAGGTCCCTATAGGCTAGCAGGCTGAGGGTTGCGGCTCCGATTTATAATGACACCACAAAGGTTGGAGTTAACTTTAGCCAGGGGCCACCTCAATTTTGACCTAGTACCCTCAAGGTTCGTACCCTCTCCCTCCCTCTTTGACCTCATAGAGTGGCTTTCCGGTCTACGGATTTAACGTGACCATATCCGGTATGGACACGGAGGTATTTAATGGCGTTTTTGGGGATTCGACTCGAACACCCTAAGCACCAAAAGCCGTTAAGCTACCACTTGGCTACCTCAAGCCCAAATTATATGTCATATAAAATGTACGATAAATTTGTTAGTCTGATGAAAGATGAAGTTAATCTTTTTAAATTTTGAAATTTACCACTTCATATTACCTCTTGCTAGAATTTAAAAGTTCTTTTTATCTAAAAATTCTGTATTAAAACCCAGTTCGCCTGTTATAAGCGATCACGGACGATTCGTAGAACGTAGTGAGCCGAACAAAGAGCTCAGACCAGAAGTTAGGAAGTTTGGTTAAATTAAAGTGAATGCAGTATTTTTAAATTGATGACACAGATTCTAAGGTAACACACGTAAATGAATTTACATTGATTTTGAAATCTGTAGATAATTAAGAAAATATAAAATGAATTTTGATTTTTTTTTTCAGACACGTGATTTTACACGTTTATTATTTTATTAGAGTCACAGACGGATTTCAAATTAGAACTGCAAAAATGTTGAGGAAAGACTACAAATACCAGTCAAATTTATCTGGAAAGTACATTTGTTTGCAAATAGGATTAAAGATCTAGATCCAAACAGCAACGTACATTCCGACTGCACATCATAATGTATATCGGGTTGTAAATTTTGCTGATGAATCTTGTTTGCTAGCACTTTATTTCTCTGATTTTGTACGTAATTTATTTGCACATTTTTTAAACTAGGTGGTGAACCATTACTATGAATATTTTTGCAGATAGCAACATGAAATTACAAAAAATAATTATTCGTAATTGTTCTTTCGGCAGCTATAGAACAAGTAGAATTTCCGCTTTAAAGCGCAAATATCTATATAAATAAAGTAACAGTGGTAAATGTCGTGGAGTCCGTCGGCATCACGTGTGTGTGCGGCCTCCAGACGAATCAATGAAATTTGCAGACATGAAATTTGGCACACGGGTAGTGCAGACTATGGGAACGTGCACCTCGAAGCCCAATTTTAAATTTTATTCTAGAAATTTTTTTATTTTATGTTTTGTGGGATATTTTTATGTTTTTTTAACTTCGGATTACGATATCTCGGCAAAAAATGATCGTAGAATTTTTATCTTTTTACAATCTAAGATTACAGACATTTCTCCTTCAAAAAAGACCTCATTTGTTTAAAAATAATTTAAAACAGACTAATATTTTCATCATAATATTAAACCCACTTTTTCGAGAAATTTACGCACTTTTGAGGATCTACGGTCGATGCTCTTCGAGTTTTTATCTTACAAAGAAAATATTTACATCATCTGGAAGATGAAAGCTTTCTCATTCATATAAACCTCATTTCAAGTCTTTATCTTAAAATTTCGAGTTTTAATTGAATTTTAAAGAACGATACTTCAACACAATTTTTCTACGCGGTTCTTCAAACGCGGTAGGAAGAACGGCAAATTCTCCCCTTGGGTTGTAAACAACGATAGCGGAATGTTTTAAATCTCATGGGGGGGACTATTTGCAGGAAGTCGAATGAACTCTCATTAGATTGTCAATCGTATGATGCAATGGAATGTTTGAAATCTCATGGGGGGGGGGGCTGTTTCCAAGCAGTCATCTGGTGGACGGATGGCTTGAGCGTAGCTAGGCGAAGCCCGGCTAGTATTTAATATTAAAGATGCGCCTCTTCAAATTCATTCAAATGAAAATGGGAAACCAATAGTTAAACTGAGAGAAGCCAGAATATAAGATAATTATGATGATTATGAAATCGCATTATTAACAGTGTTATGGGATGAACTTTTGAACAAATATTACAAGCCCTCTATTACCTGATGTCCAATTCCATTATTTCTAAGCAATGAATTTATTTAAAATTCTTACCACAGTTATTACGGAAAACAGAAAGGATTTTTAAGGACTCTGATAATAATATTATTAATCAAAATTTTGAAAACGGAAACTATGCAAACATCATTAATTTTTTTTTTTTAATATATGCTCCTGGTTCACTAGAGAAATAAGAGATACCGAAATTCAATATTCTAACGATGAAATTATCGATTTCTCATCATATAAATTGTAGAGAAAAGTGTTACAGAATACAACTGTAGGCTTTCAATCAATACTTCCAAAAAGGAAAAAAATCCTTAAAATATTTCTAAAATTACCCATCAATAATTGCTAATGGCGAATTAACTTTCTACGCTTAAGCTCTGTAAATACTATGTACGTAATTCATTAACAAACTAACATTTAAACAACATCTCTTCCCCAATTAAATATATAATAGCCTTTGTCTCTGTATAACACTTCCGGGCTGTACTCATCTTTCAATTGAAGACCTCAGTAAACAAACAGCCGGTTAGGCTTAATTTCAATTTCAGATGTGGATTAGAATTTTTTCTTACCTAAAAACTAATATCTTCTCCATCAAATCACGTTTGTTCAGCCTATTTTTCTATAAAACATTCAGAACAAACAAAAAAAAAATTGGATGCTTTTAGATGTATATATTCAGTTTTTAAAAATCTGTTTACTTTTGCGATGAATTCTGAAAGTAAACAAACTTGAATGTGAATAAATCAAGTAGCTCAAGTATTCATATCGCGTAGTGAGCTGTAAAAAACTGAATGGCAGTCTACTACTCCAATCGCATGAAAAACTAAATAAATAAAAAATAATGAAAGGGTTTGCTTTTACAAGGAGTGGATTAAATGCAATTTTGTTAGATAATTCGGGATATTTTTTAATTTTCATATACTTTTTCCATTATGACGTCATTATTAGTATTATGACGTCAAAATGACGGGTTACCTTCTAGTGTCTGTAGAAAATGATATGGTGCTAGTCAAAACCTTTTTTTTTTAGTTTAATGTTACTAATGTTCATGATATATACTTTTTGCCAAGTTAGCGTTAGCTTATAAATAGCATTATATTATGTATATTTTAAGTTACCTTTAAAAACTTTGAAATTCATTACCTCAAGATTTAAGGCTAAAAGCCTTTTCAATTTTTTTTTAACTTAAAAGGAATTTTTAAATTGAATTACCTTTATTGGTTATGTTAAGATAACTAATAACGAGATTTATTTAAGAGAAAAAGGGTTTAAAAAACTTATTGCTAGAACAAAATTTCTTTTGATAAGCATTTTTTGACAAAATAATGTTCAACAAATACATTTAAGCTGAAAACTATTTCTGGATAGGGTAGAGAGTATTTGGTTGCCCTTCAGGCTCATATGATAATTTGCCACTGTTGTGAAAGGTGCATGTTTACTAACATTTAAGTACTCCTTCTGCCCTCAAAGACGTATTTTTAAAATGAGATTATACAGATATAATTTTATTTTTATTAATCTCTATCGTAAAATGCTAAAATTTTTTCCATAGTCAGAAGTAATATGGAAAAAGAACAGGAAACTCGGTCGAAATTGGTTTGCGGACGATCAGAAATTCTTGAAGTCCAAAGACCGAAGCTACCTTATACCAGACAAAGCCAGGTTTTAATTATTTTAAATGCATTTCCCTAGGGCATAAATGCTGACATTTATTATAATTGTTAATTTTACCTTTGTATATATCTCTTAAAAATATCCTTCCAATTATGCGAATTGATAAAATTTATCATCTAATAAGATGCGGTAAAGAAAATGGTTAAACATTATAAATGTATTGATTACACAGGGCAACAGTGGTTTTGGTGCCAGGGTATTTGGGGCTGATTTCATAAGAATTTGATGCCCTGAATTTAAATATGGCATTAGTTTTTGCCTAGGAGCTCAAATTTCTAAGATAGAACATTTTAGTGAAATATACGTTACACTATTTTAAGTTAAATCCATTGATCAAATTTTAAAAAAAACTAAACACGGAATTTATTATTATTATTATATATTTTTCAAAATGTTAAAGAAACATAAAAATCAAAGAGAATATTGCAGTAGTACTTATCTAATTACAAAGAGCAAGAAAGAGGAGAGAATATCATCGCAGTGATGTAGCAAGCATAACTGGCGCCAAGGGCACGTTACCTTTTTGGCGCCCCCCCCCCCAAAAACATATAGTAATATTATATACAGAGTTAGTAAAAAGGATCATTTTGCGCCCCTCTGGGAGTGGCGCTCGGAGCATGATAGACCCCCTTGCCCCCCCCCCCCTCGCTACGCCACTGAGTCATCGATGAAACCAACTAGTCACTGAACACTTCGGAAACTTCCTTACCGTGACATTCTTGAATGTATTTTGGAACAGTCCCTTTTAAAACTCCAGCAGTAATTTGCCATCATGTGCGTATCCAATCTTCCTTGGTAGTGGTCCATCATAGTTTTAATATCCTGGTGAAATCTTTCACCTTGTTCCTCACTGGTGTTTCCTAAAATTTCAGGAAAATAGTCCAAGTGGCTGTGTAAATAGTGCACCTTAATGCTAATGTTACACCCAAGGGGTCTGAAACTGTTTAGCATCTCGTTTATCAGTTCAACATAGTTTCCAGCTTTGCATTTGCCCAGAAAATTTCCGACATCTGCAACAAATGAAATCCAGGCTTTTCGCTCAGCCTCATTCATGGAATTTACGAAGGCAGGATCCTTAATGAATTGTCTTATTTGTGGGCCGTCAAATATTCCTGCTTTAATTTTTTCTGTACTCAACTTTAGCATTTTTTACTTTTTATATGCAAATTATGATCCGTTCTTATCAAGAGCCTTTACAAACTGCTTCATTAGGCCCAGCTTGATATGCAGTGGAGTAAAGATGATTTTTTTTCGTCCAACTAAGGGGTCGTTAATGACATTCTTTTCCCTAACGTCCATGTTTTCTCTCTAAGGCCACCCTTTTCTAACCCAGTGGTGTGTTTTGTCTCTGCTATCCTAGAGGCACACGATGCAAGATATTTGATGTAAGATATTTGATGCCAGATATTTGAGCCACTTTGCTGTCAAGGGAGAAAATTTACCATTTTTAAGTCCACACAAATCCCCCATTGATGTTCATGATACTTTATCTTCTCCAAGACCAAAGCTATGGTGTCATATTCTTCTTTCATTTTCGTTGAGTGCGCAATTGGTATTGAGCCATATTTGTTCCCATTGTGTAGAAGGACACATTTAAAACTTTGCTTTGAGCTGTCAATAAATAGGCGCCAATCATCTGGAAAATTTTCAGGAAGACCCATTTTTTTCAGGAGTCTAGTTTCCCGGGAGGACAAATTTCCTATACTTGAATGCATTGAATAGAAAAGAACATTGATAGATAAATGGATGTACAGTAAAACCTCGTTTATCCGGCTCTCGTTGATCTAAATCTCGGGATAATCCAGATCAGATTTGTAGACATTTTTATTTAATGTTCACATTAAATAATTTTTAACTGTGATAGCAAGAAAGTATTTACAATTACGCCAAATATTCGCTTTTTAGTTTGATTCAATGTACAGATCCTGCATAGATTGTACAATAAATTATGGTAATAAAATGCTTTTTGTTGAGTTTAAGAAAACTTCACTAGACTTACCAATTCTTTGTTAAGAAATGACGTGAAAATATTTTATTTTTTAATGTTTTGTAAACAATACTATGTAATTTTGTTACATAACAAAGTAAGTCTTCTTAGTTAAGGATTTTGTATTGTTTATTACCCATATTACTCGGATTATTCGGATTTTCGATTGTCCGGATTGCCTATGATCCCAGTTAGTCCGCATAAACGAGGTTTTATTGTTTCTAAAAAAGTAGAGCTGATAGAGAAAAACTGATTTCATATTTAGATTCAGCGTCCCAAATTTAGCTAAAATCAGTTCTAAAATCCTAGGCACCCCCCAAAATTTTTTTTTGTAGTCCTGTGTTATATTTCTAAATATTTCAGCATAATGCAGTGTTTTTCAACCGAACAATCATGACTATCTAGGTGCGTTGCAAGATATTTTCTAAATCTTAAAATTTACTAATAAAATAGAGCAAATTTGAACTATAAAAAACGAGGTACGCAAACAGCTGCAAAAGTTTTTTTAACAAAAAGTAAAGGCTTTAATCAAGTGGTAGAGAAAATGAAATTCGCGGTGACTGAATTCAATGAGAGGTAAGGGCTCCTTTTTCCTTGATAACATCGTCAAACTTTGACGCAAAAATTGAATTTAATGTTGGGGGACAGGTTTTGATCTAATGCAAACACAAGTTTTAATTTGTGCTGTTTTAACAACAACCATTAGACGTCTATATTATATCAAACCAAAGGGATTGTTGTAAATGATATCAAAATTTGTAAAGCTTTTCTGTAAACTTCAGACATTTATCACTCCTCCTTATTAAAAATTCCTCCAGCCGAAAAACAACTAAGATTGGAAAAATAATGCAGTAGAGCTGTTTCAACAACTAAAGAATGAATTTTAAGTTTAAAACTAACGGTCGGCAGCCAAAATCTGGGATTCTTTACGAAAGTAACTAGAAAAATGTAATTACTGTAGATAAAAATTTTATATGACTATAGGGAGTTTGGAAGCTAAACATACTACAAGAGAGTATTGGGAACTAAAAATTGTTGAAGAATATGACATAATGGAAGGTGTGAAAAACTAGAAGAAAAAGTAATTTTGTTTCTTAATGTCACTCTGCATGTATAGCTTTTTAAAATGGACTTTACAATGCAAATTTATGAAATTTACATGCCTGTATTTTTTTTATAATACATACAAAGAAATACATCTTTTATTTTTCAGACTTAAAGGAACCATAGTTAAGATTTAATTAAAAAATACGTTCTTAATGTAAAGCACATAAAGTTACTGTAAATTTTAAACAATAAATATTTATTTCAATCAGAAAAATCTAATATTTCACAGAAAAAATGCAACATAACATTTCGTTTCAAGCAACAAAAAGTTACTAAAATAAACTTGTTGTTGAACCTTGAGACCATCTTCACTATTTTTTTGTTCTTTTTAAGCAAACAAATTTAATTTAAAAGCTAAAGTAATTCTAGAGAACTTTTGCCTTTTCTTCTGTAAATTTTATCTTTACCATAGCAGTTATATGCCATAATGATGTTTAGTAATTTATATTTTAGGTACAGAAAGCAAATTAATAAATTGGAAAGGAAAATAAATAAATGATAAAATTCTAAAGACACCAAACTAAAATACAGTAAATATGTGCTAATTTTTCAGAAAAATATTCCAGTTTATTTCAAAACTGTACAAACAGAAAAAACTTGTTGTTAGAGTATATCGGTGTTAATATCCCTTATTCAGGATACACAGGAAATTTTTCGTTTGGAAAAGATGATTGAGGTGCTCAAAAATTCAGCCAACCATTTTTTACGTACAAAAAAAAGGGGACGTATTATTTGTATTATCCGATAATCATGGATATAAGTCACAAAATGAAATGCAATAACTTACAAAAAGTTTCAGAGCTTAAAATTTATCAGCTTTCTTCCTTCTTTTAGCTATTTTGCAGTTTGTCAAATATCTTATACTGTTATTGATTTAATAATATTTTATTCTTTTTCATATAGAAGTTTTTTTTACTCTTTACATTCATCTTCAGTACTTCCAGGCTATTAGAAAAGATTTTAAAAGAAGTGTTTTAATTGCTTTTTCTTAATCGAGATGTTCATATACATGGTATGGTCATATACATATCATTTATATGTATATACATGATATTCATGTCATATGTTCATATAAATGCTAGGTATATCATGTATATTTTGAACTCGAAAAATATAATACATGCCTTTTTAACGCATGTCATATATTTCATTCAAGCTATTGTGTTTATTAATACATCATTTGTTAGAATCCTACTGCTTAAAAAAAATGTTGTGCTCAAATGGTCTATTTATCCCATTACCGAAAAAAAGGACATTAAAAATAATGTAAAATGATATTTTAGTTTTGCTCTCGAAGATTTATACTGTAAGATTAAATAAAAAAACCCTTATATGCAAGGTTTTCATAATTTTACTTTAGCTTAAGTAGCTAAGTCACTCTCTTTCTAATTTAGAAGAAACGAAAATAACTTAATAGACGAAGAATAAGATGAGCCTTAAAATTTTAGTGAATAATAACAAGAAATTTAATATAGCTAAAATATTTTTTGTGGTTCTAGCAAAAAGGTTAAAATTTCTGAAAACAATTTTATTCTGAAGCAGCGTAATGGCGGTTAAAGTATTCAGATCATACCTAGTGTGCACAGATTCGCAGTTAAAAATCACGGTGGGTTGATCAACTGCGCTTGCCGTGAGGTGGTCGGGGAGAAAATCTCTCGGCGTTGGATCTCCAATTCACGGCCGAGGTTTGAGAATTGATGATGAAGAGAAACTTCTATTGACAGTTTTATGACCTATTTTTCATGCAGAACTCTCTTCTAAGTGCTTAAGAAATATATAAAGGCTTATTGCTTAGAAATTATTCCTTACAGAGGGATAATATCAACATAAATGACGGAAAGTGTTGATATTAAAAACATAAAAAAGAAAAAAAAACATTAAAAGTCCGAAATCATCAGTACTTTGGTACGAAAATTTTGCTACCGATATCCAAAGCCTTTTGAAAAAAACTTGGAAGGTAATGTTTCACAAAAGGGCAGTATTTCAAAAGGCAAATATAATGTTATTGAGTTTACTTTGATCTTTCATGATTCAGGTATTGCATCTCGAGGTTACTTACGTGGAAGACATTTTAAAATGTTAGGCAGTTTTGCATTTTTCTAGTTCATTTAATGGTGGGGAATTATGACAGAGTAAAAGAAATAAACAAGTATATTTTCAGCGAGATTTTCATCTCCGACAGCATGGAAAGCTTAGTTATAGTCCTGGTTTTTAGTTTTGATTAGCATAGAGTTTATATATCTACTACAAACTACAAACATTTCCTGATATTTACAAGAAATAAGATGCGACTGTTTTGAGAAACTGTACAAGAGATTTTAAAATTAAAAAAAAAAATCCGTGGAACTGCTACATGAGAATATAATTTTTCCTATCATATTATCATACTTTCTACCGGTAAAGTATAAAACAGTGCTTAGATCGAGACAAAAAACAAGACGTCCTTCAATCTGACAGGAAGGTTTAGCGGCTATTCTGGGACGACTTTTTACTCTTCATCGATTGAACCTCAAAAGTTAATCCTGACAAGTTTTGCATGTACTTGCAGGGACGGAAAATCTCGTTTGACTAAAAATAAATAAAATAAACTGCCAAAAAAAAGGGATTATTGGCTATTATCCCAGTATTGTAATTTTGGAATTTTATAGTTTTGATAAAACATTTCGAATGAATTTTGAATAAAATCTCTCGTTAAATGTTGAAAAATAATCAAGAACAAATCAAGGCAGCCAAAATTTTTACATACTTTACTTATTAGCTTTCTATGTGACCAGAGACTGACCGTGTAAGTATTGCATCTGTTATTCCTGTGTCTGTTTCAAATAATTTATAATAACAAATAATTAATATATATATATATATTTATATATATATATATATATATATATATATATATATATATATATATTTATATATATATATATATATATATATATATATATATATATATGTATATATATATATATTTATATATATATATATATATATATATGTATATATATATATATTTATATATATATATATATATATATATATATATATATATATATATATATATATATATATATATATATATATATATATATAATACATATATATATATATATATATATATATATATATATATAATACATATATATATATATATATATATATATATATATATATATATATATATATATATATATATATATATATATATATATATATAGTCTTACAGGAAAAAATAAATTCTGTCGCTTCTCTTCGCAAATGTTATCTAAAAGGCAGACTTTCAACCGTTATGATTCAAAGCGCCGTAGAAGAGCATATGTATTAGTATATGTATAAACTAACAACCAGCTTCCTACAGAAAATATCAATCTTGACTCAAAAACTTTCTTGATAGCCAAACCACTTGGCCGTAGAAATCTCTCCTGTACCTCAAGCGAAAGTTTTCACTCACTTATTTCCATGTTTAACATTTCGGCATTCCGTACAGATATTGATTTGAGGTTATAGATGCACTACTTTAAAACTTTTAAGCTAAAAGAAATTGCGACTAATGTATTAAAATATACTGCACTAGACTGGGAGTATATTGATATTTCTGTGAAATAGTCTGAAATTGATGAATTTACTTAAATGAGTCCTGAATCATCGGTTTTGAAAGGGCGCCATTTCTAGATTTGCCAGGTTTATGCTTAAAATTGCAGACTTTTTCTGAAAACCGAAAGACTAGCTCTATTTAATGGTATTGACAATGTGATATAAATAGAAAATTAATTACTATTCAGTAATTAATAAATTTATTGTGTTCAGGTACTGTTTTAAATAAATTTCAAAACAAAATTTGAAATTAGTGATATGAAGATATAAAAATGTATGCACTTGAAGTTAACCTTTCCATTCTTTTAAAAGTTTATACACACACACACACACACACACACACACACACACACACACATATATATATATATATATATATATATATAAATGAGGCATAACTAATACTTCGCATCATTTCCAGTTCCTGAGCATCGTTTTCAGTAATATAGTAATAAAAGCTCTAATTCAAATATAGTTATTAAAATTGATATAAATTTTCCCCGGTGTTGTAAAAAATATGTATGATATTGTGTAGTTGTAGATAAATGGCTATCTGTTTGATTCCTAGTGGATAATAAACGAAACAGGCAAAATGAATACTAGTGCAAGGGGAAAATATTTTTAGCAATAAGTGAAAAATTGCCTAAAATATATACAGACGAAAAATTGCGTATTATATGTATAAATTTAAAAAGATAGCACACCAAAAACTTGCGAAAAAGTTAAATTTTCACTAAAATATAGAATTTCAAAAAAACAAGCCAAGGAAATAAGGAAAGATAATGAAATTATATTCAAAGAACTGAGGATTGTAGAGATCATGAGAATAAAATACACATTATATGTGACACTAAATATCTACAGTATACTTTGTGTATCTCTAAGGGCACCTATAGACCACGAAATTTTTCAATTTGTGCCAATTTAAATATTTCATTTTCTTAACATCACTTTACGGTTGTTTCTGGTAGATTTCTCCAATGGAAAATTAATCTGAATGCTTAAAATACTACTGCATTTTCAGTAGCACTATTTTTAAAGAAATATAGACAGCAAAACTGCTTTCCTGAAAAAAAAAATAATTTAAAACTCTCTTTTGGCAAAATTGAAAAATTTCCGGAGACATAGGAAGGATAGGGTCAATAAAAAGAACGGAAATTATGTATTTGATGTTCCCCATTTTTTATAACACTTCGTAAAATTTATAATTATTCACTTGAAGCTGTAATGTTCCAAAAGCTTTCTTAATTTTATAGTTTCAATCAGGATTTTTGTTAATTAGTATTTCTCCTTCTTCAATGAAAAATGGCATGGAATAACCTTCACAATTAAAAACGCTCTTGGTTCCTTTTAACGTAATTTGAAAAAAAATTGAGGAAAAAATACACCAAAATAGATTTTGATAAAAATTTATTTTAAATTACATAAAACTGTACACATCAACATAGTGTTGTGAATAAATAGAATTAAAATTTAATCTAGTCCAAATCAAAACAAAGCATAACTTTCTTATACCTTAATCAGCTACACAAAACTACATTTCTTGCTGATAAATCAAAAGGTTTATCAGAAATTATCTTAAGTAAAACTGTTGCTAAACTTACAGCCAGACTTCAGGATCGTAAAAGCTCGGGATGTAAATAAATTCGTTTAAATATATGAAAATGCCAAAGGACAAATGAAAATAGATGACCATGAAAGTTATTTAAACTTATATCAAGTCTAGAACTAAGGAAAATCTATTTTGATTTTTAAATAAGTATTATTTTACAGATAAATTCCATATTTTCCCCGTAAAACTTGTTCTCGTTAAAAATTTCTAGTTCTGGAACATTTAGATGAGCAATTTGTTTAATGCTGCTTACAAAAAGAAAAATTAATTTGTACTAGTATAAGTACGTAAATTGCCTGCAAATTTTATGAATGTAATATTGCTGGATTATGGATTAAACTTTCAAAGAAATATTGGTTTGTTATTGGTATTATTTTGTGATATATTGGCATTATATTGTGATTCCTGTTTTGGGACAATAAAAGCAAGCAGTTCGACGGAAAATAACGCAAATCAGTAAAATTCCTAAAATTTGAGATGTTAATAAAAACACAGTAGAGGATGATGAAATTTTCAGATTTAAAGCATTTAAAAATAAACGAATAATCAAAGAATGAAATTTCTTATATATTTTTTTGTACATATAAACCGCATTTTTTCCTCAACAGCAAATTTAAATAAAGGCTGATTTTTATTTTGATTATATATTAATTTTTGTATCTTCATTAAATTAATTACTTCATGTTATTTTAAATAAGAGGGGAGGCTAAAATGCATAAGTTTATTGTTAATTTGCCACGTCAGTGAAATAATTGAACACCATGCCCTTTAAGTGTAAAATTAATCAGGAAACACAAGTAACAGAAACATTAACAAACATAAGGGTAATATCTCACCAACCACTGGACAGATTCTTTTACCTTGTCTTCTGCTTTGGAAAGCGACGTCTAAAGTGTGCATTTTGTAATTAATGGCTTTTTGTACACACACGGATAAATAAACATCAGACACATGTAGGAAAACAAGTTTACAATCTTTATTTTTAAATTTAGACTTCCTTGATGCTTAAAATATAATCCTAATTTAATTTTACATCTTCAACTAAAATGAAATAATGTTCTAAATTGCTAAGTAATGTAAAAAATGGATTTTTTGCAATGTTTATTGCTATTTCTTATTGACATTGCACTACATTGCAAATTCTGATGTATTAGTCCTTTATATTAGGCATATAATTTTGGTCTGCAGGTAAAAATTCCTCTACAGGTCTTGCTCTCAACTTTTCATGATTATGCGCCAACAACATTTTTTAATGAAAGGAACAAGGGTAATTTCAGTTTTTTCTCGAATTTACTTAACTTGCGTCTCAAGTTTCAGCTGCCTTTAAAATATTTATTGCATTTAGAACTTAATTGATTACAGCATACGTTCCGAATACTTTGGAAAAAATAAATCTGGTATGTTAAAAGTATCTTTCTATTTCTCCATCAGTTTCGTTAAGAATATTCATGTATTTTTTAATTACAATAATTGCTTATTATTATCGTGCTTTATCTCACATATAGAAGCTTCATTGAATTGTAAAAGACCCGTGAAGGACATTTGCAGTAATCTCTTCACTAATGTATTCTGTTAGAATTAAAAATCATGTAATCAAAACATATTTTTTATCAATGCAAGATCATCTTTTAATAAAGATTGTTAAATGTGAAAAGTATATTAATAAAAATGTTTCATTTTACAGCTGTAATAGAAGTTTGCATCACTAGGGAATCATTGTAATTTGCTTTTTATATCTTATAAGTATTTCATCTCATATGAATAATCAAATGTAATACTGTATAACTTTAATTAACTTATATGCATAGTTACATTATTATTATCTCTTGACACTGCAAAAAAAATGTGTAATCAATTTTTTTCTGAGTTTAATGTTCTGAAACAAAAGCTATGTATAAATATTTTCACAACCTTACTCAAAACATTTCATAAAAGTTTTCGCACTTTTACAAAGCACTAATGTTAAAGTATCTTTTGTTTAGCTTTTCAAATGTCAAAAAAAATTCGAGCATGTCTCAGTACAGAAGTTTCATCTATCTTTAGAGTATCTTAATATAGAAAACAAAAACAATATTCAAGGAAGTATTACTACGATTTTTTTATTTTGTAAGTTCTCAGTCAATCTTCACAGATTGTACCTAATGCAACAAAAAAAACCTTTCGAAGTCTAAACGAAAGAAATATTTAGCGACATAAAATGCATTAAATTCAAGAGTAAATACAATTTAAAATAGATTAAATCTATTGCACACGTAATGAAATTTGCCACATAGGTTATATATACGAAGCACGAAAGTAGTGAAATATTATTTTTCAGAATGTTTCAGACTATAACTCTTATTGTTTGAAAACCCTTGATGAAATTTCGGGATTCACAATCTCACTATAAATAATACATCGGTGATCAAGAATTCTTCTAGTGCTCTTTCTCCCAAATTTGCTGAGAAAAACATCACGAAAAATGGTCATAATTTTTCTTCTGTCGTCGCATTAGTAATCCACCAGTCTCAAATTGTAACTTTTCGAAGAGTTCTCATTGTGTCCTTTATTCTCTTTTACCACTGAATAATATATTAAGGACTTCGGTATTTTATAACTTTAGGCTCTTGATGTAGGCGTGATGAGGTATGCATACTTCAAAGGAAGCAGAACTCTGACCTTAAACCAGTTTATGGATCAAACAAGAGGAAATACCTCCCTTATTGCTGTCACCTCGTAACAGACATCATTTGATTTATCATATGAATCAAACAGCTATTGGCACAATAATTTTCAATGATATATCCTATTCTTGGGCAGAATTTTGAAAGAATCATCAGCCTAAAAGCCGTTGTCACATTATTTTACCCCACAATAGATCCGTAGCATCATTCGTCTTTAAGATATTTCGTCAAGATGATAAGTCTATTGAATTCATGGCAAATTAAATAAAAGATATGAAAAGACACTTTACTAATAAGTTGGTACTATCACACCTCGACGTAAAGGAGATCAGTTAAATAAATTCCTCGTACTGAATCAAAAATTTTACCTTGAACCGTTTGATGGCTATTAGTTAATTAGTGGTAGAAAGTTTATGGCTCGATAGTAACTATCTGATTGGGGGAAAAATCTTCAACAGACCATGAGTTTCAGGATTAGCAACTGACACAAATGATTTCAAGGCGGGCGTAGACTGGAGTTCTCACTACATAAGGATGGTTCTCTAATGTTAGCGTTTTTCCTTAAAAAGGAGTTACAGACCGATATAACTGCCTTAAATGACTTCACATAGCAGTTCTCATTCATCACAGACGACATTTAACCAGTCACATTTTTTAGGAATCCCCCGTGCCTTGGATAAAAACGGCTACTTTTCGACAAAAAATATGATGCTTTTCATAGAGAATATCCACGTAATACCCCCAGAAACGATTATACAAGAGCCTCTTTCGAGCAGAAAAGTCTATAGGTAAAACATGCCCGACTAGCCACTAGTTTTTTGGGAAGACGTCAGAAGCAAGCTCAGCGATTTCTTTCTTGAACACAGTCTTATTGCGGTGGGTTTCTGGTTAGTAACTAGACAGCTACACCTGCCTGGAGCAAATGTGTGCCAGTCTGTCAGGCCTCTGCGTCTCGTTTAGGGGGGAAGGGCCATGCGGAGGTGTCCAGAGATGGCTGTCGTAGCTCGCTGGGGGCAGCTCTGGATCCCTGGACCCTCCTCCTCGTATCACCTCCGTCATGAACGCGATGTACATGATAGCCAGGCGCAGGGTCTCTATCCGCGACAGGCGTTTTTCGTAAGCGAAGGTGGGTACCTTCTTTCGAAGCTTGTCGAAGGCAGAATTGAGGTTGAACATCCGCCGGCGCTCTCTGATGTTGGCTGCTCGCCGCTGCGCGATCGTCGCCACCCGACGCCTCGTCTTCGTTGTCTTCGTGGTGGACGGGGCGTTCGCGGGCGCCCTTGGTGGAGGTCCCAGCCTCTGGTGCACCCCCATGCCTGGCAGCCGGTTGGTGGGGAGAGAGAAAGGTCCGAAGTCGCCGGCCGCGAAGTGCGCCCCTGCAGCCTGTCCCTGGTAGGCGAGGGCGCTCTGGGCCTCCCAGGCGAGCGACGCGTAGCTCTCGGCCTCGGACGAGAAATAGCCGAACCCGGCCGCGGTGGAGTGCGCCGGATTCGTGTGGTGATGGTGGTGGTGGTGTCTGTGGTGGAAGCCGAGCCCGAAGTCGTAGGCGAAGTCCGCGGCGACGGCAGCCGCAGCCGCAGCAGAGTTGGTGAGCTCGAGGAAAGCGGCCGCAGGTCCGCACTCAGGTGCGCCGCTGCCAAAGGGCGCCGCGGATACCGCAGCAGCGCCAGCGTGAAAGCGATTGACGCCGCTTGACGGGTTGAGTGCGCCCGACATGCCGGGGCAATGTGGCGTGGCTAAAAGGGAGCCCCCGTTGGAGGACGCCAGATGCGGGCGACAACAGCCGGAGAGAGAGACGCGCCCCGATCTAATTAGAACATCAACTTCTTCGCGAGCCGTCGACCCTCTAGCACACCATACGCAACAGATAAAACCCGGACTGAGGATGAGGCTCCTCTTTGGAGGCCATTCTGTGCGCGTGTTGCTCAACTGACGCCCCCCCCCTTCAACACATTTCCTTGCGATGTATTTCGGAAGAATCCTGGTGCCCTCCCCCCTTCCGCTCTTTATTCCACCGTATATGCCTATTCGTAGCCCCCCCCCATCACCCCCAGAGATATATGCCGTCGACTCCCCCAGATTATTAAGAATATCTCCTCTTTTCTCTGCACCCCCCTCCCTTCCATGCATTATGCAGTTGCCGGGGGGTAGCTTTTGCCTCCCGCCCATTGGAGGATCGTTTCGATTTTACGCCGACTCGGCTTTTCGGGTGCGAAAAATTGACAATGGATACAGAGAGAGGGTGATCCGGGGGTGTTCCCCGCCAAGAGTTGGCGACAGCTCGTCCTGCAGCACCGGCTCTAGCCAATGGCAGGCCCCGCAGGTGCCGCTGCCGATCGATCTGCCGTCATCTGCCCGGCAGAAATGAGCGATGCTTTATGGGCGCAACACTACCGCCTCCCAACATGCAACCCACCCCTTTTTCGAATACACTCCTCTCCCCTCTTCTGCTAAAGATCTGGCTGTTCGAGCGTCTCAAAAACATTCCGGAGACTCAGGAGTTGATTTCCCTTTTCAAATTTTTTTAAAACTTTTGCTAGCTTCCACGAAAGAGAATTCTTTTGAGGTTCTAAAGCACAGCTCGTTCGATCCTTATCTGCCACCGATATTACGTAATTAAAAAAAAGTAAAACCGGGATACCTTGTCGCATTTTTCGGGGATTCATCAGGTAGTAAGGTTTTGAATGGGACCTCGCTGTGCTTAACCGCGAAGTTATAAAATATTCGCAATGTTTGTTACACGCTCTATCGGGATTCAAAGCTTTGCTTCATATGCGCTTTAAAACGAAAAAATATATTTCAGGTAGTCTCTTCTAACGAAACTACCTCGGGTTATTGACGCAGGATTACTTATCATTGGTTACCTCTTTTCTTTTCTTTTCTTTTTTTTTGACGCATTTTGTACTTTTCTGTTTAATTGTTTACTGCTACTGGGTTTGGCGAGCTGCCAAAATTATAACTCGCGACGCCGGACAATTTTTTGTCTCTCCGCAGGACCATTATTGAGGAACATAATCTTACGTTAAAAAAGGAATTATTTAAGGTAGATTAGAGATGCCATAACCTGCACGATGTAAGTTCTTTTTCACTAGTAAAACCAGGGATTATTTTCAAATAATTTCATACTTTTTTTAGTATATGATAAACAAAGGAGAACCGATAACTTCTCAGACGGTACTTTTTTAAACAGTTTTATCAATCTGTTCTTACGTCACAAGGTTATAAAAAATTAAATTCTTTGAGAAAGTTTTTAATATGTTTTTTATGCTGTAAACAAGTTTGTCTGAAGGAGAGTTCTTATATTAGTACCAGAAGTTAAAAGATCTTAAGCAAGTTTGAACCATGATCATTCATATCCTAAGGAAACTCGTAATATACTGGTTCCTAAATACAATTCTTCTTTTAAAAAAAGCCTGTGCCATCTTTATCTATGAATAATATGCCCTGATTGGCATGAAACGTAATTTGAAGTTAAAAGTTAGGAGTGAATTTTTAAATTGACTATATAGCAATAAAGAATATAAACCAAGTTTCCTCCACTATATTCTTTCTACACTTTTTGATATAAATTTTCAATTCCTGTACAGAGTAAAGTGAAGATACTGGTACAAGCAATAATAAATCATCAGCAAGGAATGGGAAATTTATTATGGATGATCATTTTTTGCACAGCCTTAATTTTATTTCCACAGCCAGATCAGTTATTCACACGAGATCCCAAAATAATTTCTAGATATTAATTAGAAACTGAAATTCAATACAGCATTTATTAAGCATTTCTAAAATGTTTTTTTTTTTAAGTTACCTTTTTACAAGAATTTTACACTCTAAATAAACATTTCACTAACTCTAGAAAAATAAAATTAAATATTGTGCGTGCGATAGATGTTAAAAGTAAGTGTTTCTTATAAGATGCAAGAAATTTCGAAAATAATAGAGGTCTCGTATGCTTTGTTTTCCTTTACAAAAGAAATGTAGCAAACAGTAAAATCTAAAGTTATACTAAATTAAGATATTAGATAAACAGGAACTTAAAGTGTGAAAATATTCATCTTTTTCAAGCTATTGCCCCCCCACCCCACCCCATCTCTATAAAAGTTATGGACCTCATATTATTTTGGGAAATTCTTGAGTTTCTGAAATCATAGATTTCTTTAGTGCTTTACTTAAAATAATTAATTATTTTATTTCACCCTCATTTTGAATTCATGAAAATTTCTTTCATCGTTACTTCAGTGAAGGTAAGTCTAATGATTTATACTGAAAACTGTATATATATTACTCATTTTTTATGTTGTGAATTTTTGATATGGTATTGATTTTAAATTCAATTTAAAAATTTGACCTGATTTTGTTCTATTTTTGTTCTGCATTTTTTATTTTTTATTTTACCAATTTATTTTGTTTTTACAAGGTTTTATCTCATTAACATAAGCTGCACTCTTTTCATTTTTATTTACGCCTGTTTTCCTCTAAAATAAGATCTATAAGCATCCTTTTCTAATCAGATTTGATATAATATTTGTTCACCTATACTTTATTTTTTATCATGTTTTGTTAACCAGTCTTATTTGAAAGCATGCTCATGCAAACGTATCATTTATTTAATTATAGCAGCTGGCTTTTCGTTAGGCTACTTTAGATATAGTGTGCAGAGTACTTTTAATGTTGGAATGCGCACAATAAATCATACATAATATATATATATATATATATATATATATATATATGTGTGTGTGTGTGTGTGTGTGTGTGTGTGTAACATTTTTATATTGATATCGCTTGTAATAAGTTTTCCCATCAATCACCCTTAAAGGCATAAATGTCTAGAAATAAATAAGCGGTTTGATTACTTTAAGATTTCAAAACATTTAGCTATGACCTTAAAAATTACTTTATCTTTCTTATTAATGTTATAGTATTCAAGGTAAAGGGAAAAGATTAGTTACCTGCCCAAAATGATTTCGAAAAGAAAGATTTCAAAATACTTCTGTAATAATGGAATGTGAATTTTTATAGGATTGCAAATTGACGAATAATATGAACAAATTCCAAAAGTTTACTTGAATTTCAAAGGATGTGAAAGAAATTTTCTCTCTATGATGAGCATTGGGTTTCAGGAAGACATAAACACTAAATACGTTATAAACGTGTTTATGCCTGTGTAGTTAAATGAAGTTTATCGAGGCATATTTTTACGTGGATGGTAGAATTTTATTACGTGCATCACATAAATGGCCTAAATATACATTTCGGACAAGTTAGAGTTAGTTTTCTTTAAAGTAATTAAATGTCAGGATAGGAGAATGAATAGGTGTAACACTTTGAATCCATTTTACCTGTAAAAGTAGTTTTACTGCAGTGTAAGTAAGTCTAAGGTGAACATAATATATCAGAGTTCGTTAAATAACTAACGAGATGTATGAGGGCCAATCAGATGTAGGAAATGTCCAAGATTATTTTACCATCTCCATGTTCTAAGAACTTTTTCCATTGGGGAAAGAATCTTGGGAATTTTAAAAAATGTTATTTTTTTTCTCTTAACCCTGACCGTTATTACTTCATATGGTTTCGTATTTATTATCTTCGTAAGCGTGAAAGATTCATCAGTGGAAATTTAAACATTTTATAAACTTTGTAAAACGAAAACGACGAAAATTAATTTTAAAAAATAATAGTTTTATTTGCGGTGAAACATCAAATTTTACTAAAATTCAAGGGTTGAAAATCTTATAAGCATGACAAAAAGACTCGAACTTCTTTCTTTTCATTTCAGTTTTTTAGGTCCAAACTTTGTTTTGTTTCTGTAGGCTTGATTGTTTCCACAGAAATAAGACAAATTGTCTCTTACGTTTTCCCTTTAAACACAAGGTGTGCCCATAAAATAACCGGACATTTTTTTATAAATAAGAAAAATAATACTCACCTTCAAATAAATTTATCTCCTTCAAAATAATCGCCAAATGAGTCTATACAATTTTCCCAACGGTTCTTCAAGTCATCGAAACACTGTTTATAGGCGTTGGAGCTAACCATTCGCAAAATACGCGTAACATTTGATTTAATATCCGAGACGTTTTCAAATCTCTGTCCTTCCATGGCCATCTTAAGCTTCGGAAAAAGGAAAAAATCAGCTGGTGATAAGTCGGGAGAATATAGTGGAGGATTTGCCATTGTAATTGAATGCTTAACAAGATATTGTTGTACAGAAATTGCTGTACGGGCATTATCCTATAAAAGAAACCATTGCCCAGAATCAAACAGTTCCTTCCTAACTCGCCTTATCCTGTTTCTCAATCGAAAAATTACTCCTTGTAAAAATACTGATTAATTGTTTGATTTTCAGGAATAAATTCGTGGTGAATAAGTCCTTTGTAATCAAAAAATGCAATCAGCATCACCTTAGTCTTTGATTTTGACATCCGGGCTCTTTTTTTGTGTGTGTGTGTGTGTGTGTGTATGGGAGAAGACGGTCCTTTCCACTGTGCCACTTTGTATTTTTGTTTCTGGGTCGTATTGTAGACACCGGGTCTCATCTCCTGCTGTAATACACGTTAAGAAATTGTTGTCCTGTTGCGCAGTAGTCAGCAAATCTTCACAGCAAGCTTTTCTGTCTTCTTTGTGCTCTTCTGTCAAAATCCGAGGCACAAATCGAGCACAAACTTTTTTCTTTTTCAGTTTTTCAATTAAAATTAATCTACAGCTTTCTTTGCTTATCTCAAGCATGCCTGAAAGTTTCTGAGTTGTTACTTATCGCCTGCTGATTTCTTCCTTTTTCCGAAGCTTAAGATGACCATGAAAGGACAGAGATTTGAAAACATCTCGGATATTAAATCAAATGTTACGCGTATTTTGCGAACGGTTCCAACGCCTATAAACAGTGTTTCGATGACTTGAAGAAACGTTGGAAAAATTATATAGACTCCTTTGACGATTATTTTGAAGGAGATAAATTTATATGAAGGTGAGTAATATTTTTCTTATTTATAAAAAATTGTCCGGTTACTTTATGAGTGCACCTTTTAATAAGATTTTTCCAAGTATGCTGCACAAATATGCCCCTCTTTCCCTGATAATCTTTCTAAGAAGAGCAATCTTCATACGCTTTAAATAAATCTGTGTCTTTTCAGATTTAATGATTTCTGTGGTACATAAAAAAATGACATTTTGCTTCTGTTGTTATGGTTTTGACATTTCAAGAAATATTATTTTAGAGAGAAAACACCTATTTTATATGTTTTATAAATTTTCAATACATTGTGAATTCTTATTTAATCTTAAAAACAATAAAAACCTGTAATTAAATAGATTTTCTATGCTCTCAAAATGTTAATTTTATTTTTTAATTTTAAAAGTTTAGTTTGAGTTTTTACAATTGGTGGTTATTACCATTTTATAGTTCTAAACACTTATTCAATATTTAAAAAAACTTTTAACTTTCTATAAAAGTTTTTTATTCATTTAGTTCAAATTTTATCCCCTTTTCATTAGATTATTTTTTGCTCAATCATATATACTTTTTACACGTTTTGTAATGGATAAAATTTTTAATAGTTAACAGAAATTTTCGATAACGCAATAAATTAATTCAAAGCTTGTAGTATAAGTTATGATACAAAAAATTTCAAAGCATTTCTACCATTGTAATCTTAATTATAAAAATTTTAATAGTGTAGCAACTAAATACTCTATAAATTAAATGTATTTATCGAATAGTGTAAAATTTAAGAAACTTTATTACCATCCTTTACAGAGCATTCACTATCTTTACTCTTCTTACGACCTCATGCGATCTTCCGAAAACTTCCCATAGGGAGCCACGATATCATAATTGTATCCAAAAGCTAACTGATTATCTAACAATCAATTTTTTAAAATTAAATTTACCTCAAATATAATATTGCTCAGAGTGATGTCATTCTGCCCAGATTTATAAGACAGTTGATATCTAGGTAAAACGATTAAAATAAAAGACAGAGCCAGAACAGTTTAAGGAGAAAATAAAATACAAATTCTGCAGAGGATATCTGAAGCTGGTGTTGATTTTTTTTTCCAAAACGTTACTGATTTTGTATGTTTATGTAGTCCTGATTATGCATGAAAGTTATTTGAGCTGCGTAATAATTTCGAAGTACCGTATACGGAAGGTACCGTATTTTTCGGACCATGAGATGCACCTAAAATTTATGGGAGGATTTTTAGAAACGAATATTTTGTATTTTGTTAGGTATATAATGATATTTTCAATTATTTACTTAATAAAGATAAAAATATATGTATAATAAATATAATAAATAATATATATATATATATATATATATATATATATAATAAAATATTCATTTTGTTTTAATGTTACCTTCGGACCATAAGACGCACCCCAGTTTTAAGTCCATTTTTTATGTAAAGAGTTGCGTTTTATGGTCCGAAAAATACGGTAATTTATTTTATGAACATTAATTCTTATGAAGAAAATTAAATTGAATTTTAATTCAATTTAATCATTAATATTTTACTTATGTTTATTTTAGCGTAATTTTTTCAGGTTTTTTTTTTTTTTTTTGAAGGAATAAATATTTTTAGTGTTAGCATTAAAATAAAAAAAAAATAGTACTGAAAGTGTCCAGTGCCTGGAATATTTCAATTACGATTTATAAAATCCGGATGCGATCGAGAAACCCCTGTGTCAGGCAGGAGCGATTTAAAAAGCCATTCAGCCAGTACGACATGTTTACTCCGGATTGAGCACAAAGAGCGGATTAGGCTCGCCTAATAAGCCACGTCAAATGCCTCGTCACCCCCCGTTTAGCGATAGCACTGCAGCCCCCTTGCCCCCCTCGGCCGATGATCGGTGACAGCTTTAGCAAAGAGGATTAGAGCAATATGTATTCTTTTGCTCAGCAGGGGGAGCAATTGGCATAATAAGCCCCCACGCTGGGTGACGGCAACACTTTCCGAGGGTGGTCGGCAGTCACGTGCAGCGGTGGTTTATTCTTTTTCAGAATTAAAGAGGTTGGGGGATAGGGGGAGGCGCTGGAGCAATACGCGCACGTGAGCAGCAGAAAAGCTATGAAGTCCATGAGGTATATCAGAGATGCGTGCTGCTGCCGAAACGCGTGCAGTCAAGACTTAACAATTCGGTTATCTGATGCATTAGATATTCATTGGTTTGTTGTACAAAGCATATTGCTTTGTAGCATCCTGCAGAAACTTAAAGCGCCCGTGCAATTCAGTTTTTAGGTAACTTAATAAAAGAGTTATTATAACAGCGTATAAAATTTGCTTGATGAAATGCAAAATCAATTGCCTTATCATGTCATTGTTTTATATATTAACTAGCTGAAAACCCGCACTTCGCTACGGAGTACATTCAAATTAAATACAATGGTCAATGTATGCAATTAATGCCAATATATATATATATATATATATATATATATATATATAAAAATCGTAAGGGATATTTTTAAAGACAAAATAATGTAGAAGAAAATATTCAAATTAAATCTAATAGGACATACTAAACAATATAGTACAGTTTAATGAACATATCTTTTAGTGCATTTCAATATTTTTTTGGATAATGTCCAATCGTCTGCCGCATTAGCAAGAAATTTTTTTTTTTATCTATTTCGTTGTTATCACGTTACGATAAATTTATTTAACGTACCAGAAAAAGAAATCACGTGATCAGCATTTAATAAATTAAATTCTAAACTTTAATCTTTAAAAATTCACAAAAAATCAGAAAATGGAGGTAAAGATTCGAGAAAGATCGAGAATTTTTATAATCTTTCTCGTGATATAAATTTTATAACCCTCAAATTGTTATTTTAAATGCAAACTTAAAAAAAGTTACTAAAACAGCTTAAAAATTTAATTTTAAAAAATCTAAGAAGAATTTTTCAACAATCTTTCTTATTGCACCCCTACACCATAGGAAGAATCGCCATGCAAAATTTCAGCCCTCTAGGTCCAGCGGTTTGGTCTGTGCGTTGTTAGTCAGTCAGCGAGTCAGTCAGTTACGGAACTGTTTTATATACATAGATTACAAATCCAAAATTGCAGATAAATACTAATGTTAAAAACCAGAAGTTTATCATATAATATTTTACCAAATGCAACACTTTTAGAGTAATTTACATAAATTTAAGTTAGTCGGAAAAGTAGCAAAATTTATACATATAAATAAAATTGCTTATACATTCTATCAACTGTGATAAGTGTTTATAATATATTTATTATTTATATTAAATATACTAATATAATGTAATACAGTGTATAGGAAAGAACTTCGGTATATACATTACACATGAATAAGCTTCCATTGCACTATTGATTAAAGCAGAGCTCCGCAACCTTTCATCTTCCACGGCACAACAACGTTTTTTTCGATAATTCCGCGGCACACCACAAGAAAAAGCTTGCAAATATATAAATTACAATAAATACGTATATGATTTTATTAGATAAAAAACACACAACAAAATAGCTCTATGTATCAAGATAATTTTAATCATTTAAGTTTTATATAAATCATTTTGAACTGTACACCAACACAAGAACAAAAATATAAAATTTTAGTTTACAAGAAAAAAAAAATTTCTCTTTAAATTTTTATATTAAAATTTGTTTTTTGGTCTTTACTTAAGCCTAATAAATCAAAGTTAATTTAAACATAACTAATTTATTAATGAGATATTTGAGATTGTTTTAATAAATGTGCGTTTTATATTTGCACGTTTTATATTTGGCTCTATAATAGAAAGAGCTACAGTTCATGGTCAAGGCCCTTTAAATATGATCGTTTGTCGTTTTCAATTAGAACCAGTGTCGAAAAACATTGTTCGCATAAGTATGTCGTAGAAAATGGGAGCAAAATTTTAATGGCCTTGTCAGAAATTTGTGGATATTCTTTCTTAACTGAAATCCAGAAATATGACGCTCGAGCATAAATACAATGTATGGCTAACATGTTTTTGTTTTGTGTATAATTTCGACCCAGAAAAATTACATATTAACAAAAAGTTAGAGGAATATTTTACTTGGAAAAATTTCTATTTAATTCTGTGGTTAATTTTTTTATTATCATAATCTATAAAATCACCGCGGCACAGTCAAGATTACCTCGTGGCACACTAGTGTGCCACGACACAGCGGTTGCGGAGCACTGGATTAAAGAACACTGCAATAAAAATTTAATTTTGCACATTATGAAAGTAAAAGGTATTAGTTTGAACCATGTAAAATAAAAATAAAAGTTTATATATATTTTTAAAAAATAAAAACGTTTTGTTTTAAATAAAAATTAAAATTAAAACTTAAACAGTAAAAGATATAATATTCAAATAAAAACAATGAAATTAATGTTCAAAATTTTACCATGTTAGTTATATCTACTAAATAAATGCTCTATTCCCCTATTTCTTCACATTTATGTACTTGAAAGGTTCCAAAAGAATTTATCTTCAGTACTTATAAAGTTTTAATTTATAAAACTTTCAATCTCTTCAAAGAGCAAAAAAAAAAAAAAAAAAAAAAATCCCTTTTTTGCAATAATTTTTTACTAAGGAAAACTGCTGTTATATTTTTACTATAAATAAAGAATCGCGAAAGAAGCTGAATGAAATCTGAAGCAAAAATGTTGCAGAAAATATCATAGAGATACATAGCAAGGAATCAGAGGCGTACCTTGTTTTTCTTTTTCTCTCTTTTTTTTCACCCTTGGAAAGTCCATGGTTCAGCACTTTTTAATGGCGACAACGTACACTGTTCGGACGTACAACGTCACGTACAACGTACACCTTCTGACCACGGCACCCTAGGCAATAGCCCTGATACCAAGGTGTTGGTACGCTACTGCGAGGAATTTCAGATATATCTTTTCAAAGAAGGTGACTCAAGGAAGGTCTCATTTTATAAATAGACGTAACGTGCGACATAAAAATGCAGTATCTCTAAATTGAATCATTATAGAAGTATGTGGTATGTGCTATTTGAAAAATTTTCAAAAGTTTTTTTTTATATTCTGCATCCCGGGCCCCCCTGAATAGTTTTTGAGATAGAGTGATTTATCCGAAGACAAAGTTTATGAAAAGACTAGCTGAATTCCCGTGCTTCGCTACAGAGTACATTGAAATTAAATACAACGGTCAATGTATGCAATTAATGTCAAAATATATATGTCGGATTTGGTTTTTCTTCACGCCCAATATAATAACACTTTAATCCGAACGTCTTGAGAAACATAATGCAGTCCGTGAACCGGTGGCGAAGACACACAATTTAATGACTTCCATGAAATGCAGTAAACCAAGCTTGACACAATTAAAAGATAACTCCATATCAAATAAACTGAACTTTATTCATTAATCCTTAGACGTTCCCAGCTCCAAATCATTAATATTACACCCCATCCCCTTTAAAATCCGTGCGCCCAACGGCACACGTTTTTATCGTTTCCTATCTCTCCATGGCTCTAAACTAACTTCTTTGTTCTTAAGCTTTTAACTAACGCGCAACGACGCTCATTTCTTATTCATGTCGTCATTTCGAATTTTCTTTTTGCTGACCTAAACACTTCCTTAGCGCCAAACTTCAAGGCTATACGTCTACTAAAAATTCTCCATGTGGTTCTTCGTAGATTGAATCAAGCCGACCCATCAATTCTATTTTCACTGCAATGCATTACGCCGCTTATTTGAACTCCCAGACTTTAATTGCTAAATCCTATACTTTATAATTAAAATCCCATTTTAAGGTCGCGTAATCGCCCCCCCCCCCATATTCTAGCCTCACACACACACATATATATACGTATATATATATATATATATATATATATATATATATATATATATATATATGTATATATATATATATATATATTTATAAAAAAATCGTAACGGATATTTTTATAGACAAAATAATGCAGAAGAAAATATTCAAATTAAATACAACGGTCAATGTAGACAATTATTTTGTATGTTTAATACCCATAAAACATACTAATTTGAAAAAACTTCCATCTCAATTAGTCTAGAGGTAAAATTTTATCTTTTACCATATTTTAATATTTTATGTCAATTTATTTCGTTGTTATACACGTGACGCAAAATTAATTTAAAGTATCACAAAAAGAAAAGAAACAATATGATCAGCATTTAATTAATTAAATTCTAAAAATTAATCTCTAAAAATTCACCAAAAATCAGAAAATGGAGGTAAAGATTCGAAAAAGATTTTATTTTAAAGAAATTTTTATAATCCTTCTCGTGATATAAATTTCATAACCCTCAAATTATTATTTTAAATGAAAACCTTAAAAAGTGTTATAAAAATTTAATTAAAAAACTTTTAAGAAGATTTTTTCAAAAATCTTTCTTAATGCACACTTACACTCTCAGAAGAATCGTCATGCAAAATTTTAGACCTTTTGGTCCAGCGGTTTGGTCTGTGCGTTATGTGTCAGTCAGTTACGGAACTGTTTTATATACATAGCTAAAATAAAATTAATGAAATATGAGGCGAAATAAAATATAAAAATACTCTTTTGATTGAATGAATACTATTTCAAGTATGGGCCTGTTCCCATAGAATCCGCCAGAGTGAGCGTTACTCGTATTGAAATATATTAAACCAATTACAAACCTCCAAACGATTAGCCACGAAATTGTCAAGGTCTGTGATTGGTTTAAAATATATCAATACGAGTAAAGCTGACGCTGATGTATTCTATGTGGTATATAACAGGCCCTTAAATATCTTTTTCCTGTTCTTTAATTTCAATATGCTTTTGGTATCATTTATTAATAGTGCCTTGATTTGTTCCAAATTCAATATCCACTTTACATATGAGTGTGCGAGAATTTTTACCTGCATCTATATTAACATTCAATTCTCTTCCGATGGATTAAGTGTTATCGTAAATAATTATTTCGAAATCTTTGAAATTGTTAAAAAGGAATAAATCACACTTACATATAAGGTCGTATTTGTGTGTTATAAAACACAAATTTCACAGGCTTAAGTCTTCCGGTCTACACTAAGTAGTTATACATTTACTGAGAGAGCGCATTCAAATTGGAACAAGATAAGCACTTCATGTAACATATAAATGTTCTTAATTTTTAAAAAAATTATATGAGTAAACTAATATTTTTAAAAAAGGCAGTAACAATTCTTCAGGATTTTTTAAAATTTTATTTCTATGAAATTAACTTCTCTGCACTCATCACTCTTATAAATGCAGAGATCACGAACCTGGGAGATAAACGTCTAATATCCAGTCTTTTTGACTTCTTAGTTCATAAAAAAACACGAATATATGATCGATAGCACATGTTATTGTCAGGGAGAAACGGTACGCAAGTGTCATAAAAATCTGTTCAGCCACTCCTAAGGAACTTTCGGACATATGCTTTACTGGCTATCAATGGTAATGGTGAATGGAACTTGCTGTGGGGTTTGTTAATTTGTAACAAATCAAAGTTGTTTTCTATAAACATGACCAGGAATAAAATAATAGAAAATATAGCAACATGCATATTGTTCTAACTTAGCAAATTCAACAAACGCTGTTTTTTTTATTTCGGTTAATTCTATTGATATATAGACAATTGTAATAAAACCTAGCCCGTGCTGCTATGAAGGGGAAATGCAGAAGGATATGGTAATGTATTTGTTTCCCTTTTCATCAAGGATTGTATTAACTTATTCGTTTCCAGTTTGTTAGAAGTTTAATCGTTTTTGAAATTTGAATCGTTTTTTAATCGTTTTTGAATTTCAGAACAACAGTTGCACACAATAATAAGATTTTAATATTTTATTTTAGACACTATTAATGATGAAGTATTTAATGAATATGCAAATTGCGACACTTCCCGAATTATCAAAAGTATTTGGACAGCAGAATTCTAAATCATAAATGAAACCATGGCCAGTACATATTAAAAAAAATATTCGATATTTAAGAATTATTGATGAATGAATCTATTGCTTTCTAATGTAAAGAATTCTAATATAGATTTTCTTGCAAAAAGTGTCATCAGTACTGTATTGAGCAGAAAAATTAGCATCAAATCTAGAGAACCAAGTAAAAACTAAGGAAATATTAAAAACTTAAGGATATTTGCTATAAATAATTGTACTCCCGTGAAATAAAACTGAATTTTCTCTTGAAATTCGTTTTAAGTGTACTTTTTAATTATTTATAGAGAATATCTTAAGGTTTTCTATTGCCTGACTGTGCTATTAGCTAATTTGTTACGATAAATGCCCCATGGTACATTGCCTAAATGTAGCTGAACGCACCTAACAAACACTGGTTTAGCTCTCCTCGGATATCCCTGTACATGTTAAGAACTGCCCCCAAATAACCTTTATCGGTTTTACGTTTCAAATGAGGTAAATTATACTACTTTAAATCCTCAAATAAATCATTTTCATTTATTTTCATCGTATAATAAAAAATAACTAAAATTGTAATCGTTTTTTGAATAAGAAGTAATATTTTCAAACATCTTTTTCCCCAAAATATTCACTGATTGCTTAGTAAAAACATACTCTTGGCATTTTTAGCAGAAAGCTGTTCATTCACGAGGTGGTTCATGAAAGAAAATAAGAAATATTTCTGCATAACCTTCAATTTTTTTATCAAGAAACTTATTTATAAATTTTTTAGTTATAAATTTTTTAGGTACATAAATTGAGAAATAAACTTTTATTTTTGAAATCTTCGCTGAGTGATCAAATTTATTTGTGATTTAAAATTTTTATCACATTTTTAAAACATATATACATGTATAAATGTAATATCTTGATTTAGTGCTGTGTGAGAATACCTGTCCTACAAATTGTTACTAAAAAACAATCCAACAATGATGTAATACAAAGTTTCCTACACGTAAACCTATTTTGGCAGAAAAACCACTTTTACAGGCAAGGCAGGTACAGTTTCTTCCTGCGGATGAAGAAATGTATAATATCACTCCTACACCTCAAGGTCCTGAAATGTATTTACTATGATTGAAAAGCCTAATCATATGAAATATGCATCTTTAATGGTTATTTATAAAATTATCAAAATAAAGCTGTTAATTATGAAACTACCTGCAGTTAAGATATGCTTATTTTTCTAAAGCCAGCCATTTTAACTGGTGTGGTAGTTATAACGTCAAAATACCTTCGGTTTAAAACTAAATAAAGATCAAACCATAATGTAAACTAAATAACATAATTTCAGCGGTGGTTATTTTTTTCTTCCTGTAAACTTAACGTAAGCCTTGTTGTTGTTTCTAATACCCCCAAACCGGAAGTATTCCAGACCAGGTCCATATAGGTGTGGGGTTAAGGGGTACGGCTCCGGTTTATAATGGCAGCGCAAAGGTTGGAGTCCGATTTAGCCAGTGCCACCTCAATTTCGAATGGCCAACCCCCAGGTGTGACTAAGCCTGGCCACAAACCGAATGCAACAAAACATTGCAACGTTTCTGTTTCTAGCTTTCTGTATCGGACGCATCGTCTGCAATGTAATCAAAGGGGAGTGCCGCACACCGGAATCAACATTGCTTTGATACACGTCGCGTCATTTCGGAAACCGTTGCGTCATTTCGGAAACGTTGCTGCAACAAAAGTGTATGCTTCTTTGACCGATGTTTCTCGACACACAGCTGGTGAAACATTTCATCTGCGCATGTGCGGGAACACACGCATTTTATTTTCATTAATGCTCCGTGTTGAGGATTTTTGCATTATTATAATAAAAAGAGATAGAGGTTGATGCTGACAAGTTGATAGTTCTTGTCCACGCAAGGCCAGAAATTTATGATTTTAGAGCAAAGGACAACCACAACCAAGATGCAATAAATAAAATTTGGCAAGATATAGCTGAGGAATTGAATATTCCAAGTATGTACCACACCAATTTATCACATTTAATCGAATAAACCTTGCCCTCAAGTAATCCAGACACCCCCATTTTTTAAGATATTGGTAAGAAAGAAAAATAGCGAGGCATCACTCAGGGCCAGATCTAGGGAGGCGCAAGCAGGGCATCTGCCCAGAGCGGCAAATTTGAGGGGCGGCAAAATTGGTACAAGGAGAAAAAAAAATTGCGTTTAAGTTGTTTTTTTTATTTATTGATTTTTTTAAATATTTTATAAGATATGCTTTTCTTAGATTTAAGAGTAGATACTTAACTACACATTTGTCTTTCTTTTGTTACTGCTCTTTATATTAATACTTTTACAAAACAAAAAAGCTTTCTTTATTCAACAATGTTATTAAAAGTTATACCGTAATGTTATTGAAAGCCTTTCTTCTGGAGGTATACTCTTCCGGTAGTTGGTGTTCTTTTTCCGAATCTTGTCTTCAACAAGTCCCAAGAGATAATGAAACGTAGGTATGCTTAACTTACAATAATTGTAAAACTTATCTGGGTCATTTTTAAGTTCTTTAATAAAACTGCCAATGTGTCTTTTTTTATTGATTGGATGAATCCAACAGCTTCTTTCTGGTTTTTCATCCAAACATTGTATAAATTGCCACAAAAGAATAGCTACTTCTACTTCCTCACTTGCCATATCACCCACAATTATGACCAAACTACTTTCCCAAAACTGAACACTTCCCTCAACAAAGAACAAAATACTTCAGACCTCTTCAACTCCCGTGTTCTTACTATTGATGAAATATCAAATCAACCTAGCGTTGCGAGTCAAAATGTATCACCATTTTCCACGATAAAACATTTTGGTTGCGCAACGTCTAGCAACAGAAAAGGTGCGCAATGTTTTGTTGCATTCGGTGTGTGGCCGGGCTAAGTTGCATAATATTGACAATCGTCATTTAGGCGCTATGAACTGCACTATTGTTTATTATAAGATTGCTGTGTATTAACCCTATTGGATCCGCTCACCTCAATGTTAACCTATGGAGAAAATTTGTCTACTATTTACAACTACAAAAACTCTGATAATCCAATAAAAATGGTATTTTTAGGTAGCCTGAACTTTTCTGCACCTTGCAACAGGATCCATTTAATAAATTTCATCAACCAAAGAAATTTATGAGCGTTTAAAACACACTGTACAAGATTTTATCCCTCCAAATAATTTAAATTAAAAATATTACTTGCATGTTTTTAAAAAAACGAAAAGTACCCCAAGGTGTAAACTTTCTTTTTATATTACGGAGCATAATTTAAAAAAATCTTTAATTCCAAGTCGGCAATCCTTGGACACATTTTCTCCATAGGTTAACATTGAGGTGAGCGAATCTTATAGGGTTAGTACACAGAAGCATTAAGAAGTTTATTTGTTCGATCCTAAAAACATCGTTTTATATTTTTACATTTTCGTACAGTAATTTTGAGAAAAGGGTAAACGCGTAGGCACAATGATGTAAAGAAAAAAACTCTATTTTCAGAGTGTTACTGAACCTAAACCTAGATGTAACGAGAAAAGCATCGCAAAAAGTAATTGATACCTTTGAATCGATATACTTGTTTAACATATATCTGTAAAAGCAATTTTAACTCTATGTAGAAAAAAAAATAAAAACTAGAACTGATTGTAGCTGGAAACCCAAATGAAAATCCACTAAGTTTACTTCTGGTGGCTGCCGTAATCTTTTCACTGCACTTTCCCTCTTCGTTATGTTGTTGGCTGTTGCTAATGCCCCCTGGCCAGGTTCCAGATCAGGTCCGTATAGGCTTCGGGCAGATGTGTGCAGCTCCGGTTTATAAAGCACCTCAAGTGTCGGAGTCCGTCTTAGCTAGTTGCCACCTCAATTTTGACCGAGCAACTCCAGGGGCGACATCTGGGGGAATCGCACCCTCTCCCACCCTCTCTGACCTCATAGAGGGACTTTCTGTTCTACGGATTTAACGTGCATATATCTGACTTAGACAAGGGGGTATTTGATGGCGCTTCAAAGGTATTTGACGGTTGGGATTTGATCCGAGCACCCTCAGCACCGAAAGCCGACGTGCTACCACTAGACTAGCTCGAGCCGTAAAGTAAACCTTAACTGTTTGTAACGAATTTCTAACATTGATACAGAATAAAGCAAAAATAATTTTCATTTCTACAAAATCACATGTAACTCTCAGAAAATATGGCGCCATATTGAAGTTAACAAATTAATGAAATGAAGTACTTTTAAGAGAAATAATTATTACATAAATTTTTACCATTATTATTTTATTTTTAAATACTGTCTCCCCCAAACTGTTTGTTCTTGTTGCTAGAGCAAAACTGAACATGCTCGTCGCTTTCTAAACCACGCCATCTTATTTATTGGAACTATGCATAAAAAAAAAAATTTAAATTCCACCGAACCACTTGACAGAAATACCTTTGAGGAATTTTTCGTTTATGATAAAATTTCAAATCTTGAACTTGATAAAACTTGCATTGCTGATAACGAAATTCAGAAGAAAATATTCATGAATCAGAATCTATGAATTAGAACTATAAAATTTAATTCCTTTCTAGGATCAGGAACGGTAAGTACGGTGAAAAGTAATTACTGATTTAGTTATTATAAGACAGTAGAAAATGTTAGATTTTAAGGAATGTCAGACATCATGAATATGCAGCCAGCAATAAATATATATCAGACAAATACTTTTGCATGCAGGAAAACGGTATTAAAAGAAATTAAACTGTGTGAAACGACAAAGAGCAAAAAAGTCAAAAGTGTCTCATCAAAAATATTCAATATATTTTGTGAATGAGCGTCCTTTGTGCTTCTTAAACGTTTAAGCTTAGTGCATCCTTGAAAAAAGGTGCTAACTCTGTGTCTTTTGCTTAGAAAATTAATGCTAAGAGGCTAAGATAATAAATAATTGCAATAAAAGATAAATAGACAATAAAAGATGCTAAGATGCTAATAATGCTAAGATAAAAAATAATTGCTTAGAAAAATAATGCTTAAATATTGTAAAAGGTGCAATTTTGTGGTTTTACAAGTTGACTAAACTAAGCGAGAGGGTTCCTATAGCGACGGTTCTTTTATTCTTTATTATTTCTGTAAAGTTTTTTTTTGTGTTTGGCAATATTTTTGTTTGTTCTAATAATATATGAATAAGATGTAAGGTACTATGTTCGTTGTTTTCTGAAATATATATTCCTATGGTGTGTAGTTAATGTAAATTCGTCGATTAATTTATATTTTTTTTAGAACTTGTTTGGAACTACTTTGCATAATAATAAATGAAGGTTTCATCCTAATAATTTGATGTTGGCATGTGAAACTTTTGAATTTGAAACTTTGTCTGAAAATTTATCGAAGAAGAAGATGATTTATTTACAAATAACAAAGCTCCAGAAGTATTAAATAATATATATTTTCCCAAGATCAACTGCCTAATCAAGATGTAATTGAAGGTACACCCCTTAAGACGCTTGTTTGCACTTGAATAATATGTTTAAATCTTTAATCTCTTATTATTTCAAATTTTCAAATTATTCCGTGAGTATTTAATATCTATGCTTTCTAACCAAAATATCTTTGTCGAGCTAATAAGAATAGATTTTAGATTTTTCTTCGTAGATGGGTAAGCATAATTGTGTCTAAAAAATGAGATTATTTATATTATGAATAAAGGAGATATGAATGAATAAACGAGTAAAATTATATCATATATAAAAAGCATGTATGTACACTTTTTTTACAAAAAGGCCTGAACACTTTATTTTTTTTAAATGTTAATATACATACATTATCTATGACTAGATGTAACTATTCTACTGTATTACTAGATGTAATACATCTAGTAACCTCATTATCAGATTCCCTAACGTAGAATCGATCTTTCTTGCTTCGAAATCGACAAGATTTTATTAAACCTCAGTATGTGTGAAAGGCTTTTAATGAATTGTTTCAAATAAAACAGCAACGTCTTCCTTCGCTTTCCGAAGGGTGTCTTCTCATATCGACTTTAATGTGATTTGTCTGCTCCGATGTAGGGATGCGACATCGATGTCAATGTTTTCAAAACATCGATGTTTTGATAAAAACATCGATGTTTTAAACATCGATTTATTGAAGCCGATGTTTTTTTAACATCGATGTTTTGTGCTCGATGTTTTACTTTGTCTCGATGTTTTTTTTAAATGAAAAAGTACCGTAATAAAAAAAAATTACCACGTAGCATAATTTTCACACTCAGTAAATGTGTCTGAATTCTGAAAAGGACGAATACAAAAGGGGGAATGATTCCTTAGCAAACAGACAAATGGCAATTAACAACCAATGAACCAATCAGAGCGCTTGGAATGTTCCCGACACTCCAGAATCTTCCATGGGGTTTTATTTTACAAATAGTACGTATATACACGAGTGCATCCATTTAAGTTTTTGTTTTGTTCTGATTTTATATAAGTTGACGTTAATATTATTAGTAAGATGCCTCCGAAAAGTACCGTTTGGAAATATTTTTACAAAACCTCTGACAAATTGGCGAAATGCAATAGTTGCCTTAAGTCCCTCAAAACTTCTGTCAATACCAGGAATTTATCTGGACATTTGAAGGAAAAACATGGCGATATTTACAACGAGAATTTTGAGTCATCAAAGTAGCCGAAAGCAACAAAGTTTTTGTCATTTGTGTCTGCCCAATCAGAGAGTAAAATTAAATCACCCCCTCCCCCCACGACTAATGGAAGTAACATTAATGTTAGAGGTTACTAAACCAGTTTTAAAAAATGGATGTTGTAAAACATCGATGTTTAAAAACATCGATGGTTTTTGGGCGATGTTTTATTAGCATCGATGTTTTAATATTGAATATCGATGTTTCAAAACATCGATGTTTTGTTATCGATGTCGCATCACTACTCCGATGATTATACTGATGTAACTTGCAACTAACATTTCAAAAGTCAGCCAATGCTTTTACTCTCGAAGATCTAAAAGGTAGCAAACTGTTCCAAAAGGAGGAATATATAAATAAGAAAACCTTTGATAATACACTTGGATTGACTCATTAAAAAGAAAATAATAAGAGGATTCTGAGTTCATTAGGTGCTTTCCGAAAAATTTTTAAAAATATAGTGTTCACATAAACACACAAAAAGCTGAAATATGAAATTGAATTATTTCTTGAGTTTATTTCAAAGCAAAAGAAGAATCATAGGTGACAAGTATTTCAGGGTATTAAAAAATCCTTCTCTCTGATGATGAACAAATAAATAAAATTTAAATAGAGATGCGTACGTAAAGTCTAGAACTATCCCATATTATGTGAGCCTAAAATATGGTGTAGCAAGGCAAGTAAAATCCACTAAGAAGTAACTGTGAAAAAATATATACTTTAGTCCTGAGACTAGGCAAAAGTTCATGTATTGTGAAACATGACCACACAGACGAAAGTCAAAGATACAAGCAAATATTCTTCTTCAAAAGCACAACAGCCTCTAAGAGGCCTTGACTGCCTCAACCCCGCGCTCCTTCCAGCGCCTTCTATCTGTAACGACTCCTCTCCAATTTTTAACTTTCAAAGTTTTTAAGTCTTTTTCAATGTGATTTAACCATCTAGTCGGTTGTCTACCTCTAGCTCGGGATCCCTGAGGTTTTTTAAATGTCAAGATCTTAGCTTGATTACCTTCCTAGCTTTTCCAAACATAGCCAAGCCATCTTAATCGATTACTACGGATGACTTGCGTTATTTGTGGTTGCTTATAAAACCTTTACAGTTCAAAATTATAACTAGTTCTCCAACGTCCTTCTTCCTGAACTGGGCCAAAGATAGCCCTGGGGAATTTTCTCTCAAACATGTCCAGTGAGCGCTGCTTGTGTTTCACTTGCGTAAAGTAAGACAGGAATAGTATTAGTATCTTATAAATTCTTAATTGAGTTTTGAGACTGATGAGATTATACAAGCAAATACATGAACTAAAAAACATAAAGTGTTTCTAATAAATGTTTATAAGTCTTTATAAGTCTATAAAGTGTTTCTAATTTTTCCCATTTCAAATATCATTTTCTCCTCAAAATATCATTTTAAATCCTTTAAAGTTGGGTTTTTTTACACATTTTTTCTTAAATGGCTTCTACGTCATCTTGACAGAAAATTTCTGTTAGAGTTATACCTTTGTAAATTCAACAATTTTGAACTGTAAAACCAGTTAACAAATTTTTGGTGTGATAAAAAATATCATTTTTTACATAGATCCTTTTATACACCCCTTCCCAATTACCCCTAAACGCGTAAATTATCCTTAATAACTATATCCCGAACGTAAAATAATTCTCATACTTATTTCAGCATTTCTCCGTTCGGTAATAAAGACCCACCTAAAAACACCTTCAAGCCCTTTTTTATGGCCAATCTATAAATGCTAAATTGAGTGTGAAAAATTCGGATTAAAAATCTCCGCCATGTGCAGCCCAGATTTATAAAAGCGAAAGGGAAACGGGATTGAATCATTAAATCCCTTTTTTCCTCTCTGACTGACAGCGTCAAAGAGGTTCCCCTGTACGTCTCCATTTAATAACTTTATTCCAATAAATGACTCTTTTCATAATTCCGCAGTTTGTGCGCCCAATTCCATTCTTGGCCACCGAGGAATGAAACAGAATGGGCTCCGAGGGGAAGCTTGTAATTCTCTCTACTAATCCCCGTGAAGAACGATTGTTTACCACTTTTCCGCTTACGGATGATTTTTTTTTTCGTACGTAAGCGTGGAGGGGGGTGCAAAACAGAAAAAAAAAAGAACCTGACACTCCAAAAGGTCAAGTGTTAACCACACGCTCCGGAACCGCAAAGAGCCTCTTTTCTTATGCTAATTCTCCCGTCCGTATTCGGGAGAAAGAAAAAAAAAATGCACCTGGAGCCGGGAGGGTGGAATATTTGAATAGAAGCTCCCAGGCTCCCCCTGTTATGGAGAGAGTTAGGGAGATGAAGCAGAAAAAAAAAAAGAAAAATCCATAAAACTGTGAACAGATAGGATCGGGAGCTGATGGAGAATTAATCCACAATAGCACTTGTGTCCCATAAGCTGTTTTGTACCAACAGCTTAGTTGCGATAGGCATTTAGATATCAAATGGACACAAGTGTGATTTGTATATACTTTGCTAACTCTTGCTTCACTTACTCGCAGATCGGTACAATTCTGTTTAGAATAAGTTGTACATAGTTTTTTTTTTCTGCTAATGCGTCTGAAAAAAAAATTATGTAGTGTTTAGATATCTTTAAAATTGGTTTTAAAACATAATGATCAAATGTGCCTACTATTTACAACTACATAAATGCTGATAATCCAATAAAAAGGGTATTTTCAGATAGCCTGAACTTTTCTGCACCTTGAAACAGGATTCGTTTTATAAATTTCGTCCACCAAAGAAATTTATGAGCGTTTAAAACACACAAGACCAGATTTTCCCCCTGAATAATTTAAAATATAGGGTGAGCAAAAAGTTCGTAAAAAAATTAAAAATTCACAAAAAAAAGAAGAAATCACGATAAGGAAATGCGGTTTGCAAGAAAGGGCTCACAAGGAAGTCGGATTTTTTAGCAGCCAAAAAAATTTAAAAGTTTTAAAAGTTAAAAATTTAAAAAAGGTACCGGTAGATGGCGCTGACATGATAGAGATTTAGCAGAATCATGCAAATCAATCTTGCAATAAATGACCGTGATACACGAGAATTTGGAGGATCGGCCAAGAAGTGGAAGACCCTTGTTGGCGGAGGACCGCATTACTGCGGTGGAAACCGTTATGAATAATATGGCGGCGAAATCGTCCACGGGGAATAGCAGTGCTCGCAAAGCTGGACCAGTGACTCTACCAGTGACTTTTTTAAATTTTTATTTTGCTGTTAAAAAAATCCGACTTCCTTGTGAGCCCTTTCTCGCAAACTGCACTTCTTTATCATAATTTATTCCTTTTTTTATGAACTTTTAAAGTTTTTAAAAAATTTTGGCTCACTTGGTATTATTTGCATTTTTTTAAAAAAACTAAAAATGACCTAAGGTATAAAATTTCTTTTTCTATTACGGAGTACAATTTTTTTAAAAAATCTATAAATCCAGGTCCGAAATCCTTGGACAAAGAATTCTTATATTATTTCATTATTTTTCTGTCCTTGAAATTTGAAACGAAAGGAAATACTACAAAACTCTCTAAAAATCGGTAAAAATATTCAATAAATGGCAAAAAATGTCCACTCAAGGTATGATTTGAAGCAATTTCATTGAAAACAAGATCTGCATTCTTTTTGCATAAGAAATGAAATTAACTAAAATTTTGTAATAATTTTTTGGAAATTCTAAAAAGAGCTGAAACGTACATACATTTTCTGTTCTCATTATAACATTGCAGTTAATGAAGAAATTCGCCTTATAGATGCATTCTTTTCTCACATATTATATGGAACTAGAACAATAAAAAAATATATGCACAATAAAAATATTTGCATAAGAAATGAAATTAACTAAAATATTGTAATAATTTTTTGGAAATTCTAAAAAGAGCTGAAACGTACATACATTTTCTGTTCTCATTATAACATTGCAGTTAATGAAGAAATTCGCCTTATATATGCATTCTTTTCTCACATATTATATGGAACTAGAACAATAAAAAAATATAATCTTTTTGGTTCTCACACAACTTTCTCCCTAAATTTTCATATAGTTGTGTAGTGCAGAAGTGCACCTGGGAAAAATAATGAAACAAGATTAAATACGAGGAAAGTTTTTAAAAATTGTTAGTATTAAAAATAAGAAAAAGTAAAATAATAAAAATGTTAACAATTACAATATGTTAACAATTAAATGTTCACAACTATAGTTAATTTATACTTAACAGTTGTTAGTTTTTATTGAATTATTTCTCATTCGATTTTTGTAAATTTCCATACTTTGTTGATATCAAAGCCAATTGTTGTTCTTTTATGCATTTTGAATCTCATCTTCAAATCAAATACATGATGAATTTGCATTCCATTCTTAACTGAATTCGCACTGCTAAATTCTTGCTCGCAATATGCAATTAATACTTGAAATAGGACAATATTCAAGCAGAGAAAGGATGCATTATAAAATTCTAAATTTGTTACAACCCTATTTTAAGGGCCACTGAAAGTTTTAAAGAATCCAGTCTCATTTTTTTTCCGCAGTCCTAAATTTTCATTCTGAATGTTCACCTGATATTTTAGAATTAACATCTCTTTCAATATTTATATTAAATAAGTAATATTTTATTGTATGACTGATCGCAAATAGTTTCCGAAAGTAAAAATTATTGTTCTTAATTTGTACCAGCCCTAATATCAATTACTTTCCAATTCTTTTCATCATTAGGAAATATGTTGCCTATTCTGCAATAACCTATGTGTTCAATAAGGAGAATGGTAATTGCTGTCATCAGAGTCAACATTACTTTGAATTTTTCATAATACTTCTTAATAGAAATCTGCACATATCCACTTCCCAATAAATATTTTTTTTCAATCTTATTGGCTTCTTATCTCTTTATTCTAGTATTTACAAATCGATCAGCATTATAAATGTTGAGAACATATTAGTAGATATTCCAAAAGCGATGCAAGTTTTCATAATATTCTTAGCATAATTAGCGCCATGCATTATCATGACTTTATCAATAAACAGTATTTACAAACAGGATCATGACATTCATTAACTTACTCATTGCAATATTCGATTGATAATCCAATTTTTTTTTAAATTTTTTTTACCAAAGCGTCAAATGAAAACTTTTTGGATAACAACATTAGTTCATTTAATAGTATTAACATCACGTTCTGTCACTTGGCCAATCTTTATTTATTTATTTTATTATGCTAGAGATGCTGAACATTGAGTATATAGTTCAATATGCTGTCTGTTGCATGTTGCCCAACGGATTCATATTTCCAAGTGTCTTTCAAACATAAATCCTCTCATTGTGTAACAAAGTTCAACGTTTATTTCTTTTTATGTTCGGCCCAGTTGATCAGTATCAAATGAAATCCTAAGGAAGATCATGAATGTTTTCAAAAAAAAAAAAAAAAAAACTGAAATCAAATGTCTGCGAGGGAGGTACAAGAATATGCCAACTTAATAGAAATCAATACACGGCCTCGATCATAGAATACAGATCCCAAATAAGTAAAACATTTATACGAGATGCATTCAAGTTCTCAGGTCTCCTATTTTTTTCTCCTGAAAAGCACATACACAAGGAAGCTTAAACTACTGTCACATCTCTACAGTCACCTGCTAACCGCACACAGTTTTCACAAGGTCAATGCCGCGATTGGGGACGCTTCTCTGGGGGTATGTTGAGACCTTTGAAAAATACGCAATGGAAGGGATGATAGGCTGATGCACGGTCGTGGCCACTTAGATTCATTATTAGTGTCTAAAAAGCTCCTACTGGCAGTTGGCGCCAAGAGCATTCTATGAACCGGATGGTGCTGCCATTTATCCTTCATAACAGTAAAGAACGCCTGCATTTAAAATATATATATATATATCCCAAGTTTCTACTTGCCCCCATTCCCGAGAAAAAAATTAGACGACCTTAGAACTTGAATGCACCTCATATTTACTGGCAGTGTATGTATTTTGAATGTAGACTGAAGAGCCCCCCCCAAAATTGGTACACCTGCCTAATATCGTGTAGGGCCCCCACGAGCAAGCAGAAGTGCCGAAACACGACGTGGCATGGATTCGACTATGATGTCTGAAGGTATCTTGGAGACGATTCACACCATGAATCCTGCAGGGGAATCCACAACTCCATAGGAGTGCGAGGGGTTGGAGATCTCTTCTGAATAGCACGTTGCAAGGCATCCCAGATATGCTCAATAATTTTAATGTCTGGGGGATTTAGGTAGACAATGGAAGTGTCTAAAGTCTGAAGAGTGATCCTGGAGCCATTCGGTAGCAACTCTCGACGTGGGGGGGGGGGGTCGCATTGTCCTGCTGGAATTGTCTAAGTCCGTCGGAATGCACAATGGACATGAATAGGTGTAGATGATCGGACAGGACGCTTATGTACCCGTCAGCTGTCAGAGTCGTCTCTAGACGTATCAGGGGTCCCATATCACGGCAACTGCACACGCCCCATACCATCACAGAGACTCCATCAGCTTGAACAGTCCCCATTTGACATGTACGGTCCATGGATTCATGAAGTTGTCTCCATACCAGTACACATCCATCCGCCCGATACAATTGGAAACGAGACTCGTCAGACCAGGCTACGTGTTTCTAGACATCAACAGTCCAATGGAGGTGTTGGCGGGCCAAGGCGAGGCGTAAAGCTTTCTGCCGTACAGTCAACAACGGTACACGAGTGGGCCTGCGACTTCGAAAGCTCATATCAATGACGGTCCGTTGAACAGTTCGCACGCTGACACTTGTTGATGTCCCAGCATTGAAATTCGCAACAATTTGAGGAAGCTATCTCGTTGTCGAAGCTAGCATTGTCTATCTCGTTGTCGAAGCTAGCATTGTCTATCTCGTTTGAAGATTCTCGTCAGTCGTCGACGATGCCATTCATTCAAAGTCTTTTTCCGGCCGCAACGCTGTCGGAGACTTGATGTTTTACCGGTTACCTGATATTCGTGGTACACTCGTGAAATGGTCGTGCGTGAAAATCCAAATTGCATTGCTACCTCGAAAATGACATGTCCCATCTCTCGTGCTCCGACTATAACGCCACGTTCAAAGACACATAAGTCGTGATAACCTGCCATTGAAGCTGCAGGAACCGATCTAAGAGATTCGCCAGACACCTGTTGTCTTATATAGGCACTGCCGACCGCATCACGTTACGCTGAATGGTTGTATATCTCCATTATTTGCATACGCACGCCTGTATAAGATTTTGGTCTCTTTAGTATATATATATACTAGCATTATTGCCCGGCGATGCCCGGGTAGATATATAGATATAAAAATTTTGATGCATTCCATCAAAAAAATACTGGGCTGCAACCCCCGCTCTTCATGTTCATCTGGCCAGACAGAATGCGCTTATCGCGTTTCTACTGAAATGATATACAAACAATAAGGAAGAAAGAAACTTTGAGCCTACGGACCTTCGTCTGATTATACGTCTGATTTTATTGAGAATTAATAACACAGTGTTGAGTGATTCGCACGTTTGGATTGAATAAGTTTACTGTTTAATTAGATTTAATTAGATTTGTTTGACCCACTGTTTAATTAGAAATAAGTTTTATAATTTACATTTGACTTTATTATTTATTTTTCCCTTAAAAGCTCAGTTTGTTCCACATCACCCAAGAGACGCACTTTTTTCCACATCACCCAAGAGGTAAAGTGAAAGATGTCCCTTTTATTTATTCAAAGTAAGGCGCGATTTCACATGAAGCCTATTTTCCTTACTTTGGTGATTCGGTTTTTTATTGTCGACAGGCCAAAAACCGTATCGGTTTTTAATTTTCCTAAGGCAAAAACCATAGAAAAAGCAAATTGTAAATCGGTTCAAGCGATGAGAAAAACTGCAAATAACATAGGACAAAAAGCAGAGCCGGGAAAGTTGTGTTAAAACATACCAATTTGAACTGCATTCTTAAAAAACTCCCATCTCAGTTAGTCTAGTGGTTAAATTTTATCTTTTACCGTATTTTAATATTTCTTTTGTCAATTTATTTCGTTGTTATGCACGTAACGCAAAATTAATTTAAAGTATCACAAAAAGAAAAGAAACCACGTGATCAGCATTTCATAAATTAAATTCTAAAAATTAATCTTTATAAATTCACCAAAAACCAGAAAAGAGAGGTAACGATTCGAAAAAGATTTCGTTTTAAAGGAATTTTTATGATCTTTCTCGTCATATAAATTTTATAACCCTCAGATTATCATTTTAAATGCAAACTCATAAAAATTAGAAAAAAAGCTTAAAAATTTAATTTTAAAAAATCGAAGAAGAATTTTTCAAAAATCTTTCTCAGTTCACCCCTCCAGTATAAACTCCACTATAGAAGAATCACCATGCAAAATTTCAGCTCTTTATGTCCAACGGTTTGGACTGTGCGTTATCTGTCAGTTAGTCAGTCAGTTAGGCAAAGTTTATTACCGTGAAGCTCTCACCCCCCGCGCACCCCTCTTCTCCCGCGCGGGGGAAGAGGGATAGGTTCGGATTTCACTGACCGTCTGTATCCACAGGGGGTCTCGCGCCTCTTACGGGCACAAAAAATCATTAAAAAATTAATTTTAAAAAAACTAATTGAGCCCCAAACTTTGTTTTTGCTGATTTAAGTTTCTCGGGTCCTAAACATTAACTGTGCCGAATTTGGTCCCGGTGGGTGAAACAGTCTATGATTCTATAGCGGACAAACAAACAGACAAGCTCTTTTATATATATATATATATATATATATATATATATATATATATATATATATATATATATATATATATATATATATATAAACGTCGTCTATAATTATTTGAGCACAGTAGCGCTACCTAACTGAAGCTTTCTCAACAAGCGTGCCAACCTTTACACTTCAAAGGCATACCACGATCTCCATTGGTGATCTATAATATTCCCCCCTCCCCCTCCTCGAAGAGACCTGGAAGCTAACTCCAGGTTGAAATCACTAAAGCTTCCCTGCACGTATTATAATGATGACGATTCTGCAATACATTCTCATTTTTTTTCCTCTTTAAAGCATCCAGGATGAACTCTGGAACTGAATTTCCTCTTTTCCGTACAGGTCTGAGTCATGTCAAAATCCCGGAATGAGGTGGGAAAACATGTCAGCTCACTTAGAATATCAACTTCAAGGGAAAGTCTCAGTCTTCCAATGTTTCATTAAAAAAAAGCGTTGGACACATATTTGTCCTTTTGAATTACCCAAATTATGCTCTAGAGCCCAAATCTGCAGTTATGCTACTGGTGGTACGCGAGAGCATTTGAGGTGGTACGCAGAAGGGTTCAATAATAATAAACACAATGGGTTTGTTTTCGTATAGAATCGTGCCAGAAGATGTGAAAGCAAAGGAATGTTTCATAGAACTAATTAGTGGCAGTTCAATGAAAGACTCTTTTAAGGAGAAAAGTCTTGTTTTTTTTCTGGATGCCTACAAGAAATGAGCATCCTGCTCTTTTTAGACAAGCGCTAAAATTTGTAACTCCATTTGTATCAACGTATTTATGTGAATGTGGGTTTTCAAAGCTAGTGTATGTGAAAAACAACTACAGGAATAGACTGAGCGTGGAAAACGACTTAAAATTAAATATAAGCACTATTGAACCTGACATAGAAGCTCTAAATATGAAATAAGCATAAGCAACAGCAAGTTTCTCATTAAGACTCCTGATAAAGACATTTTAGTGTTGGGAAATTGTATTTTCCATCTCTTAATAACAATCTATATATATAAAAAAATTCCGTAACCGACTGACACACTGACTGACTTACAACGCACAGACCAAACCGCTGAACCTAAAGGGATAAAATTTTGCATGGCGATTCTTCTTATAGTGTAGGGGTGCACTAAGAAAGGTTTTTGAAAAATTCTTCTTAGATTTTTTTAAATTAAATTTTTAAGCTGTTTTAGTAACTTTTTTTAAGTTTGCATTTAAAATAATAATTTGAGGGTTATAAAATTTATATCACGAGAAAGATCATAAAAATTCCTTTAAAATGAGGTCTTTTTGGAATCTTTTCCTCCATTTTCTGATTTTTGGTGAAGTTTTAAAGATCAATTTTTAGAATTTAATTTATTAAATGCTGATCACGTGATTTCTTTTTCTGGTACTTTAAATAAATTTATCGTCACGTGCATAACAACTAAATAGGCAAAACAAAATTTTTTTTTTCTTTCTAATGCGGCAGACGATTGGACATTATCCAAAAAAAATATTAAAATACAGTAAAAGATATTATGTTCCTACAACTGTATTATATTCTTTAGTATGTCCTATAATATTTAATTTGAATATTTTCTTCTACATTATTTTGTCTATAAAAATATCCCTTATGATTTTTTTTCATAACTATATTTTTTGTTTTTTTACATCAATTGTATACATTGATCGTCGTATTATATATATATATATATTTATTTTTTTGGCATTAATTGCATACATTGACCGTTGTATTTGATTTAAATGTACTCCGTAGCGAAGTGCGGGTTTTCAGCTAGTTATGTATATACGGCTTTTTCTAGTTTTATGGATTTATTTTTATTTATACTTAAATACATTTTGTAAACTTATTCATGTGTATAGAATTCATTTGACCCGCCTCAAAAATTTATAACATAACCAGTGGTACGCCATGACCCTCAAAGTTCTCAGGTGGCACTCCAGTATAAAAAGGTTGGGAATCACTGCTCTAAAACCCATCCGATACCGTGGAAAAATAAACCGAATTCACTCGAGGGTCGCTGCAAAGTCACAGCTTTTTTTACTGAGCCCCGTGAGTACCATCCGCATCCTATCTGGAAACGGTTGGTTAGAGATCAGCGCCTGTGGTCCCCTGAAAAATTCTGGAAAGATAATACGAGGGACGCGTGCCGACACACGCCTCAGAACGGTTGGGCGGGATCTCGGAAGCAGATGATCACTTGGGGCGTGAAAATGAGAGTCCCGCACGGGTTGTCACGATTGGCGAGAAAGCGCATCGAACAAGATTCTCACGGACAGACTCGAGTACATCTATCTCCAAAGCGAATTTTACATACACTTGAGTCGGTTCTCGGTTGTAAACGCCATTTAATTATGGGCTAACATGGTTTCATTTGATGAGTGTTTGTGTTCTGGCTGGAAAATTCCTAGTCTCATGAAATGCGCTCCGCATGTTATCCAGATTTGTTATAAAAATGCTATTCATAAAGAAAGGTGTAACATGTTCAGAACTGTCAAATTTGTAAGATCACGTTGTAGCAATATTGTGAAACAGTAATAAACATGTTAAAAATATGTAAAACTAATGAACGAGTTACATTGGTCAGCGATAATTTCGTCACCCCCAACATTATTTTAGGGAGCTTTTTAAGCTCATTTCACCTAAAATTGTTTTAATAACACAGTAATTTTTTTTAAGTAGTTTTGCTAAAAAAAATTGCTGTGTCATAAAAGCTGATATAAAGAGCGATTGATTTCGTTACCTCCCACATTAATTTAGGAAAGTTATTGCACACGATCTAAAACTGGTCTTAGAAACTTTTATCAGTCGGCATTTTTTCATTTTTTAGATTTTAAATATTTATGCCAGTGGTTCCAAACTGGTAGTACGCACGCGATTTTCAGAGCTAGTGTATGTGAAAAGCAAGCACAGGAATAGACTGAGCGTGGAAAAGGACTTAAGATTAAAGACAAGCACTATTGAACCTGACAATACAGGCTCTAATATAAGCATCTAATAAGCATAAGCATAACAAGCTCTAATAAGCATAAGCATCAGAAAGTTTCTTATTCTGCCTTTTGATAAAGACATTTTAGTGTTGGGAAATCGTATTTGTCCTTTGTTAATAGCAATAACGTATAAATGGCTTTTTCTGTTTCATGGATTTACTTTCTGTATTTTGTTTGATTTATACTTAAATACATTTGATAAAGTTATTCATATGTGTATTGAATTTATTTGACCCCCTCAAACATAACCAGTGGTACGCCACGACTCTTCAAAGTTGTCAGGTGGTATTCAAGTATAAAAAGTTTGGGAAACACTGATTTAGGCTATAAAAAATGCTGATATAAGTTTCTTCAATACGATTTCGTATCAAATGTGTTATAAGTTCCCTAAAATGATGTTGCAGGCCGCAAAATTTTCTCTGATTCATGTAGCATTTGTTTTATATATTTATAACATTTACTGTCATCTATCACTACTGTCGCATACATTAACAATGAGATGATACAAATTTGACAGTTTTGAACGTAGTACACACCGCAGTTTGAATATCAAGAGTATTTAAATACTATTCCTATGCCACCCGCATCATTTAGTGATTATCGCCGCGAGCTTTCAGAAAATGAGGTCGGGTTCGATTCCCGTCTAAGGCATGGGCGTTCCTGTACTGTCCACTCATAGGGAGAAGTATCAGTTCGCGTATATGGCGCTCCCATAATAAAGTAGCCAAAAAAACTGCAATGCGGATAGACGAATGCCTCCAGGACAAGTGTTTGCTGCGTTGGGAAAAGAAAAATTTATTTATACTATTCGCGTAACTTTTTGTAATTATTGTGAAAATGTTCGATTAATTATTCTTATGCAATTTCGCATGTGATACATTTTTAACTATCTTTCGGGCTAGTTCAAAGAAAGTTATATTCACTTGCCCATGTTTTAGAAACCGTTTCTTCGATGTTTCATTTGAAATAGAGGCGAGTTTGATCTCACTTTTTAGGGTCCGAGGCAGACCCAGCCTGCATGATTTTGAATTCAAGCACTTGATGCCGGCCGTTTTTTTAAAGTATTTAAATACTTTAAAAAAAACAGACAGAATGCTACCAACTTAATATTGTAAGGACTTTGCCTTAATTAAAAGACTGCCAGCCTTTTTGTATTTAATGCTTTAATGGCATTTCTCGACTAAATACAGGCTATTTACAATATAAATAAATACATAAATATATATATATATATATATATATAAGATTAGATTCGTGGGTTCACGGCATCAACGAAGAAGGTCGGACTTGAGTTGTCGCTGCGCTCATTCAGGTCTATCTAGGCCGGACAGTATCTCCATGTCTCTGGTTCCAGCGTCACTCTGAATCACTGACTTCATTGCTAAAAGTCTTCAACCATATACCACTGCTGAACGTTCTCGAAAAGTCTGGAAAACGCCGCCTTTCTTTATTCAGTTACGTTCCCAGACGACTAGGCGCCTCCGTACGGCCACTTCCTTTTGGTAGCTGACGAACTGTTCCACGAGCTGTCGGTAGCACTTCCGGTCTTTATGTCGCCAAGGCTGTCTGTCTCCAGCCGTCTAAATCGATTATGTGCACAAACCGCGCATTAGTTGGTCTTCACGGAATTTCCCAGCGCAAAAAATTCGCTATTATACGGGAGTCGTTACAATATGAAAGAAAATCTCAATACACAATCGTTCTTTCAAGCGCATGATCGGATGCTGCTGTAACAACTGTCTGCTAGGGATCAGGGTCATAGCAAGGGAAGAAAAAAATATAGGAGTTTTAAAGAAAAAATATAGGAGTTTAAAAGAAAAAATATAGGAATTAAGTAGAAAATAGTTTGTTGAAGCGCATGTACACAAACAAAACTGAGTACCAATATCAGCACAATTCTATAATGTGTGAAGTCATAGCCCCAATTGGATGCCAGTAAAATAATCTATCTAATATATAAAAATGAATGTTTGTATCTCTGTAATTGTATAGAAATCCACAGTTTAGGAGCAACGATCGTGAAATTTTACAAACAGGCGTCTTTAAAAACAGCCGAGGGTCTGAAGAACTTCAAAAATCGAAATTAATTACCGTTGATTTTTAATTAATAAAAAACCACAATTTTGAAACTAAATGTAAGCTGTTACACTTTGTGGCATCATCCCTCTGAATATGGCGTCCACGTTAGGGTTAGCTGAGAGCGAGCGAAAAGATAAAAATAAATAAAATCAAAAAGTTTCAAGTTATATATTAAACCAGAATAATAAATGAAAATAATAATCTTTCAAGTCAGATTTTATACTTTAAGACATTTCGATTAACGATCGTCGTTTATTTTCGCCGTGTTATTTTGTAAACAAACGTTCTCTGTTGCCATTTTCATTTCAGACATTTCTTATTGAAACGATGTAATGCGTAGTAAATGCGTTAAATATTTCTTATCTAAAATTTATATTTTAAAACATTTCAGTGAAATTAACATCGTCTTCAGATTATAAACAGACGTTATTTGTTGCTATTTTCATTTTAGAAATTTCTTATTAAAATGATGGAATTCTCCGATATATTTCCATAGTGGAGATTTAGACACATTACAGAATTTTAAAAAAAAACCTTTTGTGTAATTTATATATTTGTGTGTGTTTAATTATTTCAAGTGACTCTAAAGTGGGCGTGGCATTTTTTCCACTAGCGTGAAAAATCAGAATAATATTGAATTATTTAATTTTTTTTGCTCATCAGACGACAGTAGCAGCGAGTGGCAGTAGTTACACAAGTTTGAATTTGAAACATTGTTTTGTTGTTTCCTAAAAGAAGCAATAATCCGTTACTGTATTTTATATTGTTCTTAATTTTATAATTCACGATGTACTTTTAAAAGCATAAAAATTAGTATATCTTAACTAAAAAGAATCAGTCTAAACTTAAGCACAGTTTTGCGATTTATTCACGGTTAACTATGTTTGTGTTTAGCTATTCCATTTGTTTGTTTTAAAAAAAGATTTTTTAAAGGTTTTTTTTGGTGCTTTATGGTAAAATAGCACTTAAAAAATAAAAAAAAAGAAACAAAAACTTAACTGTAAATAGGGAACAGATGTAGTATACGCAACGGACCATCGCCAATTTGGCGCCAAAATCCCGTTCGGAGAGCTGTTAGGCTTAAACTGTGAAATGTAAACAATAAATTGGAAAACAGACTTACTGCTGGCTTTATGAAACTCGTAGGTGCACACGGGATCTTCGCTTCGCTCAGATACCCTTGCTTCACTCCGCTACGCTCCGTTACGCATCCGTCCAAAAACATTACAGAAAATCCCCAGCCGCTGGCTTCGCTACATACCGCTGGCTGTTGTACAGTAAAAAAAAACCTTCCGCTGGCTGTAGCGGTCAGTAAAACAAAGCTTATCGCAAAAAAATTTTTAAAAATACCATCCGATCTTAAAATCCTCCCTGCCAGAATATGAAAACCGGCAAATAACCATCAGATTTGGCGAAAAATCGCCCCTTGGCGTTCGTTGCGTATACTACATCTGTACCGTAAATAGCATACTTTTTCTATAAATTGGTCAATTTGAAGTAATTTTTATTGAAATTTAGCTAAAATGCCTATAACTGCATAAAAATCTGAATGCTACTATTTTAATTTCCCAAGCACAATTCTAAAAATGTTATAAAATACGCAGCCCTACTTTCCGATTTAGTACAAGAATTTAAAATTGATTTCAGGACTTCGGGGAAAATAAACAATTTTTGTTTTTGCATGTTTTCTATTCTATTTACAGTCGATATAGATATAATGCTAGCAAATTGTCAAATGAAATGCATAGAGTTGCAATCTGACATCTAACTTAAAGAGAAATTCAATCGAGTCTCTTTGTTGTACTCATAAATCATACCTGCCCAGATATAAATATCCTTCACTGCATAGTTAAGCGTTATTCTGGTCATCAACGTTTGGAAGCACGTACATCTGAGAACAACTATTTTCAAGAGTTTCAACTATTTTGAAGCACACTAAGAGTCAAATTCGAACCAAAATTTATTCGTTGTTTTTTAGTATTGATGTGTATGACATTTCCCATCCCTTTTTTATACTATGTTTAATTTTTCATGCAGAGTTCACAAGGCAAAAGACAATTTGACAATTTTACTTTTCAGCTTTTAGTGATGAAAGGCTGAATCTATCTAAATTCTGAGATGTGTATAACATTTCACATGTTTTTTTCCTATGCTATTTATACTGTGTTTAGTTTTTAAGTTGACTTTGGTTAACAAACATTCATATTGAACCCCGAATCAAGAAACGAGAAACATAGTTTATGAAGGTACTTCAGGTGATATTTGGATCAGTTTAATTGAACAGAGATTTATATGGAGTTTAATAAGGACAGAATGTTTCTATTATTGCTACAGAATCTTGCATTTATGGTGCGTGTAGCCCAAACTGCAGATTTCTGTTAATTTTTTCATCAGTCAGTGCCTTTAACAAATACTTTAATACTTTATTTATATATATTTTTTGGCTACAGAATCCTGCATTTATGGAGGTATTTATATGGACAATTAGACATTTTTACTCTTAAGCTTTTAGTGATTTATTATAAATGTATATATTTTATGATATTTATACTGTTATTAAATCTATGTTATTTATACTGTGTTTAGTTTTAAATTACTTTTTGTTAACAAACATTAGACAATTTGACATTTTTAATTTAAACTTGAAAAATGAAAGGCTGAATCTACTAAAATTCTGAGATGTGTATAACATTTCACATGTCTTTTTTTAAATGTTATTTATGCTGTGTTTACTTTTTTAATCAATTTTGTTTAACAAACATTCGACAAAATGACATTTTTACTTTTCAGCTTTACTTTTTAAAACTCTTAACTTTCCAAGAGACAATTTGACATTTTTTCCTTTTCAGCTTTTAATGGTTTATTATAAATGTATATATTTTATGTTTTACTTTTCAGCTTCTTTTGCTCCAAAGATGAAAGGTTAAATCTAGATGAATTCTGAGGAGTTAATTATAAATTTATATATTTTTATATTGGATTTTTTAAAAATTATTTGGGTGTATAACATTTCACATGCTTATTTTTCTATGTTATTTATACTGTGTTTAGTCTTTAAATTGATTTTGGTTAACAAACATTCGACAAATTGACATTTTTACTTTTCAGCTTTACTTTCCAAAAGACAATTTGACATTTTTCCTTTTCAGCTTTTAGTGGTTTATTATAAATGTATGTATATTTTATGTTTTACTTATCAGCTTCTTTTGCTCCAAACATAGAAGGTTAAATCTTGCTAAATTGTTTAGATTTTAAATTGATTTTGGATAACAGACATTCCACAATTTGACATTTTTACTTTACAGCTTTTAGTGGTACAATGATGAAAGACTGCATCTAACCAAAATACTGAGATATGTATAACATTTCTCATGCTTTTTTTGGCTATGTAATTTATACTGTGTTAAGTTTTTAAATTGATTTTGGTTAACAAACATTCCACAATTTGACATTTTTACTTTACAGCTTTTAGTGGTACAATGATGAAAGACTGCATCTACCAAAATACTGAGATATGTATAACATTTCACATGCTTTTTTTTTGGTTATGTAATTTATACTGTGTTAAGTTTTTAAATTGATTTTGGTTAACAAACATTCCACAATTTGACATTTTTACTAGCTTTTAGTGGTACAATGATGAAAGACTGCATCTACCAAAATACTGAGATATGTATAACATTTCACATGCTTTTTTTTGGCTAATTTATACTGTGTTAATTTTTTAAATTGATTTTGGTTAACAAACCTTCTTAAAATTCCGGGCAACGCCGGGTACTTCAGCTAGTATTTAATAAATGCAAAACAATTTATAAACAGAAGTTTAATAATGTACTACATGTTTGCTGAATGGACATATGCCAATATTACAGATGTTAAAAAAAATAAATAAATAAATTATTTTTTAACTTTTTTTCCCAACATATTAATTTGCAGTTCAACTTTGAGTTCCTCTCCCTTTTCAGTAAGCATTTTGTGCCCTGACTGTACAAGGGCTTGTGAAGAGCATACTTCTGCCATATTATTATTCTGAACTCCTTTTGATAGTCTTGTATTAGCTTCGCCAATTAAAGAATGACTAGAATCCACTGCTTTTTGTAAATGTTTTTTCATCACTTCTAAATTTTTCAATTCATCATCACATTTCCTTTTTGAATTTGTGGGCTTCTCTAAAATATTTTAACATCTTGGGAGAGACGGGAATTTTTGTTACATCACCGCCTCTGCTTCTGATTTCTGCCTCAACTGTACGAAGACTATTAATTGTCTTTTCGTTCAAAGAAGCACGAGAAGTTGTCACATAGCGACAATTTACAGAAAAACCAAGCTCAACATCAGCCTGTCCATGATATATACTCAATACTGCTTTAATAAGTTTAGTGAGGAAAGGATATTTGACACTGCCAAAATTATTTCTCATTTGTAGTTTAGTCGACCAGTAATCATCAATTCATTTAGAGCAACCCGAGGGATTTTCTATATTGACTAAATCATCATCTGTTTCCTCATTCATATAAATTTTCCACTCTTCGCATACTTTATCGATATTCTCTTTCTTAATTACAGCAGGCATCTGTTCGGCGACTTTTGTCAAGCATCGTAATGAACGCTGTTCATGCTTGACATATGGATATAAAATGTGAATATTTTTCAGCAATACATTGTTTAAAGGAAAGTGTTTTAATAAATAATCAATAACAGCAATGATGAAATTTTTTGCTTCCAAATAAAAATATTTCCTACCTTTTTCTTTAAGTTTCTGAGCTTCTTTTTTGGCAAGAAAACCAACAGAAATCTTTTCTCCTTGTAGTACATTATCAGAATTTTTCAGGTCAAGAGAAAGCAGTCTGGATATAGATTTCTCTTGAGTTTTCTCAGGCTTTACAACCCTTTTGTTAAAAGACTTTTTATTAACTTGCAAAGTTCATCATAAAGAATATGAATCAACGGTTCTTCTATTTGCATAATTTTCAAAAAACTTTCGAAGCTTTCACCTACCGATTTCAGAAAATGTAAACGAGTCAAAGTAGAAGAATCAATAAGAACAGATCTCAAGAATTGATATGAGTGGGATTACAACTGGCTCTTAATTTTACTTTCTGGTATGAATTTTAAGAAATATGCTTCCCACTGGTTGATAATCCTAGTAATGACTGGTATCAGTATCAGCCACCTATTACTCACAAATCTCATTATCATTTCTTCCTCAGTCCCAACTTCGATTTGGACGCCTCGGAAATCTTTGTGAGCTGGATATTTATGTAGAAATTTAAATACAGTATCCAAAAAATCTTCAATGTTCCAGTGATTTGCTGCATGAGTCATTGCATGCTTAAAAGAATTGTGCACAATATACAAGTTACAAGAACCTACTCTGATAAGAGGCAGACAATCTCTATCTTTAAGTCCTTTGTCAATTTCTTAAAGGCATTTTTGGTTAACAGGTGGTCCATCAGAGCTTAGGGCTAACAATTTGTTAACTGGTAACTTATCAAGTGCAAGTGTCAATAATATTTTGTCTTTCAAAGTATCTGCGGTAGCGTGACCCAGTTCAAAAGTACGCAGGAAATGACTAACAATTTGGTTACGGTCTTCATTCTAAAATCTTGTGTCTCAATGTACTTGCAGCATGGTTTTAGGCTTAACTCCAATAATGGACAACTTTTCTAAATCAAAACTTGCTGTTGAATAAGAGAGGAGATGGGGAGGAAAAAAACGACTCAAAGCTCACAGCATTCAAACATATCCATCAGTGCAGCCATTTAGTTAAATCAGAAACAATCTTCCACTTTTTAGATGTTTTGTGGAGGTATGAATTTTTTAATTTTTGGATTGCGTCTAATGTGGCGTTGAACTTTTGTGTTAGGGGGGTTTATTTTAAAACTTAATATATATATATTAATTAATAATTAATGAAATTAAGGTAGGAATAAATCCTACTAATTAAGGTGGGTTTCAGTTAAATTTAAATACAACAATACTTGCCATTTGGCCGTTAGTGGTTAGTACATTTTAAGATAGATGGTAAGTTGCGTTGTGTTATTTTTAAATGCAATAACCCATAAACAATTAATAATTATAATTAACACTGGTTCGAACTGAATGCTTCACTGTGGTGAATAATGAGCCAAAAGAAAAATTAAATTAAATCTAATAAAATTACTTAACCTTGGAGAGCACCTAGAAAATAAAATTATTTCACCTAAAAGAAAAAGCTTCAATTCTGCTGAAATAAAAAATAAAACCTAAAGCTGAAAATCAGAAAATTTACTAAAAAGGCAAGGACCGACATGACACCACTTTACAAACTAACATAACAATTTATTTAAGAATTTCCCTGACATTACAACAAATAAACTCATTAACTCCAGATCCTCTCAACATTATTCCGACAACCAAATTCAATTGAATAAATACAATTTCGTTTAAATGAGTTCTACTCTCCATAATACAAATAATTATCAATAAAACAATGCAAATAAGTGAAGTGGCTGGCGAATCAAAAAAAAACTTCTAAATGAAAAAGTGATGGGAAAAAACAAAAGAAAAAACTATAGAAAAATTCAGTAAACAAAAAAAAAGAAATTAAAATCATATTACCAATTAAAATGCTGCAGCACAAAAAAAACTATTATTTTATAAAATTATGAGTGGAACCCCAGGCTAGCGCCATTTCTATAGCGCGCGGGCCGCCAAAAATCAACACATCTCTCTCCATCGTGGGTTGCGGGTCAGCTCTCAGCCTCTTGCTCGCCTCCCCCTCTCTCTCTCCAAATCTCCATCGGACGACCTTCTCACCCCTTTGTATGGCTACTCGTGGGTGAAAATGAGTGCGTCCTCGCTCCTTGATTTTAACAGGGAAATTCGGACCAACAGAATTTGAGGGGCTTGAATTATAATTTGATAGGTAGTATAGTATTTTATTTTCAACTTTGATTTTGCATCAATTCAGGATTTATTTTCTTCTATTTTAAACTCTGGAACTAACTCGGCGTTTGGCGATCTCAGGCGTATCCATGCGCCTACCCCTCATCAAAACGGTGGTTTCGCTTATCTCTTGGCCAGCTGCAAAAAAGGGGTTGTTTCTTGAAATGGATACTTCTGTTAATCCCTTTATCCGGTGTAGTCCTGGGTATGTGCTGTGAAAATACTGTGAAAATGGAGGAGATCTCGTTACATTGCCTACCAGCCCAGCTTACACAAGGGTTTGGGTTCATAATACAAAATTTACTATTAATTGAAAAAACAAAAATAAAACACTCTAAAATTAATAATTAACTATGTTGAATACATACAGCCACCAAAAAAAACTAATAAAAACAATATACCAGCGTACCAGACACCTCACAATTATTTCAAAATAAGGCTTATTAATTTATCAATATTAACAATAAGGTATAACCTGTGATGATCTATTTCAAACTTAATTCTTCTCAATGTCAAAATATTTAGAGAAACTTGCGCACACTTCTCTAAATGCGATGACATTAATAAAATCAATTAATATCTGATCACCACAAGTATAACCCTTACATATATTTAGCAGAGGCTTAAAAAATTGATTAAACAAAGCACAATCGTTACTAAAATTTACTTTCTTTACTAATTTAATTATCTGAATACCCGATATTAATATTAACTTTAATCACTTCCAAAACTATTAATTATCATCACAACAGGGGTTTATTTTAAAACTTAATATATATATATTAATTAATAATTAATGAAATTAAGGTAGGAATAAATCCTACTAATTAAGGTGGGTTTCAGTTAAATTTAAATACAACAATACTTGCCATTTGGCCGTTAGTGGTTAGTACATTTTAAGATAGATGGTAAGTTGCGTTGTGTTATTTTTAAATGCAATAACCCATAAACAATTAATAATTATAATTAACACTGGTTCGAACTGAATGCTTCACTGTGGTGAATAATGAGCCAAAAGAAAAATTAAATTAAATCTAATAAAATTACTTAACCTTGGAGAGCACCTAGAAAATAAAATTATTTCACCTAAAAGAAAAAGCTTCAATTCTGCTGAAATAAAAAATAAAACCTAAAGCTGAAAATCAGAAAATTTACTAAAAAGGCAAGGACCGACATGACACCACTTTACAAACTAACATAACAATTTATTTAAGAATTTCCCTGACATTACAACAAATAAACTCATTAACTCCAGATCCTCTCAACATTATTCCGACAACCAAATTCAATTGAATAAATACAATTTCGTTTAAATGAGTTCTACTCTCCATAATACAAATAATTATCAATAAAACAATGCAAATAAGTGAAGTGGCTGGCGAATCAAAAAAAAACTTCTAAATGAAAAAGTGATGGGAAAAAACAAAAGAAAAAACTATAGAAAAATTCAGTAAACAAAAAAAAAGAAATTAAAATCATCTTACCAATTAAAATGCTGCAGCACAAAAAAAACTATTATTTTATAAAATTATGAGTGGAACCCCAGGCTAGCGCCATTTCTATAGCGCGCGGGCCGCCAAAAATCAACACATCTCTCTCCATCGTGGGTTGCGGGTCAGCTCTCAGCCTCTTGCTCGCCTCCCCCTCTCTCTCTCCAAATCTCCATCGGACGACCTTCTCACCCCTTTGTATGGCTACTCGTTAAGGTGGGTTTCAGTTAAATTTAAATACAACAATACTTGCCATTTGGCCGTTAGTGGTTAGTACATTTTAAGATAGATGGTAAGTTGCGTTGTGTTATTTTTAAATGCAATAACCCATAAACAATTAATAATTATAATTAACACTGGTTCGAACTGAATGCTTCACTGTGGTGAATAATGAGTGCGTCCTCGCTCCTTGATTTTAACAGGGAAATTCGGACCAACAGAATTTGAGGGGCTTGAATTATAATTTGATAGGTAGTATAGTATTTTATTTTCAACTTTGATTTTGCATCAATTCAGGATTTATTTTCTTCTATTTTAAACTCTGGAACTAACTCGGCGTTTGGCGATCTCAGGCGTATCCATGCGCCTACCCCTCATCAAAACGGTGGTTTCGCTTATCTCTTGGCCAGCTGCAAAAAAGGGGTTGTTTCTTGAAATGGATACTTCTGTTAATCCCTTTATCCGGTGTAGTCCTGGGTATGTGCTGTGAAAATACTGTGAAAATGGAGGAGATCTCGTTACATTGCCTACCAGCCCAGCTTACACAAGGGTTTGGGTTCATAATACAAAATTTACTATTAATTGAAAAAACAAAAATAAAACACTCTAAAATTAATAATTAACTATGTTGAATACATACAGCCACCAAAAAAAACTAATAAAAACAATATACCAGCGTACCAGACACCTCACAATTATTTCAAATAAGGCTTATTAATTTATCAATATTAACAATAAGGTATAACCTGTGATGATCTATTTCAAACTTAATTCTTCTCAATGTCAAAATATTTAGAGAAACTTGCGCACACTTCTCTAAATGCGATGACATTAATAAAATCAATTAATATCTGATCACCACAAGTATAACCCTTACATATATTTAGCAGAGGCTTAAAAAATTGATTAAACAAAGCACAATCGTTACTAAAATTTACTTTCTTTACTAATTTAATTATCTGAATACCCGATATTAATATTAACTTTAATCACTTCCAAAACTATTAATTATCATCACAACACTAACAGTATATGTAAAAAAAATATAGGAAATATAGGAATTGGTGTGAAAAAATAGGAGAATATCTGCCAAATGGAGAAAATATAGGAAATATAGGAGGATTATGAGGTCTGAGGGATGTAGGAACGATAGTATTCTTCCTACTGATCTATCTTGGTGATGTGAGAAAGAGTTTCTTCCATCGTCTGTCAAGAACAGCTATCGAATCCAGATCTCCTAAGATCGAGGGCGGTATTCTACCACTTAATCCATCACAATAATATGAAGAATTTTTTTTTTCAATGACTTGCGCCAGAGACGTTAACAAACGTCTGTCAAGAGCGGGAAATGAACCCCGACTCGCCTAACCTCGAGGTCTGCACAAAACCAACCCGGTGATGAAAGGAGGTGTAGGTTTCAACAATCATTCAGCAAATCAAATGATTTGTTGCAAGGATTCTATTACTAAATTAGCACTTTTCAAAAATGACTAAAATTAAGTTGAAAAGAAAGAACCTGAGAGTACGGTGACATGTCTCCACTTTACTGCAAAGCTCATCCCGAGGGGATGGGGGGGGGGAGAGAAAAACGAGCATACGATACAAGCTAAGCAACAAAAGTGAACAGGCACATCCATAAGTTGTTTCCATTTCACTTTGATTCCGTGAAAGGAAATAACCCTTTTTGTAACTTACCACCCGTCTTGCCCGAGAACCGTTAAGCATATGAAAGAGATAACTGAAAATCTATATTCCTTTAAACCACATAAAAACGAATTTTTGTAATCCTGTAAATCAGTGAAAAGCAAACATCAATTATGTTTCCTAGAAGGGAGTTCCTATGGAAGCAAACGAAAATGGACCGCAAAATAAATTTTGCTCAAAGTACTTTTGATTACCTTATTGCATGATTTTTATGTTTAACAGATTATCTCTGGAGCACTGCAGGAGAGCCTGAAGTCTAATGAAGAGCACCAAGCTAGTGCTTAGTCGTTTCGTCTAAGCTGACTGTATTGGCAGCATGAGAAACTTTTAATAATAACGTCCTCAGGTTACTAGGCAATATGATGATGCGGATTGAAAAAAGAAAGGGAAATATGCAAGCAAGGATCTTGGTCCAATTGACAAATCCGAAAATCCGTGTTTTCAACTCCTATCTCGATTACTATAAGAAAGAAAAAAACTTTCGGGAAGAACAAAACGAAATAGTAATCACGACGTTGAGGTTATTTACGGAAGATATAAAAGATGCAGTGGAACATCAATATATTCGCTAACTATACTTCGCATAAGCTAAACGCCTATGCGAGGTATTCCAGAAAACCTAAACAGAAAGAGGGGATAAAAAGAATTTTCACAACAAAATGGCAATGATATCATATTTTATTAAAGTCTTTACAATAGAGAGGTCTTAAACCTTTCATGACTGTATGTCACATCAATGAATTTGCGGGCCCAAACCTAGGTCGCAAGAACTGGCGAAAATAAGTCCAATATCAAAAGTTATTTAGGAAAAAGAAAAAATACAATATTTGTACGTAAGATACTCTTCGTTGCACGAGGGACAGTTGTCATAGCAGACTTAATGAGAAACTTGACATCATTCAACAGGTGTAGTGCGCGATTTGAAAAGTGCCGTCTACATTCTTTAAGTCGGGAACGTGTTCCTGATTTTATGTTCTTTGTAAAAACACAACGTATTTAGTAGCCATTCAAAGTTGGGATTTCTCATACTTATTCTCATTGCCAGAAAATAAGAACTAACTAATACATCAATAAACAGATTAGACAAATGTTAATATAATATTGATACTGAGATGGATTGCTGTAACCTTGGAGGAATCCGGCACAATGCTCTCACATGAGGAGTAACGATGGATAAAATGACAAATTAGAATGGAGAAAAAAAAACCTTTCTCCCCCATACATTTTCAGTTTGTCGGTAATTCTCTCTTTCGACATTTTTTTCGAATCCTAGTTTCCATTTCGACTAAAATGATATAAAATGGTACTGCGGGCCACGGAAATATGGTAAGTGGTCAACCCATGGCCCACGGAACGCGAGTTAAAGATCCTTACTTTACAAGATGATTAAAGTTCAACAGTATAATTCATGCAAATTCTATTTGCTCTGATAAAGACTCGACGATGATACTGAAAATACAAACTGAAAAAACTTACTACTATATTAGAATTTTGACACCTCAAATTGATAAGTGAATATGAAGACTGTATAGTGACCATGACGAGATTTGAGTCCAGGTCTTTTAACTTTGAGGCCAGTGAACAAGTGATGAACTTTTATTTTTAATTACGTACCTCAAAAATTCATTCCTTTCTTTTCGAGGCTGAAGACATAGGATCTTTACCACTGCTATTTATTTTTCGACAATACTGCTTATATTTTCGCAATTTTTTTTTTGGTTTGTCATACGTTTGATTAACAATCCATGATCGTTCTTTCTGACAGTTAGCACTATAACAATTATCTATCAAAACCGGAGATTCAAAGGTCTCCTAATCTCGAGATGCAAGCTTAACTATCTCGGAGATATACGGAACCGTCATTTTTGAATTTCACTTCTCAAATCTGTATGTACTTTCTAGCAGCAGTTTTCAATTATTTGAGATTCTACCTAAAATGAACTATACTTTTGAGTTTTTAAAAGAAAAAATAACAAACACTAAGATCATATCTCTTTATAAAACATACTTAAAATTCTGGAAATCTGTATTACTTTCTCTTTTGCAAATAATTTATAAGGGGAAAAAAAGGACATGGAAAAAATCTCACTTTCAAGTTTAGTACCCCTATTTCATTTGAGTTCCTATAAGTCCCTATTTCATTTGATTCAAGCAATTATCACAAAATTTAAATTCACAGAACTGAACAATGATTATGTGTAGTGACTTAATATTGCATCTACTTTAAAACAACTGACTTGCAATCATCATATTTCATTTACTCATCTCAAAACTTTTCACCCACAATCTTCAGTTCACCAGAGAGACACCAAGAACTATTATACCACCAGTACCAATTCGCAAAGCCTCACACAAGAAGCTTCACTTAATGTATAACTGATACTTTTAACATTTCTTTTATCCAAAAGCATATATATTACGATTCTAAAATAATCTTCAACAATCACAGTACTACATACAAATAATAATAAAATGAAGTAAAGATTGAAGAGGTTATATAATAAACGGAAATGTGGATGAAATCTACTATACAACAAACAAAAATAATGGTTAAATCTATCACACAGAAAAAAAAAGGATAAACCAACAACACAAACAAAAATTAAATCTTCATAACACAAACAAAAATAAACAATATTTTATAAGAGATAAAAATATAGATCACATCTATTACAATATAATGCCAAAAAAAAATATATATATATATATCAAAATAATCATATTTTATTAACGTATACAATAAAACATATACGTTAACAAACTAATAACCTAATACCTTTTCTTAGGAAATAAAGAAAATTATATATTCTTTTTTATTGTGACAGCCAGACTGTAAGCTGGATGCAATAGAATCCCACTTAAAGTGGCAAATGAAATTTTTGGTTGCTTCTGCGGGGTAGGGGCATATATTATCAATGAGAAGAATCACGCACAGTACTTTTACAGAAGCCAAAACGTTTTCGACTTGATTGCTTGTAGAATTCAAACCCTTTACCTACGTGGCCAGTCCGAAAAAAACTGAATTCCACTGTGTCCTAATATGCTGTCGTGATTAATAAACTATCAATAGAGGACCCACGATAAACACACACATATGCAAATATATAAGTGATAACATAGGAGGTTCCATTATTTGCTTGTTGTGGAAGCCGGTTTTCTTATAGCAAAGTCATTCCTGAAATCTCTAGCTCTAGTTTTTTACAAAAGATCAGAGAAATGGTATATCTTCGTAAATACTTCTCAAGTGGTCATGAATTGCTGAACTGGAAACACTCTAAGCAGTTAAAATATGGAACATTTTATTCTCTGTTTTTCATCACTTGCAACCATTATTTTTGTTAGAGGAACCGATACCACAAATGGTTGCTGTTGGCAAGTCCTGGTGGTGGGTCATTTGTGCGTGCACACAGCAGCCAGGGATACCACTCTCTTTCCAATGAAATACGACAACCACAATTCACATCTACCTTTTATCCTTACTCTTGGCTTGTCTCCATGTAAATAACCCTATAGTGTAAATGTGTGTGTATGTATGTATATATATTTATAGGAAATATTTGTAAAACACATTGTAGAATATAATTTTTAAGCATGTCCTTTATTTAAATTCTTTCAATTTAAACGATGATCCCCTCATATTTTTTATTGCTGCTGTTTATTTCCTTTTTTATTCGCCTTGGCTATATTGCTATAGGAAGGCATTCAGAAAATACCTGTCTTTCCCTTACATCAACACAGTGTTTTAAGCTATAATTATGACCATATAAGGAATGCTAATTGAAAAAGGCCAGGTTAGGCTTTTATACACCTCCCCCTTTGCTCACAGACATTCAAAGCTTATACCAGAATGAGACATGAAATTGGGAGGGTGATTGAACCAATGTTTTAAAATTTAAAAATAGAGAGTAAGGCAAAGATGTATTGGTCTTCAATAATTTCATAAATATATATATCGGATAGATAAATAAATAACTTACTGATGTGAATGTAAATTTGCTCTTATGACTACATATGTATCATTGAAAAATATTATGTATCACGCATACAAGAGAACTGTAACATTTGCAAATACGAGCTAATTATTTAAGACACTAACAATAGACAAAGATCGTAATTTTATTAGCATTAGCTAAAATTAGATTTAGATAAAAGATACATCGAGTCACAGGATAAAAGCAGAATAACTATTATACATGTTAACTGAACGTCCTTGTCAGATTGCACTTACAAGTCAAAATTTAAAAGGAAACAAACTTCAGAAAAGATAAGAAAAAAGCAAATGCTTCAATCAAAATTTATATCAGATTCAACTAAGAATGCAAATTATATGTGTACATATATTATACACATATATATTAGCACAGAAACAACATAAACTTTGAAGTTCACTAAATGAAGAACAATTAAACTTAGTTACCAGAAATACAACATGAATTTTAGGTAAATATATATAAATATTCTTCGAATAGCACTTTCATATTTTATTTAAAAAGAAAAAAAAAGGAATAACACTGTTATTTATTACAAAGATTATGTTGTTAATGTACACTAAGTGAACTTTTCAATAAAAATAATGAATATGAAATATTACACTGCAATGAAAAACATGTTCAACATATTTGATGTTACAAGTGCAATGCCAACAGTACATTAACATTAAATATTATTTTATAGGAATAAATTGAAAGGAACCCTAAAACAAAAAAACCTGCTAAATTTTCCTAATGCAGTTACAGAAGATCTCCTTGTAATAAAAAAGGGAAAAATGTATTTCTAACAATAACTTCACTATGACACGGTATTCAATGACTCAAAAATCAGGTTAACCTTCTCAGCTGATATACAATTTTCAGACCACACTTCTCTTAAAGAAAATTATTTGTTCCAGATTTTACTCAAAAACTTATCAAAGATATATATGATAGCAGATTATTTATTCATCAAAAATTTTAGTGACTGAACTTAAAATTTCCACAACTAACACTTTCGATTGTGAGTGCTATGCATATTTCATAAGCTTTACTTCATTTAAATTTAAATTTTTTTTAAAAGGAAGAAAAGTGGACTTATAACGAGTCTTAGAAAATTCTGAGAAACATTTTCTGATTTATAACAGATTTATCAGACAATTGTTGAATACTAAACTAATTCTATTATATCAATAGCAGATTTAAAAATAGCTGCATGTACATTAGATTTTTACCTATAAAATTCTGGAAAGAAAACTACTTTTGAAAAATAATTTTCTTTCTGATGAAAAATTGTTTAGAAAGCCGTACCTTAAATTGTAAAAAAATAAAATAAAATAAATAAATAATAAAAAAATCAAAAAAGAACTTTTTTTTATAGCATCAAAATCATTCACTGACTCAAAGCTTATTTATAAATTTGTTTACCTCTAACCATTAGGTAATTTACATCAGTATTGAAAACAATTATATTTTGCCAAAATTTGGGGGAATCTATAACCGATACATAATTTGGCAAGGATATAGTAAGGCTAATCATACATAGCAAAAAAATTGAATGAACAAGACATAATATATTATATACAAACAGTTGAAATGATTTTGAGAAGGGCTAATAGATTTTTAAGCTAAACCTATATTTTTCTATTATCCTTTTAAAATAATTTCCTGATAAGCTTAATTCTCTACTTTTTACTAGAAACAATATTTCCTCACCTGTAGAACCCCAGAATTAGAATGTATTCCAAAAATTATATACAGAAAAATTCAATGCACATTCCTATAATTTGTATATACAAATCAATGTTTTACTATGACACTGGCACTTCAAGAATGGAACCAAGATTTTAGGTAAAATAATAATAATAATATAGCTATATCAACTTAATAATAATATAGCTATGTCAACTCAATTACCTAATGAGAAAACAAATAAGCCTCTAATTTTATTTTAAATATGAAATTTTGAATTTTTCTTGATTTATTAGCTTAATTTGTTAATTGCAAATGACCAAATTGTCTTTTAAAGTTTTAAATATCAACTGAAAACCTACATTAAGTAGACTGAAAGACGATGAGATTAAGTACAATTACTTAAGTGATTTACTTGAATTTCCATTACAAGTGTGTTCCTTAACAACTACTTTACACAATTTAACAGACAAACCAACACTTCAGTTCAGAAATCTTCTATAAAATCTGGAAAATATGGCAGGTGTAATTATAGCATTTACTGTACACTTATGTAAGTATATATTCACAATTTTTTCACATAAAACAAACTATGTAAGTCACCCATTTTTTCGTACTTAAATAAACCAGGCAAAACAAAAAATTTGGCATTACTTTTATTCTATCCTCTTTTGCTGAAAAGTGAACTTAAGATGTAACCAAAGTAAAGATAACCTTCAAATCATGACATAAAACAAAAACACATCTACTAACATCTAGGAACATTAAATGAAATAATCAAAAATGAATTCGATGAAAATAATAATTAGCAAACATTAGCTATATTACCATAAGATTTCAATTTAGTTAGTTTCAGAATTTAAAATCTTAAAATTTGATCAAAATTTATAAAATAAACACAATACTCAAAAATTCAGAAAAGTTTATGTCAAAGTGTACATTATTGCTAAAAATTCAAAGTTTTTGTCCTCTTATGCATACATCCAAATCTGTTTCAATACCTTAAGGGGGAGAAAACAAGATCTCAAGTTATATATGGAAAACTGTGGCCTCAGACATAAAAAGCCTGTAAGACTATGCTGTTAAAAGACACTTTCAGAAAACTACATATTCCAAATTCAATTATTATGCATGCCAATGAATTTTATATATTAAAAACTTAAATGAGGGGATTTAAAAAAAAAAAAAAAGACTATATGAAAAACAGAATTGAATGTATACATATGCATATACATATATATACACAAATATATATATATATATATATATATATATATATATATATATATATATATATATATATATATAACGATAGCACAGTGACATTTATGATTACAATTATCTGTTCAAATTATAAAACTGATTTTGTGCAATATTGTTTTAATAATTTTGCAGTGAAACTTATGATAGAAAGCACCTGCATCTTTTAATTATAGCAGCTCATTGCAAGGAGTATTCGAGTAGCAATGCACCTAAAATATATTCAAACAAGATGTGTAAATAAAATTTACAACTTAACAGTAATAATCAGCAACATTAAAAATATTTTTTTTTATATATTCTCTAAATTTTACATAAAGTACACTACAATAAGATTACTTACAAAATATTAAATACATAAACACAGAATAAGCAGCAATTTTGATTGATGCAAATTAAAGAAAAAAATAGAAACAAAGGATATGCACAAAATAAACACATCTTAAACACTAAAATTACATTCCTAAGGATATTAAATAAAAATACCTGTCATGAATTTTAGAATAGACGACACTAATAGCACAATTTTATTTTTTTCTACAATCATTAAAATTCACCACAATTTTTAAACTGCTCATAGAAATTTTTAAATTTTAACGAAAATCACAAATTTAGAAGATAGATCATAGTCCCCAGTAAAATAATTTAAAAAAAGTATTCAAATATACTAAAAGGAATTGCTATTTTGATGCACAAAAAAATTGTATAAAAGCATTTACATGAATATGTAAGTATGTATGTATGTATGTATGTATGTATGTATGCATTATATATCTATGTATATACTTAAAATTTAAAATCACATTCATTAAAAATATGCTTGCCAAGAATTTAATGGAAAATACCAATAACATTCTAATAATTACAAATGTCCTTAGAATTTTGCAGAAGCACAAAAAAATATTTTCAGTTGCATGCATGAGCTAACTGAGAAATGTGATTCAAACTTTCCATGGCTGCTTTATTCATGCCAATAATTTACACACATGTGTAGCATATGTGAATAGAGCATGAGTATATATGGCCAATAATTTAAAAATATTTTTTAAATTTAGATCAAAGGCAATTTCATTATAAAACTTACTTCTTTATTTGAAAAAATTCTAATAGAATAACTGTCTGTCTTGCAAAAAATGTGGAGTAACTATTTTTTTTCTCCCCATATCATTATTTTTTAGCACTGATGTACTGAAAAATTATAAATTTAAATTTAAAAAAAATTAATTTGTCATAATTTTTTAAAGCACTTGTGCATAGTCATATACATCTGTAAGCTATTATGAAGTTAATACTAATGTAATGAATATTGATTCGAAAAACTATGTTACAGCACTGTTGATGCCATTAGAACTTGATCTAATTTAAACATAGCAACTCAAATTTTAAAGAATTAGAAATAAATGTCAGTATAATGTTAGGATTTCAGTTGTAATATTAGCTCTAATTCATTAACTCTAATATTAGAGTTAATGAATTAAGAACCTAGTTTGCTTGTTCAAATTATTAAATTTAAACTATCAACCTTATGTTAAACAATCCTGATTTATATTTACATAATGTGCAATAGAAATGTGAATCAACAAAATTTTAAATTTTCAAAGCTGAAAATTATAAGATAGAAATCAAGAAAAATGGTTAGATTTATACAATAAAAAATTACATAATGAATGAGGGAAGAATCAATAAATCAGCTCAATATATGTAAATGCTACCTATTTAAAACACACTAATGACAAGAATTCAATATTGCTTAATAAATATATTAAGAGACACTAATAAGAACAATAGTTTAAATGTGTACATGTGCTATGCATATAATCATAATTTAGGCAAAATTCTAAAAATTCATAGGCATTGGTTGGACAACCTTATAAAAGATATAATTTCTTTATCTCTCTGCACACAAGTCATGATTACAATGAGATTTAGTAAGTAGTTGTGATATTTTGAACCTTCTTTCACTGCAGTCTGTAATTCAAGTCTTAACCACTTCTCTTAAACATAATCAACAGTAATTATGTTGCTCCAACACAAAGCAATAGTTTAAATTACTACATAATGCATTAAATTTTCCAGAAATAGCTATAATTAAGCCATAGATTTAAACACTAAATAAGACTTAGTTTTTAAACTTTTTCACAAATCAAGAATTTTTTTAAACAGGATACCATGGATATAATATTACACAGTGGCAGGAAAAACCATGGTTTGAAGTAAGCTGCCATTAATGAAGTTATCAAAACACAAATTTCAATTATTAGGAACTTAATCACTATGAATTTTCTCAGTGCAAAATAAATCTAAAGCAATATTTTCTATTTTTCAATTTAAATACAATAACCTTGAGTACTGCTTTGACTAGAAAAGTTAACTCTGTTCAATAATCATGCAGCACTAGTTTTCCACAATAAACATCATTATATATATACCAATGAAAAGTGTATGTGTAGAAAACCATGCAATCACACACTTCTTAAGAAATACTGGTTTACAGGCAATCATAGAATAGGAATGTTTGTAGCATTAACATATTTTTAATACTAGGTCATTCAAATCCATAAAAACCATAAGTTATTAATGAAGTAACTGTTCAAAGTAAAATTTTCCAGTTTTTCTACAATGCAATGACCTTTTCATTAAGAAAACAACTCAAAAGTGCAAGAATTTTCTCCAATTATTTTTCCTTCCTGAAAGGAGAAGTATTACAGAATTTGCAAATTCTCAGGTGACCTTAAAACAGCAAAAATGCTGATTTGATCCTGCAAGTCAGCTAAAGGAACTGGTTTAATAAATAATATTGATGAGTTGTATAAGCATGCAAAACTATTAAAAAAAAATAACAAAGATGCTTTAGAAACTTATCACCAACTCCATTTAGCAAACCTTACACAATTCCCTAGCTACATCCTTATTAAACCAAGTAAATGGAGTAAATGAAGAGAATAAACAACACGCTACTTTCCCCTTGCAGGAAGAAATGAATTTCAAATTTTCACCGTTTACACATCCATGCCAGTTATCATTTTGTAAAATTTTGTACATAAAAATTTGATGAAACAGTATGATATTCCACTTAATGAATTTATATATACATACATACACACCACATATAGCCCCCTAGTAAACCATTAAAAACTAACACTATTTTTCCCCCTTTTGAGAAATAAAAAAGTCACTGAAATGAAACTCTAAATAGAAAACGGTACATTAATGGATTTAAAATGACTTGTTGCCAGCAAGAGAAATAAGGAATCAACCTAAAAACATAAATAACAACTACTCATGGTTTAAATGCAGCGAGAGTAGACAAAAATTTATAAAGAATGCAACTTACCTCAATATTCCTTGGTAATAAAAACAAGACACAGAATCTTCAATATTGATTTTTTAAATATATCATATTGATTTTCTTTGCATTTGATTGAACTTGCACACACATTAGGCAAGAATTTGGTTACAAAAGATAACATAGAAATAATTCTTATCAGTAAATTCAGTTGATTAAACAGCATGCAGCATGTAAAAGAAAAAATGATTTTATAATTTTAGGGTAATAAAAAGGTCAATAAATATATTTTTAATATGCTTCTATGAAGCTTATAAGTGAACTAAAAATTAATTAACATATGCTTGAACTATGTGCCTTTACAAAAGTTAATACATTGCTTTCTACAATGATTGAAGTATGGTTGTGATTATTACACTTCATGTATCTTCTATGGATAACAAGTATCACACAAAAACGTGATTATTTAAAAACATTGTTGAAAATGGTTTCATATTCATACACATGACAGGATCAAAAATCATAAGAAAATGCATGATGTATCAAAAGTAAATCAATGAGCAAGTTATAGAATAATAAATTTCATGGTAAATTATGCAAAATCTTTTCAAACATCTTCATGGTACTGAATTTCCAAAACACTATGAATATGACAACAAATGCATAAAATCAAGACAAGCGACAATAAAATGTATGTCAACAAAAAAGGTACGTGTACAATGATGTCAAATGCTTGGCAAAATCAAACAGAAAACTGAAATGTTAATGACAATATACAAAATGTGAATGTTTACTAGAGGCAAATCCAAGATGTGGATGACATGATTTGTTATTAAAAACAAATCCTCTTCTATGGACAGTCATAGTTTTTATTTTCTTCTCTGATATAATTTATATCAGAAAATGATTTTGTGGTTTTAAAATGAACAAAGAAAAAATAAAAAACACTGCTTCATGAGTACATTTTATGTATTTCTTCAGGTTCTGGGTCACAATCCATATCTAAACTATCTTCACTTTCAAACAGAGTTTCAGCCGCTTCAATAGAGATGTCATTCACAACAGATATAGCCTTGACTATGGCCTATATAAGAAGACAATAAAAATATATTTAAAAAACTTTTTTCATAACACAAAAAAAAAAAAAAAAAAAAAAAAAAGCAATTCAAGAGCAAGTGCACTACTTCCACACTATATAGGTAGATAAAACAGTTAAACTACAAGATAATTATTCACAAACACAGGTTCTCAGTGTAAAGTACAAAGTTTTAGACATTAAACATTTAAAAAGTTAATGAATTAAAAATATATATATTTAAGTTAAGGATATTTAAATTCAAATTGCATGCAAAACCTCTAAAGCTGGAAACAAAATCACTCACATTTATTGCAGTTTGTATTCATCAAAAAAGGACCAACATTTTTTAACACGTAAAATGTAACTGTTTCTGAATCAGTTTTGTTATGAATCCCCCTCCCCACTCCCATAAGCACTTTTAAAAGAATAAGTCACAGATTATTTCTATTAAAAATAGATATTTTCTCTTGCTGTGTGGTTGATCAGTTGGGGGAGAGGGGGGGGAACAAGGTCAACTTGGGACAAATGTACCAGTTGCACAATTAATTTCAAAACAATCTTAAAGATACAAAATGTAATGATAAACATTAAAGTGGTTTACAGCACTACACGAAATAAAATTGGAAGTTGTCAGTGTTAATTGACAGGAATGATATTTTTTGTAATTTCTAATAAAGTGAACAGAGACCCTAAATATTAATACAGAAATGTGTGCAAACAGGAAAAAGTTAGATTTTTTTTATCCATAAAAGAATGAATTTCTTCTTCCTTTATCAAAAAAGGTTAAGAAGTTTTTTTTATGAAGAATGGAAAGAAGAAAAGTAGAAGTAAAATTTTGTACTAAAATGAGAATAAAATTCTCGAAAAATTTTAAAACCTGCTCATATATTTTTAAATTAACAATCTTGTACCAAATATGTTAAATAAGTCCCCTGTGCTTGATATGTAAACCATTTTTTGACTTGATAGCAAAAATACTAAAAACTGTTATTTATGAATTTCTAGCAAAGAAATATTTATTAAGACAAGTTTTTTCAAGCATTAGAATAAGCTATTTATACATCATAGTAACATTAAATAAGCTTTTATTAGTGGGCTAAAAAATTCAAAACTTGACAACAGCATGAAGCTCAATTTGTGATTACGGGGAATGGGCAAGGTGACCCTTTTTAGAGTAAGCAATATGATAAAAAAATCACCTACTACATCACTTAACTGTAGACAAATACACTACAGATGATAGATTGAGGTGAAAACTTACGGATGTAATTCCTATCAAAACTAAGTCATGCGCAGCAAGAGTAAAAACTTACATTATCCTTATCAATATATGCTTGAACAACTTCCAATCAATGCAGTCACTTACAGTAATATAATAAGGTAAGGGAATCAAATAAATGATAAGTCCCATGACAGTCACTTAAAAGGTTCACTGGTCTAAAAAGCAGGAATATTGCAAAAATGAAGATCAAAGCTACAAATCTAGAAAATGTGTAGACAATGATTAATATCTGAACAGGATTAGTTACAACATTTGATTCTCTCTCTCTCTTTTTTTTTTTTTTTTTTTTTGCCTGGAATTAAACAACTGAAACTAAATATAACACCAATTTTAAGTTATTATTTTTAAAAATCTATAACTCAGGTAAACCTTAAACCCTTTCAAACTAATACCACACAGTAGCCATAATTGGTTTGTCTATAAATGTTCTTTATACATCAGTATTTAGTATATGAAGGATTATTAAATGTTACTTAGATATCGTTTGGTGATAGTTTCATGAAACAAACAAAATGAAGAGCATATTTAACCTACTTTTAGTATCCTAAGCATTATTTTTCTGATAACTAATTTAATCCTTTTTATTAATTTTCTAATCAGTTTGCATGTTTTAGCATTCACAGTAACTATTTGAGGTAGCAACATAAATAAATGTTACATTTTTTTTTTGTTTTACAGCATCATAAAAATGACATGCAAAAAATTAAACATTTACTGTTTTTGAAGAGCATTACATCTACATCATTACTGAACTTTTAAACACCCACAATTATTTTGGTATAGACAGATTATACCAACGTAATTAATTTACTAAATTAAGAGATGTCACAAAAACACACCTTGAATTTTACACTAAATATGTCTAATAAGTCCGCTTTGAAGTTGGATTCTCTCTACTCAAAATTTGTTTCAATCTATATATATTATTTCTAGAAGGTGATTTTCTCTGACAATTCCCTTTTCTCCCTTCATACTTAAACAAAATCGATCAATGAGGTACCATTTTAAAGATTGAGATCTCCGCTTCTGACAAATTGTTTATTCAGAATTACAGATCTTATTATTTATTAAAAAATCACTTAGTAATAGTATAAACATTTTTTCATAATGTTTATACTATTACTAAGTATAGACATCATGAAAAATTTTTCTTCAACTAGATGGCATGCACTTGCTTTTTTTAAACATTATATAAATTTTAAAATCGTCTGCTTTTATTATCATTCTGTGAATTAATTAATAAGTTTCTTTATCGGCAATATTCGCATAGGTGTTCACTATTCATTTTGCATGGATAAACCATTTGTTTGGACTATAATCTATTTTCTTTCCCCCAGAAGAACATTTTATGAGTGATATTTTTCTTTGGTATGCCTTTAAGAGTTTATTTTTATTTATTATATTCTATGTACACAATTGAATTGCATATGACAAAATTCTACCAGGCTACCAAGAGAAAGCTTCTAATTTGTCCCATAATTAAAGGATAGCCTATATATTATTTCTATAATTTATTTATTTATTTTTAACCTGGAGAACTATTTTGAGAGAACGACTGAAAAATATGATTGGGATGTCAGAATAAAGGTCTCATTATGTAGATGCACCAGTCAAAGAGACACAAGAGTTCGGGCAAGAGTGATTGACACAAGAGTTCGGGCATGGAAGATCGGCAAAGTTACTATGTAAAAAGTCTATGGGAAATGCGTGCATGCATGCTTCTTTGTTTGCATTTACTTTATTGCTCACACACTGAATTTTTAAATTTTAAAAACACGCTTTTTGTAACACATTTTTAATTGTCATTGCCCTTATCTACATAAGGCCCTCGTTTCATTGCTCACATGAAGGTTAAGGTATCAAAGTGGAGGTCTTTGAATGAATTTGTAAATCTTTTTCAATCATCTGAAGTTTATTTTTGTTACTTGATATGAATGTCTTTTTCAAAAAGATTAACCGTGTTTCTTCAACACTATTTAACAGTAATAATTTTCTATAAAAGAAGTCAATCTGAAAAAAATTATTGCTCCTACTGACAAGATGTCTAACAAGGGGCCATAACAGTATTGCCAACAACATGATTTGCTGTCATGTTGCTTGATTGAAACTAAGCAAAATACTTTTCCTGATGTTCAGCAACCAGAAGAAACCGAACACATGGAAGAGGAGTCTATGATAGAAGTTAAAAAATTTCTCATTACTAAGAGGCCTGCTTGGCTGTTCAGTTCAAGTGCTTGAGACAATTAGTTGATAAATTAGATGCAAAGACTGAAATGCTAAAGTACAATAAGCATTAAGCTGCATAAATGAGAACAACAGTTGTTATTCCGAAAATGAAGTGAAATTTACTCAATTTCGAGCAATGGGGCCACTAGTATATACATATTTGTTCATCTATAAAAATATTCTTTTGCAATAGATATTTTTTTTAAATACCTTATATGAAATATATACATTAATCATTACAGAATCAGCAAGATTACTAAACACAGATATCCACTTATCACTAATATTTTACTAGAAAAACATACCACAATACGACAAAGTCAAAGGCAATCTTGAATAATCTTGAAACTATTCATGAATTATTTCATTTTTTAAAATGATGCTAACAGCATTTGAATGAAAGTACACTTAGCTACACTGTTATATTGAACATAAACTCTCACCTCTGGAATTAGGACTTGAGTCACATAAGCAGTCATACTGAATTTTCGCCTTTTACACATCTCTTCTCCTACTTCTGCACTGAAAAGATCTCGAAAATGGAAGAATAGACGCTCTTTCTAAAAAATATAAAACAATGTACAAGAAAATTACATCATTTTGTAAAGAAGATGTTCAACTCAAAAAACACATCTATTGACATCTACCTCATAAAAAATTAAACTCTACTGCCTTAGATAAGGATAAAGTACTGAATCCTAAAATTTTATTGCAGAAACTTATTTTGCAAGCAAAATTACAAATACCATCATTATACTGATAAAAGTTGAAATTTTTTGTGAAAATCTACATAGTTTACAGGCGTGAGGAAACACTTTTCAGTCTTATGTCTAAAAATTGAAGAATCCTTTACTATGATAACATCAAATAGCTAACAAAAGATAATTGTTCAGGGTGCATCATTAATTAAATTTTTTTTCGTTTTCAAGTTTTATCATAAAAAAATGACAAGATACCAAAGAAAAGCAGGAATCATGAAATGGCATATCTTGAATACATAACATGAAAATTCTAAAATGAATATAATCCATAAAATTGATGCTCTACCAAGTTCTTAAAAATTGTCACTTTTTGGAAAGTTTTTTGAAAATTTTCACAAAAGTATAAGCAAATGATAAAGAAATGCATGTGATTTAGATTTTAAACAAAGGAAAATTCATATACTTATTGAGGCACAAGATTCTTTTCGCAACCAATTTTTAATTAAACAATAATTTCACTAACTTTCACAACTGATAGACGCCTTTCCATATAAATGAATGTGATTTACCTCAGATTTTTCTTCAAATGGGCCAAACCAAGGTCTGTGCTCTAAATCTAATTTAACTTCAGGATCAAAAAATTTTACATGTTTATCACTGTGCACCTTTTCATTAAAGATATCAAGCACATAGTCCTGAAATGAAAAATATTAATTTAAAAATCATATTATTAGACATTTACAACACAGAATAAAAAATCATCTAGTTTAACATGAACCAGAATAAAATAGAATGTAAGTGTTTTAAACACAATAATTTTTACAAGATTCTAAATCTACATAACTTTTAATTTCTAAAGAACTTCATTTGTTCTTACTATACCAGCAATGTAACTCAGTAACAAGAATTTTGGAGCATTAGAATAATCAATTAAGAGCACTGTTTAAACATTTAAAAGGCAATCAACATCAAACAAAGTTTGTTAAAGGCTTCCAGATTTCAGTCACACAAACAATTAGTGTGTTGTTGTGGCTTACTCCTCAATGTCTGGCCAAAGGCTAGACCAAGTTAAAGAGGTTGTGGACTCTCAAAAAGTCATACACAAGAAGAGGCATGCAGCAGCCCCACACAGTTCAAGAGGTGGGCAGGTGATGCCGGAGCTGAAGCACATTAAGCGCAACTTTGAAAAGTTTGCTGTCCATTGATAAAAGTAAGGATCCCGATATGTCCACTAAAGATGAGTCTGCCGATGGTGACCTGGACTGCCCTGTCCCCTTTAATTGTGAAGGCACCATTAGGAGATTTCCCAGAATACCCGGAGTGGGATGGAAGAGTCAACCATAATTTCTGGTTTGATATCTTTTTTTTGAGCATATTTCGGAAAAGGTTAGGCCGACACCTGAGGTTAATGGACTAGAAACACCATCTTTTGTGAGATTGTCAGCAGTCTCATTTCCATGGAGACCTATATGTCTCCATGGAGTAAATCCTATGCTGCCCTGAAAGCTGCTTAAGGTCTTTAAGTATCGACACAGATGTTCTGTCACCAACTTTGATCCAGTTGCTCAGATGTATAGCACTGCAGCTATCTGTCAGGATCCAAATGTCTGCAGATGAAAAATCAGAATTTCAGACACAACAGCCCTAAGTGCCTCTTTTATGGCAATGAGTTCAGCTCTAAAAACTGAGCAGAAGTCAGGGTTTCTTAGTTTGATTTTATCAATGTGAGATGGTGACTTAATGAAAACGCCATTGCCGCAGGCACAATGATCATCTCTACAGCTTTCAGTATAAATCTGAATAGCCATAGGTGGAATTAGTGTAAAAATTAATATATGATTAAAAAACTTTTTCAAACATAAGTTTTAAAAAAAGGTCATTTGTCAAAAGATAAGTGGGAGAACAACACAAATCAAAAGTTAACAGCTCTCTCCTTCAAAAAGATGGGTAATTAAATACCCTTAGAAATTACGAAATAATTCAAAGAGGACTTGATTTAGAAATCTCATTTTAGTAGAATTATCTAGCTTATTACATAGAAGGGTTGTTTCATAAGTCTGTACCAAAACAATGAAAAGTTTTTATTTATTTTACTACATAATCTCTCTTGAAATGAATATAATTGTTCAACAACAATCAAGCTCTTTTATCCCCTCCATAAATTAAGACTTGCTAAACTCATCAAAATAAGCTTTTGTTTCACTAATGTTTGATGCATATTTTTGCCCTGCAAAAACTTTTTTTCATATTTGGGAACAAATAGTGATCTGAGGGAGACAAATCTGGAGAATACGAAGGGTAGGGAACAATTTCATAATGTAATTATGGCAGTTTAGCCACTTCAATCACATATGGATGAACCCAAGAATTGTTATGATGGAGAGAAAACATTTTATTTCAATTTGACTGCATAAACTATCCAGTAAAGATGCATCATAGTACTCTCTCCATCGATTATTGCTCCCTTTTCCATGGAGTCAATAGAGATTATACCATGGGTATCTCAAAAAACAATAGCCATAATTTTTCCTATTGATAGAAACTCTTTGCTTTCTTTAGAGCAGGTTTATCTGTGTAACTCACTCTTTTGACAATTCTTTCATTTCTGGCTGGTAGTGATGTATCCATGTTTCATCAACTATTACAATAGACATAAAATTTTTAAGCATACTATATAAATTATGACTATATTGTACCTGAAAAAAATATAAGCAGGGTTTATGCTAAAAAAAAAAATATTTTTTTCTCTGATCTCCTCAGGTTTTCCCAGTTTGAGGCACTGACTATAATTCAATGAAGGCAGCATATATTTTTAAATATATATACAGTGGAATCTCGATCTATCGTTTTTCAAGGGACCAACTGAACTGAATGGTAAATGCAAGAAAACGACAGATCCAGGAACTTAACAAAGCAATATGATCGTCGGGACTGAGTGAAATAAACTACACATATGGGAAAACAATGATTTGGAAAATGATCAACCAAGATTCCACCGTTTATATTTTTAAAATAGATTACGAAGATATATCTTGAAGGGCTAAAAAATTTTGGTAGCCACTAATAAAAATAAATGAGGCAATTTAGTTTGATACTGTACATTTCAATTTTATATTTTCATTTGGGAGTGTATATATGCAAATATGAGAGAAACTCTGACAAAATTTAAAAAAATAAATTGTTTAACAAGAAACTTACAAGCAATGTCAATCACATGAACATGAAATTACAAATAACTACATGCATTCTAGAGCTATTAGAGCAGTAACATTATTGTACCGTAGAAGCTTCTAAATATAATTAAATTATTTACCAGACACAAAAAGATAGAACTTACATTAACTGAACCTTCTAAAATATAACCTAATATTCTCTCTTTATCTCTGTAAAAGAAAACAAAATTAACAAAGTGTAAGAATAGTTACACAAAAATATATTTTGAAAGAAATAAATAAAAAGAAAGTGTTTTATATCATTAAAAATATAATTAATTTTAAAAAAATCTCAGAACCGAAGTTCTCATTTTTTGTTTTTTCAAAACGTTAAAAAAAAAGAGAGCATTTTTATAAAAATGTAATTATTGAAGTGGTTTGACAATACATTTACTTGAAATTAAATACTGGATTACTGTCTATCAATTAGTCTTATATTTAACCAACAGGGATAAACAGAAACTTTATCAATGCTACTCCATTCTTTTAAAGAAATCCCTATATAAACTCAAGTACAATTTTCAGAAAACATTATTTCTTCAAACTTATTACACACTCATATATTACTTACATTTTGGAATGCACATAGTAAAATATTATATATATATATATATATATATTAATATTATATATATATATATATTAATATTATATATATATATATATATATATATATAAAGAAATGGCGAGTATTTGAACTAATCAACACAACCCACTATTAGACCAAGGAGTATTGGGTTTGACAAATGAGACTTGTCTAAGGACAATGCATTTTTTAATTGCTCTAAGAAACAATCCAACACAATGATACTTGCTTGATGATGAACTATATTAATTAGTTTAAAACTATAGAACTCATTCTTTATTTTATTTTAATATATTAATTTAAGCTAGGTATTCCTGCTATACTTTCACAATGATAATGTTGTAATTGTTGTTGCTAATGCCCCCTGACCAGAAGTCACAATGACAGTAAAAGCATACACTTAACTCCCAAATGAAGAGTGACTAAATTTCAAGCATTATTAAAGATCATCTATAATATATTTACTTGAAATTAAATCCTTAATAATTTCCTTTCATTTACTCTAAAATATAAACAACAGAGAACTAGAGACCTCTGCCAATGCTTTTTCAAGTCTTTCTAATAGGTCTCTACCTAAACTTTCTCTAGGCAAAAAATTTTAATTAAGCAATAACATAACATACTTCTCAATGACAAAAAATACATAAATTACTCTCTAAAATGAAGATGACAAAGTTACAAGTACCACTGTATGTCATTTTAAATGCAGACTTAACAAGAGCCACAAATCTGCTAGTTTTTGTATTTCAAATAAATTTTCAATGCATTTAATTAATACACAAATACTGTGGATATTATTTAAGAGTTGTGTATGATTTAATTCTGCTGGTTTAGTTAAATACATCCTTAAGTTTAACAGTGCTCTTTTAGTATTAGACTTCTGTCTTGAAATACAAGTCAAGTACTTTGCAAGCTATATCGTGTTTACTTGCATCATGAAAATAAGTATGCATTTTACTCCTGCTTTTTTAAGATGGAATACATGGATCCAAGAAAAAGGGATGATATGAAGATTATCTTCATGCAACAACTTAAGCTATGATTTCTAATGAATAAGTATTTCCCACAGGCTTTAAGCAGAATATACAGAAGAGTATGCCACCCTCTCCCCACAGGGGAAAAGAGAGAGAGAGAGAGAGAGAGAGAGAGAGAGAGACCAGAATATAAATGGAGGGAAAATTAAATATAAATGGAGGGATTTCAATCAGCAGATATTATAAATTATGGAGCCTGGGCCATGTACAGTGGAATCTCGATCTATCGTTTTTCAAGGGACCAATTGAACTGAACAATAAATGCGGGAACATAACAAAGCAATATGATCATCAGGACTAGGTGAAATAAATGACACATACCAAAAACGATAATTTGGGGAACGATCAATTGAGATCCCACTATATATTCACAGCATTTAAGAGCTTAATGATATTTAAAGGATTAGAGGAGAATGAGTTGCAAAATGTTATATACTTTGTTAACAGAATTTTAGAATAAACTAAGGTTTTATGAACTCTCAATTAAGAAACTTGTTTAATGGTGCATTCTGCAGAGCATTTATGTCAATTACCAATTTAAGGTGAAAGTATGCAGAAGTATAATTTTAACACAACCAATTGCAGCTGTGTCCTCAGAGCACTTATTTAGAATTTGATACTTACAATGTTTCATATCGATATTTCCTAGAAGGAGCTGGGAATCTAATGGTGATTGCCTCATCATCATCATCAGAATCATCCACAATACTATCAGAACTGGCTGTGTCTGTCGCAAAATCAACTGGAATGTAAATAAAAACCTTACATTAGGCATAATACAAATATGTAAGAAAGGAATTAAAGAGCCTATTATCATTTTTTAAGTCTTTAAAAAGTCATGGAGGACTGCAACAGACCTAAAGCATTATGTATTTAATAACTGAAAACACACAGTACTTAATGTTATCAAATCATATTTATAACTACTACATCTTTGCATATTAGCTTTAAATTATTTATATATATATAAAAAGAGGATAATTTGTAAGCAGTTCAATACTACTCAGCATTTGAAGCATTAATAAAGAGAGAAATCTATTTTTATGCAGATTTTTCAGAAAACATTTCATTTTATATGACCCTTAAAGCTAAAATCAAAGAGACAAAAAGTACAAGCACATTTCAGTTCACAACTTTATAATTTGATAAATATAACATACATCTCACACACATTCAACACATAGAAATAGGGTTTTTGTTGTTGTTGTTTATTCAGTATGATACAATAGCTGAATACACAAGAAACATGACACAAACATAACATTCTTAACTGGCACACCTTTTTTCCCCTCTTTTGTTTAAGTTTCCAAATTTTTATTTATTCTCATTTATAGTACAAAATGGAAATGTGCATACACACAAATACCTACATCAGGATATGAATGCCAATTTCATGACTTTCTAGGAACACTCTAAAATAATTTCCTGACATTACTTTAAAAAGTGTTTTAGTGATCTGTTCAGTATACTTAAAGAATATATATATTTTTTAATTACAGAATTATAATCAAAAGATTGTAAAACATGAAATTATATAATAAAAAGTACAAAAGTTTTTCGTTTCAATAAATACTATGTCATAAATGTCTGGTAAAATATCAATGAACTTTAGGTACCTTTTTTAATAATATAAACGTATTTTTATTAACATTTTACTGATAATGTTTTCAGGTATTCCCATGACATAGATGTAAAAAAAAGTATTGGTACCAATTTTTATTGATTTAAAAAGATTATCACTCATAATAGTGGCCAAACACCAGTATAATTTGTATACAGATCATTTTCAAGAAGGCATGGTCTCTAGATAAATTTATTTTAAGATAATAAAAAATAATCATTATTTGTAAACAAAATTTTTTCTTTTACTAAACTTTGAAATATTGTTTTAAAAAACAAGGAGTTATTTTACTTATTCCCAGTCTGAAAGTACTGATATAGTATTGTAAATGGATAAATAATCATCTGCAAAGAGAATAGAAAATAAGAAAATTACAAAAATTACCGCTTACAAGCCTAAAAACCAATTTTCCCGAAATATTTTTTGGAAAATGTCTTATGAAATATTTGTTGTGAATGAATAAAGGAATCCATACTTATTTTTAAAGAAAAAAAAAAATTATATATATGTGAATACGTAAACCAATTCTTTTGTGATTTTCCAAATTATTGAGAGGACAATTTTATGTAACCATAGAAAATGATTCCCTTTAAAATTTATATCCAACAGAACTTTTTCAATTTTACATGAAGGTAAAAGTAAAAGTATTTGATTATATTAGAGAAAAAATATCAAAAATAAAACATGGTAAGCTGTTGCAGAATGCCACAAAATATTTCTAAGTAGATTTACTATGACGATGAGTAAGATTTTTTTAAAATAACAATTATGTACCTATGCAATAATTTCTAAAATATGAGCCCCACCTGAATACAATTGCAGTGTTAAAAGTATTTATTTACAAATATGCATAAGCGATAATATTCAAAAACCTTGCTAGAGAAAAATTCACTACACAGATTTTGCACCTCCTTAAAAAACTATGTAAAGCTTGATTTAAATATTAAACAGACTAGCCGGACTTCGCCTAGCTACGCTCAAGCCATCCGTGTAACATATTTATGTACTTCGGGCCCCATAAAAGAAAAAAAAAGGCCTACAAATGTATTAAATTCAAGTCAATTTTCATTCCCGTCGCTGCCGAAAGATGGCTGCACCATACTGAATATAGATGATTTGATTTCTCAGCGGTGGAGTGATTTTAGAATTAAAATATCTCTAAAACTATTGAACAGAATAAGTGTACGCAGAAAAAAATTATCAGTTTTCAAAGCTCTTTCCAAATATGTAACATTTATGTACTTTCATGGGAAAAAAAATACACCGATTTGTGTATTTGTCGGCCATTTTTTTGGGGATGAGTGAGACCCGGAGATGTGACGGTCACGTGACCCAACAAATACGTCTGTTACTTTATTTATATAGGTTTTCACCAATTTTAGAAAATTATCAGTAAGATGATTTCAATAATTTCAAGCTTAATATACACCAAAATTTTGTAAAACTTCTGAACCTCTACATTCATTGAGCAAATGATTATTTGTATGATCATATCATGTCTACACAATAAAAGAAAAAAGCATCAAAATTCTCGTGTGGCCTACCCATGATCTGAAAAATACTTAAATATAAATTTGCAACATAAAAAAGATCCCCACTAATCACTGAAATAAACTTCGATGGAAATGGATTGTAATTTTCAGTATATGAGACAGGTGAAAAGGGGCTCATTTTCACAATTTGTAGAACAAAAATATATACATATATTTTACCACTCAAACTCACCCAGAACCCCTTTTGTATTCTAAAAACAGCATGCCCTAAGGCAGATGATCCCCTAAATAAATAAATAAACAAGAGATATTTAGATTTTATACTGAGGAAAATGAAAGGTGTTTTCCCAGATGCAGCTAGATTTTTTTTGTGACTGATCACTAATTTCATAACCATTTTGGGACTTTCAGAACCTATTTTCTAATTTTGCAACTATTTCAGGACTTTTACGACCAGTGGGCACCTTAGAACTATATACAGTGGAATCTCGATCCATCATTTTTCAAGGAACCGATTGAAATGAACGATAAATGCGGGAAAATGATAGATGCAGAAACATAACAAAGCAATATTATTGTTGGGACTGGATAAAATGAATGACACATACGGAAAAACGATGGATCGAGATTCCACTTATATATATACAGTTGGCTCTCTGTCTAACGACGATCTCGATTTTAAAGACGATATTTCACAGTCCCGGCCCCTCCGACATTATAGGAAATGTTATGTTTTCACAAATTCTGTTTAAGGGGATCTCTACTTAAGGACGATTTTTCACGGTCCCTTGAAAGTCGTTAAACAAAGAGCCAACAGTCAGTATATATATATATATATACACACAGTGCTTTTGTTAAGTATTATTTTGGCTTAACTTAACCAAAATTTTAAGAAACTTACCAATCAGTTGTTAATATATAAGAAAAGGCATTTTTTTTTTAAAATTGCAAGTTTTTAGTTCCCCTGTGATATATTCTTGTAAATTAATATTCATTTTTCTGTGCTTCCTGAACAGATTAAGATTTCCCACAAAAAGATACAAGGCAATCCTGCAATGGTGTATGACATAGATAAGAATAGATGTTATCGTGGTCTCCTAGATGGCAGTATGGCTGCAAGGGCATCGGCCCTTAAGAATCCTTGAAAAGGGACGTGCAGGGTAATGGGGTAGCGGGAAAAGTCAGCAGAATGCAGTGAGTGAGATAGCACCTCATCTTCCAGGAGGTTCCCATATACAAGAAAGATAGAAAGGAGAACCCACCAATATTTCCTATTTCATTTTATGAAAATATCTATAGAAAAGAGATTACTAGATGATGATGAAGCTGATTTACCTAAATTGGTCAGAGGGCTAGATCCAAAACAGTGGCTAGAAGCTCAAAATCATTTGACATTTGGAGAGGCAGAAATAAGGAATTTATCAAGACTTTGTTTGAATGAAAGAGAGATGATACAGAGTTTCCAAGAATACATGGAAGAAAATATGATTTCAGAAGGATTATTTCAATGAATACACCATCTCAATATGATTCTGATATCTTAAAGTTAATGTGAAAGGGGTTTTTCACAGATGAACCTTATTGTAACCCTTTTAAGAATTTCATTGTTGACTAAAACAACATCGACAGTGATGTTCATCAAAATTGTTGGGCTTCCTCCGGTCTGTTCAATTGAACAAAATGTGTAGAATCTTGGTTGCTTTTTTGGACATCATTCAAAATCGAGACATTGAACCTCCTGAAGGCATAAGTCAGATTTGGAGTTTATTATAAAATTTTTAGTTTTTTTTTAAATATTCACAAAATTAAGTATTTTAAAATTGTGTTTAGTTTTCGGAATCAATAAATAGAATTATCAGATTTATTATTTTATTTTATCAAATTTCTCAAATAAGTTCCAAATTGAAAAAAAATTACCTTTAACCTCTTGCTAAATCATAAATCTATATATATGTAAGTTGCTAAGCTGACTTTATGGGCAGTCCATGAGAGAAAACTGCTGCATCAATTTACTTCTTTTTAGTCTTAAACGAAAGATTGTAATCTGTAGATTTGTCAAATTTGGTTTTTGTAACCACAATTTCTATTAATTAGTGATAATTTATGATTAAAAATTGATTTCAGCGCATGCTCAGTGACATGTTTAAATCTGGCTTTAGAAACTCACTGATTCTGCGCATGCTCAATGACATGTTTTAATGATAAACATGTTTATTCCGCTGAGTCTCTAGATCTTTCTCTCCTTCTCTGCCATTTTTATTTTTGTGATAATTATGTTTGTAAAATATAAGATTAAACCTGATAGAAATTGTTTATTTTGCACTGTTTAGTTAGCGATAATTTTACAATTTTGAAAAAAAATTGCGTTTTGCACATGCTCAGTAACATTTTAAAATCTGGCTTTAGATACTCACTAAGCACGAGACCACTTAAACACATTAATTTGTTTCTGCGCATTATTATGATTTTCAGCATTTGGCAATGAAGTGTTGGGTATAATTTGTGCAGTAATGCATTTATTTACTATCTAGCCATCATGTTTTGATGGGGGCAGGAAATCTCATTTGGAAATCTGACTTACTATCTTGTACTGAACATTTAAATTTAAAAGCCATAGTATTAATAATTTGGAGGCTTTTATGTTTAAAAAGTCTCCCTTTTTAAATAATGAGAAAGTAAAGAATGAATGCTAAAAAACTTAAATATCTTCCCTTAATATATATAAGTTCTCAGTACATTTTATTTTAAAAACTACATTTAAGAACTTTTTTCCTTCTGGAAGTTCAGATCCAAAGATGCCTCAGATAAGCACCTTCAGGGTCAAATTACACAATTTCAAGAACTTTAAAGATTTTTCAAGAACAGGACATACATACACGTTTCTCTCTCTTTTTTTCTGCTGTCATATTTACTTAATAAAACACAAAAACACTATATATATATATATATGAGCTAGCTGAATATCCGTGCTTCGCAACAGTGTACATTCAAATTAAATACAATGGTCAATGTATGCAATTAATACCAAATATATATATATATATATATATATATATATATATATATAAATAGTAACAGATATTTTTATAAACAAAATAATGTAGAAGAAAATATTCAAATTAACTACAACGAGCAATGTATGCAATTAATTTGTATGTTTAATATCCATAAAACATACTAATTTAAATGAAGTTCTTAAAAAACTTCCATCTCAATTAGTCTAGCGGTTCAATTTTATCTTTTACAGTATTTTAGTTTTTTTTTTGACAATTTATTTTGTTGTTATGCACATGACATAATTAATGTAAAGTATCACAAAAAGAAACCACGTGATCAGCATTCAATAAATTAATCTTTAAAAATTCTTCAAAAATCAGACAATGAAGGGAAAGATTCGAAAAAGATTTAATTTTGAAGGAATTTTTATGATCTTTATCGCAATATAAATTTTATAACCCCCAGATTATTATTTTAAATGCAAACTTAAAAAGAGTTACAAAAACAGCTTAAAAATTTAATTTTAAAAAAATCTAAGAATTTTTCAAAAATCTTTCTTAGTACACCCCTACACTATAAAAAGAATTACCAAGCAAAATTTCAGCCCAAAGTCCAGCAGTTTGATCTGTGTGTTATATGTCAGTCAGTTACGGAACTGTTTTTTATATATAGATTACTTTTACCATATTTCTGGTAGATGAGAATTTCTGTTGTTTTCATAAACTTCAGTTTAATTTTGTCACCAGTAGCATATATGCCAGTGTAGCATATATGAAGAAAATTTGTGTACTTTTCTTATACCCAGAATCTATAATTAGAGCCTCCCCCCCCCCATTTTAACACTTTCAAATATAGCTTTCTAGAGGCAAAAAAGTAAACATGCTAAGATGGCAAAAACAAAGATCGCACTAACCATATTTTGTTTTTCAACAATGCAATTTCAAGTTTATTTTCCTGAAAAAAAGTTGTACAGCATATTTCCAAACTTTTTTTAGCTATCAATAGTGATTTAAGTACTGAACCAGTCACTTCTGACATATTTTGACTCAGAAGTTTGGAATAAAATAAAACTAGAAATAGTTATGTTTTAATATTAAATGGAAATTTAATACTTTCTTGTAAAAGCCAACAAAAATTATAAGTATTATTTAAAAAGTATTTTGCATCTAGTCATAAGTTTACAATGGTAGATTTAACATGGTTAAGAATTATAGACTGAAAATAAGGTGCACATGAAGTTAGTTTAAATTTAAAATTAACTTTTCAATTGTTTTAAATACAAATGAACATTCATAGTTTCAAACACTTGGAAGAAGAAACGAAAAAAGAAATGAAAAATGTTAATATTTACCTCCTTCTCGTACTGAAAAAAATGTTTTTCCTTTGACATTAAAACCAAGAAATTTTCTTCGCATAAAAGTTTCAGCAGATTGAACTGATTTTACAAAAATTGCATTGTTAGGTAAATTAACAGCTTCTTTCTAAAATACAAAGAGTAAAAATTATACATTACCAAAATAATAAAAGATAATAAAAAAAATAGATATTAAATAACCCATTGTTTGAGAAAGAAATTGAAGTTCACAATCTACACCGGACCTTAAAAAACAAAGAAAAAAAGAATCCACAGCATATTCAGGTGTTCAGAGAAATGACCCCCCCCCCCCTCATTTTATAAAATAATTCTAGAGAGGCAGGGAACAAATGCATTCGAACATTTCTCCATTAGTTTTTTCCCTAAAAGGGAAAGAGAATAGGCAATGCATAAAAATAAAATATAAAAGCACAGAAGAGTAAATACATTACATTAAAGTTTTATTCTTTTTTCCCTTGAAAATTCAACACCTCATCACTAGGATGAGATTGATAAATTTATAGAGGTTTGTCAACCCCCCCCCCTTTTCTAGAGAATGTGAGATAGTCCATGTACACTCTTGCTTCTGCAAATGTTAAAATTACCTGGCACTTAAATATTGGAAGGATTACATTGTTATGTTTTCCATTCCACAGATAACTTTTTTTCATGAAATTGCTTTCTAAACAAAACCACCTGTAGGGTAGTCAAAGGATAATTTATTGGGATATAAAAGAAACTTGCTCAGAAAATTCAGGAGTGATCGATTGGATCCATAACAAATGCTGTCAGGCCCCCTCATGTAATTTGAAATTGCAGACCGTACAGAGCATACTTTTCGCCGTTAGAGAGCTATGACTCCCATTTCGCGAAATTTTCAGTTTGGCAACAAATTGACCATCTTTCTGGACATCCAGATGGTCAGAGAGAAAATAAAATATGCACTCGGTGCTTTTCAATCTCGTATTTTACAAGAAATAACAGAATAAACTGAATAGAATTATAAATAAGTTGGATTTCATTTAATTTTTGCCATAATGACTTTAAACGAGAAACACAATGTTTGGAGTTGGGATAGTGGGATAGTTTAGATATTGGTTTTCTGCGATTTATATGTGTTTGATACCTATCAGAATCAGTACCTTTGCCCTTTTTTAATCCCAAGTCATATATTTAGTTTTTTCCTACTCTACATTTTATCTCTCTTTTAAATTTATTGTTTTAATATAGTATTACTTCTGTTTTAAAATTTGCAGCTTTAAGCTGTTTATTACAAAATATATATACAAGTATGTAATTAACATTTTAAAAATTTTTATTTTTAAGGCTCTGACTTTTTTCTTATTTGTTTTCCTATCTCTTCCTATTCTTTTTTTTTACTAGTACACTATCCTTAATTGCATTTACCCAAGTAATATGAGTAGATGCTGCACTTACTTTTGTAAATAAATATACATGTATGTTTGATGCTGTCTGTTTTATTTAGCTTTCAAGAACCAAATTCCAATCATTATTTCAAGCAATTCCTTATTTTTAGGCAAGTTTCAAGAAATTAATAAAAAATTATTAGATATTATTTAAAATGTTCTCACATTGTAGTATTTCAGTTTAGTGCATGCAACTGCATCAGATATATATATATTTTTAAATGTTGAAAAAAAGACAATTTTATTGAGAAAAAAAAAGCAACATTCAATTTCTAAGAAATATCCTTTATACTGCATACATTTTTTTATTGTGTATCTGTGTTTATCCCCAAGGACTAAAAGAGCTAGATCATATCTGTCATCACAACTAAGAACTGGTGCATTTGGAAACTTGGTTTTAAAATTATTGTACGAAAAACATTGATGCTTACAAAATACACCATTTCTACCTGAATAACAGGTACAAAAACCAATCAAAGTAATTACCAAATAATTTACATCTCATTTTACAGAAGGAATGCTATAAGTTACTTCATCTAATTGCTTTATATTTGCGACCAAGCAATCTTTAATCTTCTTGCACATTGAAGTGTATAAAAAAGAATGTTTTCTGACACTATTATGTGCATATTCTAGTAACCATGTAACTAAGTACAATATACAATAGGGCATTTTGTTCCCTGGATTTGTAAACAGACATTTTATGTCAAAATTGATTGATAAATTGAAAAATATTCAAGCTCCCTGATTGACAGGGTTCAGATACTGAGGAAAATAAAAATAAGGATAATTTTTCCCCCTTTGTATAATAGTACCCTACTTTTGATGTGAAGATTCTATGACACAAGCTTCCACAAAAAGAATAAAGAAATTAAAAAAAAATAAGAGTTGACACATAATAGTCACTATGCTCATTTTATTTTTAAAATATAGAAGCAATGAGTTCAAATTCAAATAACACTAATCAAATAATTATAATAACCAAACAGGTTTAAAAGGATTATCATTAGTTGATTCCATAACTTATTGATTGAATGCTCAACAGCAAGTCCAGAAAACGTAGACTATTACATTTAGGTCCTGGGAGACAATTTAAACACTTCATAACTGATGGAAGCACATTCAGTGCAATATGACTGTCCAGCTAAAGGGGCATTTAACCACAATTTCTCAAATATACGGAGGTTCTAAAGCATGAAAATCAAAATATAATTCCTTATCTTATTCCTTCTCTTATTTTATGAGGCTTTAAACAAGGAATGTGCCCTACAATAACTGATAAGTCCTGGTTCCATCTTTACTATCACTTTGCAAACCAAAAATAAATAAATAAATAAAATAAAATTGTGGATAGGAAACCTTAAATTAATAAGGAAGCCATTTTTTTACTTTAAAAAAAAAAAGGGGGGGGGGAGGTCAGAGCAGATTTTTAAAGCATAAACATGAAGCATTTTAACAGACACAAGAGAACCTTGGTTAAAGTATGAGATATGAAATACTTCTTACCAAACACAAACAATTCCACTTTGCATCATCAAATGTACGTATATTTTCATGCTTAACCTTCAAACTAGAAAGAATAACAGATTATTGAATCAGTTAAAATAAAAAACTTATTCATTCAAAAGAAAAAAAATACTTACCCTTTATCTGCTTCTGGGTGTTTAATGAGCCTAACATGAGCCTTTGAACCTCTTATTTCACATACCTTGAATAAATCAATTTCATAAATATAAATAAAATTATAAAATAAAAGTAATGTTTACATATAACAGGAATAAATGTTTAGGAAAAAAGGCATGACAAATTTTCTATATTTAATCCTATTTTATAAAGTGAGCAAATTAAAGACTTTACTACACTTAAAGATATGGATCTACAATAAAATAAAATTTAAAAAGCAAAAAGAAGTATAATTCCAACTATTTGAAATTCAAGTGTAAAAACTATCATAAATATGATAAATTTTCAGCTGAGATAAAGCAGATCTCTACAGAAAGCCAAACCCAATGTTTCCAAATTGTTAAACATTTTCATCTTTTCAAACAAATAAAAGCTTTAAGTCCTAAATAGAAAGCAGCCAGATTAAGGCATGTTCAAAAACCTTTTTAGAAAAACAACACTAGTATCAAATTAGGACTTCTCATTAAGAATGCAAGCATTGGTTGGTTGGGAGTGCTACAGTCATCTTTTTCAACATGAGGACTGGAACCTGGAGCTCACAGCCAATTTTGAACAGCTGCAAAGACCCAAGTCTATTGTGGGATTTGAGCACACAGATTTTGTCCTATGAACATTCAAGTACTGATGGTTCAGTATTTCAATTATGTGGATACCTGAGTACATCTTAGTTAATCACGGATGTTTGAAGAATAATCAATTTTTAATAATAAATTCTATTTACAGTTAAAATTGATATACAACATTCAATAACAGACTAAGTTATGAATCACATGGAACTTTTTGTTTTTTTAAATTAAGGAAAAATATACATTTTACTTACCAAGGCAGGCCAAAATCTGTCTTTATATTTCACCCAGACAACATCATCCTCACCATAACCATATTCTAAATAGAAAAAAAAACACAAAATTTATGGATATTAAATTGATTCAGCATATTTTGATAAATAAAGTATCTTCTCTCATGAGATATCATTAGATAACAGCTAAATAAATTGAAAATTTTGAAGCTATAAATAATTTAATAGCTTTCTTTGGCTTATCTGATTATCTTGATTTTATGCCTCCCTCACAAGTTAGCTAAATAACCAAGAAGTGTAGAACTAAAATATTGTTTTTAAAAGATAACTTTTCTCTAATTTTATAGAATCATGTCCAGAAGAATAAGAATTTCATCACAAACCCTCTGCCTTTACTTGCCCAACTGTCATATTCTAAAATTTTGCAAAGATAACTGTAATAAATTTATTCTTAGTTCTTATTTTTCTAATATTATAAAAGAAAACGTTCACATCAAAAATAATACAGTGGTACCTCGACTTACGAGTTTTTCGAGATATGAGCATTCTCTCGGTAGATTTTATGCTTCAAGTTACGAGCTAAAATTCGGGTTACGAGCAAACTTCAGATATCCCACCGCTAGTCTGAGCAGCGAATGCCATGTTACATGCTCATCAAATGAGAACACAAGAAGTATATAATATTTACAACCTTTATGTATAATTATTATACAATTGTATACATATTATTCTGAGACTACTATCCATTCTTAAACCGAGAGATTAACACTCAACAATTACCACCCAGGGCAGCTTGCTCTGCCCAAACTTGAGTCGCCCTCTGAAACCGAACAACGCCCAAACTCTCTCGCAGAGAGATAGCTTCAATTCCCCCCCCCCCCCCTCACACACACACTGGAACTCCCCATGGGGTCTAGGGAATGGGATGACCTTGGTCCTAAGATCGTTAGCTCTCCCCCTTGTATGGATTCTGAGAAAACATTCTTCAGATTCTCAGAAAGAAGAATCTGGACATTACAGCCACAGTGAACAATGCAACAATCGTCCAGCTTCCATGTCTCACTCGTTCACTTTAAGACAGTAGCTGGAAATAAAAGCGAAAGTGAGGAAAGCGGGGTGAAAAGGTCAAAAATCAACGATTTAATTTTTCAGTTCAGCCTTTCTCCTCCTCTTCCATCAGCATCTTCAAGTCTGATCTCCAAGGTAAATGTTGTACATTACACTTAATAAAACAAATTTATTGCATTACATTCTATTGTATTGCATTTTTATACAATGTTCGTCATTTATAAGCACCATTTTTCTTATTTAAAAACATGTAACAAAAATTTGCGGTGTTTTGGGGGAGCCCGGAACGAATTAATGGCATTTCCATTCATTTCAATGGGGAAAACTGATTCGAGATACGAGTATTTCGAGTTACGAGCTCCGTCATGGAACGAATTAAACTTGTAAGTCGAGGTACCACTGTATTTTAATATCATGTTTAAAATTATAAACCCTTTTATAAGCACACAAACTAAGGTCATTCTTTGTCCTAGAAATCTTGGAGCTATATAGTAATTATTAGTTATACAAGGGCCCCCAGTGGTCTGGGGATTGGTAAAAAATATAAAATTCCATAAAAAATTTAAAAAGCTACAACTGTTATCAAACTTTAAGACTCCTCACAGAATTGAATCTCTGAGGGATCGGAAAAAAATGAGAAAACAACTTTAAAATAATCACAGTTTAATTCTTCTAACAGGTGTTAAAACTGTTTATCACATTTTCACAGAACTGGATAGTAGTATTAATGTCAATTATTCTTTTTTTTTAATACTTTTAAAAGAAAAAAATAAATTGTCCAATATCTAAAACCAGTGGAATACTGCATGAATCATCCACAGCTTCTCTCATTTTTATTTCAAACACATTTAATATACATGGCTTCAATTTTCTTATTTATTCAAACCATTTAAAAATTTGTATACAGCATTTTAATTTTTTTTTCAACACTGAAGCACTATGAGAGTTACATATCTATATTAATCAATAAGGATCTAAAATAAGAACAAAATATAGACATTTTATTTATACAATCACTCCTTAGTTAAATACTAAGATAAATTAAGTAGAGGGATGAAAATGATAACTGGATGAACATGAAAGTTTAAGATATTCAAGTGTATTTTTATTTCTTAACTTCTTGGATAGTAATTTGCATCTAAAAATACTACTGTCTCTTCTATAAGAACTGAAACAATTACCTCTAAACTAAGTATTTCAGACAAAAAATTATTTTTACTATATACACACAGTAAGTACAGATGAGATGACTGTACTACCACAAAAAAATTCTGTTCTACAATTAAACACTTTCACAGACTTTGTTGCATTATTCAAAACATGATATACATAAATTATGAAATGGTATATACGTACGAGTCTTCCTTTTCTTTTTATTATCAGATATAAAATCTAAGTCTAAACCTTCTTCTGGATCTTGGTTTTGACCTCCAGAAAATTCACCCTGAGATGAACTTCTTTCATTATTTCTGCCATAAAATAAATAAAATGTATAAAAGATAAAATAAACTATCACTTAACTATTCAAAACCATTAGAGTTTTGACAAAGACAACTGATGAAAATTTTTAAAGACATTCATTTCACTGATTCTTGCGTTAATAATTTACATAACACTAATAATACAAGAGTTCATTGAATATTTTTTAATTAGATCATTAAAATTTTTTTATGTAAAGAAATTTTTGTGTTTTTCAAGTAAAGAAATTCTATATTCTATAACATTATATTGATACACATACAAATGATTATTAAAATTAATATAATTTGTTTTTTATAATTTGTATTGGTGATGAAAAATGAGAGATAATTACTGATTTTATAATCCATTTCATTTAAAATAAACTTAAAAATATTTGTTTAATACACATAAAGATTGATAATCAGCATTGCTACATCGTCAGACAAAAGTCATCATGAATATAGATAGTCATGCCCCTCCTCAAAATTGTGGTTTAAAACCTTTCCATAAAAACATTGATAAAAATACCATGGTGTCACATTACTTTTTAAAAATTTATTTTACTCTATAATTCAAACATATTTCTAAGCTTGAATAAACACATATCTTTTATTTTAATACCATTACAAGTTTTTTCATTTTTCCAATAGTTACTTTTGTGCCTTCAGAAACTAACAGAAAAATAATTTTTAACGTGCAGTTATGTTCCTCAATAATGGTCCTTCAGAATGGAAAAAACTGCCCTGCATCACGGGTTATAATTTTGGCAGCACACTAAACCCAACAGCAATAAACAGTTAAACAGAAAAGTACCAAAATGTGTTAAAAAAAAAAAAAAAAAAAAAAAAAAGGAGGGGGGGGGGGGGTAAGCAATGATGAGTAAACCTATGTTAATAATCCGCGGTAGTTTCGTTAGAAGAGACTGCCTGAAATTTTTTTTTTTTTCCTAATTTATCTTGCTACTCTTCCCATTTTCTACTTTATAAAACCATCTTAAAATGTCCAGAAATACTTTGAAGGAAACTGCGAAGTACAATAGAAAATTGGTGAAATTTTCAAAAAAGTTTTTAAAGATCTTCTGCAAGGATTTTATATTATTCAAGAAAACAAGGTGACTAGTAGATGACAAATTTCCTCTTCACAAGAGTTTATTCACAAATCACAAAATGGGCTATGAGGGAATGATAGAAAGTATGCTGGGAGCAGGGGATATCAGATAAGATTCTTAGTACAAGTGAGCTAAAGGCTGTGTGTTGACTCTTTGATGCCCCAACAGAGCAAAATAATTCTACTATCAATATTCATCATTACAGCAATTTTATAGCTTGTGAAGCAAAATCAAATGCAAGCTCAAAAATTTCATTGATTTTTAACTTTTTATAAGCTTTTATGTTTACTGTTAAGTTTACTTTAGTGTCAAATTCATTAAATTTATTTGTAACTTTATTATAGTTGTTTATCACAAACAGTTTTGTTCAATCAGAAAATTAAACCTATTTTTTCCTCTAAAAAGGTTGTATGAGAGATGGTCCCAATCAATTTTTCTTTCTTTTTTTGACAAATGGTCCCCCTGGTCTGAAAAGGGTTAAGAACCACTGGCCTGTAACAACCTGATTTCACAACTAGGCTTAATTTTAATTTTTTTTCAAGCATTGGATGGTTATTCTCCCAAAAACTGTGATTTGATCGCAATTAGATTTTAAAACTTCAGTTCAATAGTAGTTTCCTTAATCAAAAAATGAATCTTTAGAAATTCAGAAAAGTCATAGTTTCATCTTACAAATTTTCAAAGTTTAATACCACACAATGATAAAATTCATAACACTTTCGGGACCTTAGTGATTGGTTATTGAAATTCTTGACTTCATAATTTTCATGACCAGTATTTACCCAATTCAAATGCACATACTGATAGAAATAAAAATTCAAAGATTATTATAGTAGTTTTAATTACAATATTAAAATTTGCTTTATTAAGGAAACAAATACCCTGTTGAGCAAATATACTTTTACAAACTAACCTCTTCTTTTACACTTGATTATTTAATGCTATATTAGTTTTATTACATTAAAAAAAGGTTTAACTGTAAGCGAGGAATTCAAAATGTTAGGTATATCAGAGATTAAAGCTGCATTCCCCCCCCCCCCTCAACATTTTCCACACTGACTTCTCACAGATGAATTACATAAATGAGAGATTAAAAAGTTCACAAATTACATTTTAGTATTATTTTAAACCACTTCTTACAGACATTTAGGGCATTAAATATCTGAAAGTTAAAATCTCATAATTTGAAGAAAAGGAAAAAGGGAGAAAGAATTATAAGAATGTCTTTGTTCAGTGTTTCCCATATATTCCTATATGCATTATTTCAGAAAATAATGTAGCTTCTCAAAATACATGTAACAGTTAAAAGACACACTTGTGAACACTTGAAGAGTGTTCAGTGAGCTAGCTAATGGAGTAACATTTTGTCATCATGATTATTCTTAATAACAACAAAAGGTAGGGTGACAAAGCCATTTAGCTAAAAGGTTAGTAATTAAAAAAATATGCTAACAGATACCAAGCTTATTCAAGATGAATTAGGCTGATTCCCTAATTGATCAGATAATAATTAATTTTCTTTTACAAAGAGAATGAAAAGAGAAAATAAATATTGAGCACAAAAGAGATTACGTTAGTCAAACATTTGTACAAAAAAATTTCCTCTTATTAACAATGTAACTAATGATCAATATTTATCATATTTTAGTGTCCTTCAAATTATTTACCTCACAGTGCCGTTGCATCCTCCAGTAATTTTTTCTTTTTCAAAGGAGTCATCTCCTCTAATCATTTGCCTTTTTTCCATATCATTCACACAGTAAGTAAGTACAGGCTGCATGCTTTTGCAATATTTTAAATGTTCAATAAGATTGTCAACCTTTGTAGAGGCAAAAGTACATGAACTACAACAAAAGGTTTCATTCTTCTCTTTACCAGGTTCATCTTGACACCTAACAGTATTTTGATTTAAATATTGTATTTTAGCCTTTTTCACTTCCCGCCTTTTTCTATGGCCTACAGTACTTGTTGATGCACCAACATTATAAGGATGAGAAGATTCACAAGGTCCTAGAAACTGTGAAAAAGAGGTACTAGGCAGCACATTACTTTGCCTAGACTTCAAAAGTTTTTTTCTTCCTCTCGGAATTTGTCTTTTTGTATTTACTTTTACTTTTTTTGATGTAACAGGAGAGCTATGCAACAATCTTTCAAAATCTCTTGTATATTTATTTAACTTACGCTTTCGTTGCTCTGGGCTAAGGAGGGGAGTTGATGATGCAATTGAAGATTTTGAAGCAAAGGATGTACTTGGTTCATTCCTGTTAGCTTCAACACGGGGTTGAAATGATGTGCTCATCAAAACATCTCCCCATGGTATGTTTTCAGAACTACTTGAATCAAAACTATTTTTCTTCGATTCACTATCAGAAATTTCTCGTGTTCCATTCTCAAGAGGTAGTTTGGCTGGCAATGAGCGTGGTCTTAAACTCCGAGTCCTTAGTCCCTGTTTTAAAGGTATGTAAGATTTTTTCTTTCTATTATAAGTAGCTGAGACTTTACTTTGCACATCAGATAATAATAAGTGATCATCAGATTCAGCATTGTTTTCTAGAGAAGATGAGACACTTTCTTTGAGCTGATCTGAATTTAAAGAATTTTCAACATCATTTATATCTTTATCACATTCTGAAAAATTTAAATCATCAACAGAAAAAAGTTCAATATTCTCTTTTATACTTGATTTGCTTTCAACTACATTTTTTTTAACTTTCTTTCTAATGTATGTTTTCATTGGAGTTTTAACTAATGTTTCCTCATTGTATGAAAAATCATCATCAACAGCACTTGAATCAACATTTGTTGCAGCTGCCTTAACTGAACACATTTCATTTTCGCTTTCTTTACTAACTGACTGACTATCTAAAGACTGACTCTCCAGCCCAATATCACTTGTTGAATTTTCCAATTTTTTTTCTGCTAAAACTGTTTTTTCAGAGTCAATTTTTTCTGTATTTTTTATTGATTCAGAATCTAATATTTCTTTAGATGTTGAATTTTGAGTTTCAGTTTCAACAGGCCTATTATCATTTGTATTGCTGTTAAATTCCTCCTCATCAGCATTCTCAGCAATTACAAGATGATCAGATTCTAAATTATCTGGTTGTGAATCCTCAAAATCCATGGATTCACACTGATTTTTTTCATTTTTAGCACTATCATCATCTACATTTAATTCATCTAAATCATACTGGCACTTAGCATCAGGAGATCCCTTATCTTGTAATACAGGAGATGGAGTAGTACTTTTCTTTAAATATGACTTTTGGGATTTTGATTTATATTTATATAAATACTTCTTGTTAAGAAATCTTAAATCATTTTTTGATGTAGATGTACCATGTTCATGTATATCTGCATCCTCATTGTCAGAAGTACTTAATTCACTGTCAGCATCAGCAGGAACTTTGTTCATCCTTAAACAGGTTCTTTGGTTAATGCCATTATCTTTTAACATGTGACTTTCTTCAGCAGTAAAATTATCTGTAGTTGTAACAGATGGATTGCTATTCTCACTGGCTTCTTTAAATTCATCATCTTCAACCACTTCAATACACGAGCCAGCATGGCTGTCATCATCATCAACCCTGATATCTGCTCCAGCCTCTCCTAATGGATTATCCTCCATGCCTAAACTATCAACAACATCTAATTTTTGGGACTTTTCAATGAAAGTAATGGGAGAATCATCATCCTCAGGAGAGCAGTCTAATTCCATTTCTCTGCCAGCAACATTAGTTCTTGGACTTTTAGATTCATTGCTGTCATCTGCAAGTGATAGCTGATTATTTTCCTCTAAACATTCCCTTGAACATTCTTCAAGCTGTTTAGAGTCAGATGGCTCCTCATCAAGGCTGTCATGAAGGGACACTCTTGAGATTCCAGAGGAATATAACATTTCAGAAGGTAATTCGCCTTCAGCATTATGATAATTTTTAACAGATGAGAAATCAGATGGTGAACTGTCTTTTGTTTGATTTTCTAATGAATTGTCTTGAAGCTCAGAAGAGGTAGTATGAATAACAGAAACAGTATTGTCAACAGCTCGTGTGGATGTACATGACAAAAGAGAGGAAACATCAACTGATTTAGAAACAGCATTAGAGTTACAATCTAAATGATTATTTTCACTGTCATTCACTGTACTCGGCAAACATTCAGAATTCTCAGAATCCTGAACTTCCTTACTTGTCACAGTAAGATTTTCATTTGGATCTTTAGCTACATCATTTTGGGTAACTATAACAGAAGTTTCAAACTCACTCAATGATTCAGCATCTTTAGTAGATTCACTTACAGCTGTAGTGCTGCTCTTTTGATCTGCTGATTGCAACTCATGAGCAATGCAAGCAAGTTGCATTAATTTGCGGTGTTTAGTTTCTTCTGGTGCAAGCACAACTGTTGGGTTAGGAATGAAAAGCATTTCAGTGCTATCATTTTTTATCTGAGCATTATTTGAAACAGACCAGAGAGGTTGTTCAATACTCACAGAATTAATGGGAGAGCACTGGTTTTCACTGGATATATTAATAAGTCCCCCACTATTTTCAATATATACATGCCTTTCTTCATGTTCTTGAGGTACTTCCTCAGTTTCAATAAATTCTAACCCTTGTGAATGTTCATCCATTACTAATGCACCATGTTCTTTAAGACCATCTTCAAAATTAACTTCATCAGAATGAAGGACAGATGCATGAGCAAAAGTCTGTTCCAGTGGCTGGCCATCTGGATCCTCACTCACAACTACAATAATCCCATTTCCATCATCATTTTGAGTCAAAATCAGTCTCTGCCCATTCAAGTTAAACCCTTCTGAATCTAAGATTATAGTGGCATCTTCACTGCCAGGATTTCGAACCTCAAGATATCCATACACTTGTTCTCCACTCTGATCTTCTTCATTTTGACTAGAAAGAACTTCTGAGTTGCAGTCTTCATATTTTGCAACAACAATATCTTCCATTGAAGCCTCTAAATTCTTAGAATCAAGAGAGTCATCAATTGAACTTGCTTCAGTAGACTCCATTTCTTACACCGTGAAGACCTAGGAAAAAAAGAAAAATAAGAAGTGATATAGAAACCAAATATACAATGTGTCCATCAATATTTTATATTAACAATTTTAAAACATGAAAAGGACCACAGGAATTATGCTTATTTTGAAAGCAAACAAGTACAAAAGTGCACACACATACATTGAACCTTGAATCATATGAATATTGCTATAATTTGAAGCACTAATACAATAAGTAAAATTCTTGCTGGGTCAATCAAGAACAGTATATACTTTGAAATAATTATGTATATTAATTATATTAAAATATTTATGTTAATTATTTATTTTAAAATATTTACTTCAACAGAAATTAGTTTAATATTACTAATAGACAAAAAATCAGAAGTAATTAAATAAAAGAAGAAATATCGAGAATATATATACAGTGGAACCTCTATTGTTTTTCATGGGACTGATTGAACTGAATGATAAATGTGGGAAAACTCTGGATGCAGGAACATAACAAAGAAATATCATCATTGGGATTGGATGAAATAACTATACATGAGAATGGTGATTAGGGAAACAATAGATCGAGGTTCCACTGTATATATTATACAGGTTGTTCACACTTTAAGGAAACGATTTTGATAGCTAAGTTATATGCATAAATGCTGTATTTTTTGCGGTGATTTGCTTCTATCTGACAGCCATGGTTCTTGACAATAGCTCTAGCTCAAATTTTCCCTGAAAGTAAACTTTTTCTTAGTAGTGTCATGTCAATTTTACCCCTATTCCTCTTGGACCATTTTCCAAAGTCTGTTCAGTGTTCTTGCATGCCGTTTTCCTAAGGCTCATTTTAATAAACTGAAAGCACTAAAGTCCATTGGAGAAGCGTCAGGTGATTTTACAGGTATTTCATTAAATGGGATACACTTTATTCCTGTTTCTGATTCTTTCTTTATTAAATAAGCAGCAGTTGATTTTGACATGTGACTAGAGGTTTTGTCTATATGAAGCTAACTTTATCAATGTCCTTTCCATATAAAGCTGGAATTTCATCTTCAAAAATATTCTGCTGATTCTTCTTCAAAAATATTCTGCTGGTTCTAAAATATTCTGCTGATAGAAGAGTGAATTAATTTTGGCTTTACTTGAGACGTTTTTTATTTTTAATTTGCCGTTGTAACAAAATCCTGCAACTATCATGAATCCCTTTGGGAATTTTTCTGTACACTGACAAGACCATTTCGTACGGTCATTCCCGTCAGTAGAGCAATAGAAAATTGATCTTTTTTTTATTACAGTCACTTAAATACACCAATGTTTCATCGAGTCTGACCACAAATTTCCATTTTACAGCAGCTGGTGTTTTTCATATAATTTTCAACAATTTGTTTTTCTTTCAGCATTATGATTTGGAAAAAGCAGATGAACTTTAGGTTTAAACATATTTTTTAACTTCAAATCTTTATGAATAATTTTACTTACAGAATCAGAAGACATTCCTAGTTTCGATGCAATGGATCTTTGAGTCTGCAGATTTTCTTTTAGGATCAGACTTTACTTTCTTGATAATTACTTGCTTTTGAATAGTCTTAGGATGAGGTTTTGCGGTCATATTTTCATTTTTACTTTCAGTTAAGATTTTTTTCCCTTTCAAATTTAATATATTATAAATACCTTTTTTTGAGATGCCATAACCATGATTTTTACACCACTTTATAATTTGTTGACACAAATATTTCTCTCCTTGGAAAGCACAGTTACGTAACCTTTGAGCCATTTATCAATTTTAGGAACCATTTTCCAAAAAACATTTATTTTACATTCTAATCAAAACAAAACAGTAACAGATGATTATTCTGAAGTTGCCAAACTTTTATCTCAAAATGCATACGACAAAAATAAATTAAAAATCATTTTCATGAAGTTTGAACGACCTTCTGTATATATATTGGTTTGCATAAAATAATAGTCTTAGCATATTATTTTACAATTCAAAAGGATAATAGATCAAGGAATACTTAATTCCTAGAAAAAGGTGTAGCGACATTCACATCTATATTTTTTTCAACCTAAGCTATATCTATTTTGAAATACAACCCAAAAAAAAAAAAAAATTTATAAATTTTAAATTAGCCACTAGTGAGAATGAATAAATTTTAAACAAACAAAAAATGTTTTTAATGAAAATGAAAATTTTTTAAACTATTTTCTTTTAACTTTATCACATTATTTTCTTTATCATATATATATATATATATATATATATATATATATATATATATATATATATATATAACAGTATAAGTTTGAGAATTTTGGGTTTATTAAAAAATAAGTAAAGTATACATTTTAAAATGTATCGGAAAAATCAAAATTTAACATTAAGTCCGTAATGACTGTTAGCATTCTAAACTGTATATATCATTAAATAAAAATATTTGTAACTATTAGACATTTGGCAGACAATGTTCCTTTATATCTCAGAAATTTCAACATTAACAAGATATACAATTTCACTAATCTCCCGAAGGGATGAATGCTTATTGTATCATACTATAACTAACTAACTAACACACACACACATATATATATATATATATATTATAAAGATATCAAAGAGATAAATTACAATAATTACTACCTCTTGAATATTATCTAACTTGAAATCATTACATAGAAAACAATTAATTGGTTTACTAATTAGTGCACAGATAAAAATACCCTTTAAAAATAGATAAAGCACATTGATAGTATATAGCACTGCACTTTCTCTTATGCACTAACAGCACCCACCCACGTATAGAAAAAAAGTTATCTTTTAATAGGGCCTCATAAGCATTTTTAAAATTCAAATAGTTCTATAACATTTGATATGATAGAAAAACAATTTTAAACAGACAGTCTGACATAAATAATAATAATTCTAACTTGAAGAATAATAAAAGAGACAATTTCTATTTAGTACATGCAAACATAAGCATAACTTTGTGTTAATAGAAAATGAAGCTAAATAAACACATCCAATTTAATGGTATTGATTGCTTTCATTTTTGTAATGTCAGAAATTTTAAATTTAATTATTAATAGATTTTTTAAAAATAAAATAGTTTCAGAGTTATAAGTAGAGTATTAATGCAAAAAAGACATTTTACGCAGAAAACAGTTTACACTCCCACAAATGTACTTGAGTGTATAGTATGTATAATGTAAATTTAGATCAATGCAATGTTTGTTTTATAAATTTATACATGTAATATGATTTCCATAGAAGACACTTCAAGACTGCACTTGATGTCATACAGACATCAAGTGTAAACACTATTTATTAAAAAAACCTGATTTCTAAAAAAGTGTCAAACCATCATATACACAACAAAATTTATTTCAGACAACAAACCTTTGATACCAGAATTCTTCCAGACATGGGGAAACCCACAGCAAAACAGATGAGAAAATAAAAAGTATTGATTCCATTATTATTATAATGACTACAAAACTCTCATTCTTACATAATTTAATAGGGCAAAAAGAGTAAAGATCTGGAAGTTTTGTATTTGGAAACACTGATTTGAAACATTCTAAATATTTATGGAAGTAATGAAAACAAAATTGTAGAGAATTATTAAAAAATAATAAATAAAGAAATAAATTACAACATACTGCGAAACTGATTCTGCTCTACTTTATTTCTTTTACTATTCAGATGATTTTTTTGTTAAGTATCCAATAGAAATAGACTAAGAAATTTTGCTGTGATTATTTTAATGACATATTGTACTTAAAATTCTTGGCTGGGAAAAAGTTGCATGTCCATGATATCTGAGTAAATGTGAAATTTTGAAAGTCCAAGGATATTACTACATATATTCGCTTAGATATTCCAACCTCTTTTTTCAATATCAGCTGCTTATTCTTTTAGTATATTAAGTAATGTAATTAGGATGGTAAATTGTAAAATAGGTATGAAGATTTCAAATATGAAAATGCAACTTTATCAAGACAAAAAGAATGCTTTTTTAAGGACTCTTTAAGGGAAAGTATGAAATATATACCTCACAACCTATGAAAAATAAATAATAAATAAAATAATTTTTTTTTGTTTTTAAATGGCAAAATTAGTTCACTAGAATGCTTTTAGAAGGTGATTCAAATTTTTTGGAAGATGTGCATAGCAGTAAATAGCAAAATTTCTTATAGCCATAATGCTTTGTTTCAGAAATTGTGACCATGTATCCATAGGGGGCACTGAATAGTGTTTTCTATAATGCAGCAAGCAGCTTCAACATTAACCTTCGAAAAACTAACAAAGAGCCTTTTACATTTTAATAATGTATTAGAGCTAAATTCTGCAAAAAAGTTTAGAAGTGACTTCTCATAAGAAGTACATTTAAAATAATCTTACATAATATCAATATACAAATATTAAGATATTATATAAACTGTTAAGGGTGTCTAGTCAGAGCTCCTGAAAAATAGAGCAACATAGATAAAAAGTTGAGGAAGGGCAACTCATGAAAAATACTCGCAATTGAGAAAAGGTACTTAAAACTTTTTATTCTTTTTCTTTCTGACTACCCCTTGTATCTGCTTGCAAAAAAAAAAGTTTCTTCTTGTGGTAAATCTACACCATATGAAACAAGGTAGAGTTTTCAGCTGTAATGTTATAACTCATCGAGATAGAAATAGAAATGAAGGGCACTTCCCCGCTATTCGTTTGATTATATTTTTAAGAAGACCCCTGATTTTGAAACTGGGGGTGATATAAAAATTTAGCTGAGAAATTTAAATTCACGATTATAGTATTTTAAAAAGATCATATATTACTTTAACAGAGAGAAAACTGATGCCAATCTTTCTATTTCTAAAATTTTGCAACAATGGCAGAATTAAGATAATCCATTTAAGAATTCACGATTATAGTATTTTAAAAAGATCATATATTACTTTAACAGAGAGAAAACTGATGCCAATCTTTCTATTTCTAAAATTTTGCAACAATGGCAGAATTAAGATAATCCATTTAAGAAACCAGACAAGAACTTAATAATTTGTATAGTCTAAATCTTATATTTTAAAGTATTCAAACACAAGAATTACAGAATTAGAACATACATAGCTTTGCCCGGCTATGCTCGGACCCCACAAAAGAAAAAAAAGGCCCTTTTCAGGGCCATACAAATGTTCCTGTCAATTCCCGTCGCCGCCGACAGATGGCTGCACCATACGGGGGATATGTCGGCCATGTTTTCTCAGGATGAGTGAAGCGGTGAAGTACTTTTAGAATTAAAATACCTTTAAAACTATTTTAAAACTTCCAAACTAATCTTAGAATTATCTCCAGGCTTCAAAACAGAAGTATACGAAGTTTCAACCAGATTTGTCAAGAAATGTAGATTTGTATACCTTACATACATACATACATAGAGACACTCTGCTTTATTTATTTAGATTAATAATATGTATACAAAACAGAAACAAGATATTAATAATCTTTTATTCATAATATTAGATTTTATAGATAAAAAAAATATTATCTAAAAGTAATAAAAATGATCATAATTAAAAGTTAACAGTAAAATCAATATAAATTTTAAATGCACATTATGCATATCAAGTTATAATTCAAACTTTGTGAATCATTCTGAAAAATAGATAAACACTTACCATTAGAATCTCTAGTTTCATATACTTGTAGACAGAATAAGAAGGGTAATAACAATAAATACTGAAGTAAAGGATAGGAGTGAGAAAGTAGGTAAATAATATTTTGGGGTTACAAGTGAAACACAAAGTCAAAATTATTGATTTTTGGATTTTCGGCTTTTTTTGACCAGAAAAAGAAGATTCTACTGGTGAAACCCACTAAGTCATATCTTTATTTATTTCCTCTTTTTTTTTTCAAAGTTTTGTAATCACATTAAGTACTCTAGCCTAGTAGTTTGTATAAGTAAAACACACTAACCATCCTGAGAATAATATAAAAAGAATCATGAGAATTATATAAAATAAGCATAGGAGAGCCAAGACTGGTAGACTGGTTTGTAGTTAGCAACAAAAATGCCAGTGCCATAACTTAATTTGATTTAATAATGTTAGTACCAAAGAAGTTGAGAAAAAAATCTTTGATCAGCGTTTTCTCAAAATCATGTTTTTTGACTTAAGTGTGTTTCACCTGTAACACCACGATATGGTCTTTTAAAAGGAGGGAAAAAAGGCAGTTAAGGCTCTTTGTAAAGTCTCTAAATAGTAGATTGGTCCTACATTTAAATGCAGAAGAGGCTGCAAATCGTAAGAAGATATTAAGCTTGATGAGAGGGGAAAAAAGTATCTTTTTTTTATGAATATGTCAGATATTTTATATTTTAAATTCTAGAATCAAATTCTATAATTAAATTATGTTTCTCCCTACAGTGAAAAAATAACCGTTCATTTGAACAAAAATAGAAGATATTATTTCAACAGATGCTAATTTTAAATTACTGTATCTCCACCATCATACATCTAACCTATATTACAGACTCCATGTCATCTTAGGTAGGTTAATCACTTCTGCTTAGCTTGATAATTTTTTTGAGGAACAGTAGAGATAGTCTGTGATGCCTAGTTTCCTTACTGTCTTATCAAACCCATAAAAATAATGGAATACTATGTCTTAATTTCACTAAATATAAAATAGATATATATTTTTGTAGTGTGTAAAACAACTGTGGGAACATTAAATTTTTACAGTATAAAGGCAATTACTATTTCTTTCCTGATACTTAAAAAATGTGAAAGAACACATTCAAGTATAGCTTGAATTAAAATTAGATATAGATGAGGGAATTTTTTTTAGAAAGTAAATGTATAGAAATAGAAATAATTTATACAGCTAAATATTTACTTACCTGTGACATAAACATTAAAAAGAGCATCTTACTATCTTCAACACTTTAAGTAACTGAATGCTATCGGTCAAGCAAAATATTAAGATGAAACCTAGTCAATAAAAGTTATAATTTAGGTATCAAAAAATCAAAAATCCATAAATATATGCAAGTATGCAAGGATCAAACATTTTTAGTTAGGATGTTTAAATTTTACATCATAAAATAAGACTTTTGATTAGACGACAAATAATTACAATAATTAATTGTTTTATCTATTTTCTTAAATGCAAAAAAATAAAAATTATTTTTCTCTCTCTCTAGAACAAAAGAATAAAGATAGCGATAAAATTTTGGTATAAAAATGCAAGTATCTGTTTTGAACAAAAATAACTTGTTTAACCAATATCATATACTATAAAAGCTTATGACTACTAACACCTAAGTGAGCTAATCTATATTTTGAATAAAAACAAGTAAAACAAATTAATTAGATTGTTCAGATGCTTTGACATGTATGCTTATGACAAAAGCAAAAATAATAGATGATTCTTCCGAAGTTGAACTGAGCAATTGTATGTGTATATAAATAACTGATTAAATTTCAATCTATTAATTTACAATAGCAGATTTAAAAAACTATTAACCATAAAATATCAAGTCAATACAAAAATTAATAAAAGAACATTAATTTGAAACATTTAATCTCATATTAATTAATAAATATCAGTATTTTGAAGCTTATGTAGTGGAAATGCAAACTTAGTCACTTCAGTCCAGTAAGTTATCAATGAGCAATGAAAACAAATACAGTTCGCTCTCTGTTTAACGACGATCTCTATTTAAAAACAATATTTCCCAGTCCCCGCCCCTCCAACATTATGGGAAATGTTATTTTCCCCCAAATTCTGTTTAAGGGTGATCTCTATTTAAGGACGATTTTTCACAGTCCCTTGGAAGTCGTTAAACAGAGAGCCAACTCTAATTATTCCCAGGCATGATAGTTTAGTCCAAAGCAGACAAAAACATATCTCACATTCCTCCCATAGCAGTCCTTACACACTAAAATAATTCTCATAAGTCCATTCAAAGGCCTCTGGTTTCTTAAAAACAACATTATCAATTACCAGAATGATATGAATACATAGGGAAATGTTCTTCAAAACATTCATTGTTTTAAACAGTCAAAATGGTAGTCATTAAACATTAGTTATAAGTTAAAAGTCTATTATAAATCATATAGTTTGCTTTTACATCAATCATAAGACGTATATGATAGTGCTTACAGAAACTTAACGACAGATCTTCGAAAAAAAAAAAAAAATAGTTCTTAGTAATCCACAATAACTCAAGAATTTTTTCAATATAGTTTTGAAGAACTAAACTATCAATCAACAGGCTAACGTATGTATATATAGCTGAAGATTATCTAGTATTGTACTTTTAATATATAACACAAAATAGTATTGGATGAAATTCTACTACACTACGATCATTTACCAAGAATTTGACTAGGATAAAATCTATTAAACTTACACAGACTTACCCTGATCTGCTAAATTAGCTAATAAATATGTTGATCTATTATGGTTTGCCTCAAACATCAGTATTTGACCAGTAATTCAGTGTTTCTTAGTGAAAAAAAAAGTTTTCAGCTGAATTTTTGGATGTAGACTTATTTTTAACATTAATCCTATTAACATACAAAGACGTCTCAGAGAAGCCATGCGTTTCTAATGCCATTGTAAACATTCATGTCTCTCAGATACATGTAGGTTTAAGAAATACAAACATTAAGACAAATGTTATATAAGTGTTGAGTTGATAAATATAGTAGTTTTTGGTCATAAACTGAATTTTATGAAATTCGAAAGTCAAAGGGTTAAACAATAAAATGTACATCATTTCTAAAATATTTTCACCTTTTTGGCTATTTTTTTTTTTTTTTTCGTAATAAATGTTATTACAGTAGTACCATTTTCAGCTAAAGAGGATTAATAATATGTATTTTAGAACTTCAACTATTTTTAATATTTAAAATTGAATTTGTCATTTTTAAAATGTTCTATTTAATTTTTTCATAAAATTTACATCAAAACATAATTTTAAGAAAAATTTTAACTGTAAAATTTTTGTTATAATATTTACTAATGAAATATAATATGCTAAAAATATTATGGACTTCCAACTTCCACTTACTTATTTGATATTTAAATATTGAACTTCAACAAACTTTTTAATATATGAGTTGAAATATCAACACTGAAAATTATTTTTGGTACTCTCTGAAAGAACTACATGAATGATCTAATTAAATTATATGCCAAAAGCAAGATAAGAATTAAAAAGTCTGTATAATCCGAACAGCAAAAATCCTCAAAAAATATTCTAAGTAACATAAGAAAAATCTTTAGATACAAATTATCAACTTTCAAAAGAAATATAATGAAACTGAGCAGCATCATTCTTCCAAGACGTACAAATAAAGTTATAAAGCATTAGGGCAGGCTAGTTACAAATTTCCCAGAACACACTAAAACAGAGACGATATAATACACCAACTAAGATCCTATATTTTTTTGCTATACAGTATTTTATAAATGAAACTATCCCATTTAAATAAAGAAAATGTAATTACCTCTCTCAACTAAATAAGGCTCTCACTGCAAATGCCAAACAAGAAAAACTTTATATTAACTTACCTTGTTGCAAAAGAAATGGTTAGTTAAATAGGCTAGGTAGGGATTAAGATACAACATTAACTATTAACTACACAAAATTTAGATTAAGAGTTAGGGAAAATATTATATGAACTTGAAGCATGCAAAGTATTAGAGCTAAGTATGATCAAAGATGCTATTCCATTATTCACTCCAGAATCAGATTTCTAATCAAACTTGTAATTCACAATCTAACTAAGATTTAATCAACTTATCCCACAACTGAAAATTTGACATCAGAGTTTAACTAGAAAATAAGGTTTTATGATCATTTCTCTTATGAAACTCACATGGTACACACAAACATTGACATGTGTATTTGAAAAAAAAAAGAATTACAAAGCACTTTGCGGATCTCAATAACAACTTGCGTTGATTATACCATAATTTTAAGCCATAGTTGGGGGAAAAATGCTTTTCATTTTTACTTACAAGCATGCTTAAACACAGCAAATACAAAACCAAAATTTAAGAAGTCTATTGATAAAATCCTCATAAAACAAATAAGATTTACCTCGAAGCAGAATAACCTTGTTCCTCTAGGTAAAAATTTTCATGGATTGTAAAAACCTATCGACATTAACTATCAATCATTGTAAATCATAGACACACAGGTGATCTATGCTGGACGGCCATATTGGTTGGCAGTCTCATATAATTAAAGTACACTTATATGATTAAAAAAAATTTGCAAACAAATGCACACGAAAGGAAGACTAAATATATGGATAATTCGAATGCTCTAACAAGCTGTCAAATATGTTCATTCAATAAAATCAAAGATATATCACTCCGTAAATACAACATAAATACACATCAAAATTGTTTGATAAAACAATGTTGCCATTTTGAGCTAAGAATTCACGCATTCAGTGAGGAGTTACAGTAAAACCATGGGTTAATAAATCTTGGAAATCTGCAAAGTAAAATATATTTTTGAAAGTAAAAGACAAATGTATTTGTTTTTTCTATCTGTAAACTATATCTACCGCACTCATTCTCTTTGTGCATAAGAAAATTTAGAAATTCCCTAGAAAAATCTTAAATTTTTCCATCTGTAACAGGAAGATAAAAGCAGAATTGAAAGACAACCTTGTTAACAGTAAGGGCCTGTTCACATAGGAATCCGTAGCGTTGCGTTAAGGAAAACATCACGTTGAGACAAAATAAACCAATCATAGGCCTCCAAACGATTAGCAATGAAATTTTTAACGCCTATGATTGGTTTATTTTCGTCTCAACGTCATCTTTCCCTTAAAGCAACGCAACGGACTCCTATGTGAACAGGCCCTTAGGGACTGTTCACACAAGGACCTGTTCACATAGCTGTCCGTGCGTTGCGTTAAGGAAAATATGACGTTGAGACGAAAATAAACCAATCATAGGCGTGAAAATTTTCATTGCTAATCGTTTGGAGGCCTATGATTGGTTTATTTTCGTCTCAACGTCATCTTTTCCTTAACGCAACGCAACGTAACAGACTCCTATGTGAACAGGCCCTAAGGGCCTGTTCACATAGGAGTCCGTTGCGTTGCGTTAAGGAAAAGATGACGTTGAGACGAAAATAAACCAATCATATGCCTCCAAACTATTAGCAATGAAATTTTTAACGCCTATGATTGGTTTATTTTCGTCTCAACGTCATCTTTTCCTTAACGCAACGCAACGGACTCCTATGTGAACAGGCCCAAAGAGTCCGTGCGTCGCGTTAAGGGAAAGATGACGTTGGAACGAAAATTAACCAATTATAGGCGTTAAAAATTTCATTGCTAATTGTTTGGAGGCATATGATTGGATTATTTTCGTTCGAAACCGCCTAACTCGATGACTAAGGGCCTGATCACATAGGAATCCGTAGCGTTGCGTTAAGGAAAACATCACGTTGAGACAAAATAAACCAATCATAGGCCTCCAAACGATTAGCAATGAAATTTTTAACGCCTATGATTGGTTTATTTCCATCTCAACGTCATCTTTCCCTTAACGCAACGCCACAGACTCCTATGTGTACAGCCCTTAGCGATTGATTAGAAGTTCTTTAGGATAGTATGAAACATTCTATCTTTCATATCGTGTTGTGACTTATGTCTCTTGGGCAGAATATTCTAGACCAGACCCATACTTACAGTCGGCCGCAAAAATATATAAGCACCGGTACCCCTTTGAAATTTTACAGGATCCATGGTTTGCCAATTTTTTGGGGATGTGGAGGAGGTGGGGAAAGGAAAGGAATGACGATGTATTATGCTTTAGAATAATCCTGAGGATTATTCTAAAGTATAACACATCGTTGAAAATAGATTGTTGACTGAGAACACTTTGTAAGTATCACTGGAGTTACGGTTGAATCTTTTATTTTTGATAATATAGTTGATATTACAGGAGGTACAATTCGAAAAATAAGCTTATATTTTTAACTCTCAAGCCTTTTGTGATTAAAGATGTTTTGATTTAGGATGGGAATTCTTTCTAATGCCATTCCGTATCACTGGAGTTGCGGTTGAATCTTTTTTTTTCTAATAATATAGTTGATATTACAGGAGGTACAATGCGTAAAATAAGCTTATATTTTTAACTCTCATGCATTTTGTGATTAAAGGTGTTTGGATTTTTTAGGATGGGAATTCTTTCTAATACCATTCCGTATCACTAGCGTTGCAATATGTTTGGATTTTTTTAGGATGGGAATTCTTTCTAATGCCATTCCGTATCACTAGAGTGGCAATATGTTTTGATTTAGGATGGGAATTCTTTCTAATGCCATTCCGTATCACTAGAGTTGCAATATGTTTTGATTTAGGATGGGAATTCTTTCTAATGCCATTCCGTATCACTGGAGTTGCAATATGTTTTGATTTAGGATGGGAATTGTTGTGTTTTTAGGAAGAACAAACAACAGATTTTTTTTTAAATATATAAAATAAACCTTTTATTTTGTTTGTTGTTGTTGTTATTAAAAGGACGTTACATAGCTTTCTAAATTTTTAAAGAGTTCGTCAAAGTCTTCCGACATGTTTAAAAAGTTTGGAGTTTGAGGTTCTTCCAAACAAGTCTCCATGATCAATTGATCCGAATTGATTTTTTCAAAGTCCATTTGGCTCGTCGACGAGTCCATATCGATTTGTTCCAAATCCGTGTTCTTTGTCGACAAGTCCATAGGTTCAGGGACAAGACTGTCTGAGGCGGATGAAAAGAAGGTATTTCAAGTGGATTCGTCTGTGATTCGGCATCCATGACGACTGTGGACGGTGGTTCCGGTTCCGGATCCATGACGACTGACGACGGTTCCGGTTCCGGATTCATGACGACTGACGACGACCGTTCCGGATCCATTTGGGGAGGTTCGAACGAGTGATACACATTACGAACCGGAGACGGCGGAGGTACCATCATCAATTCGTCAAGTCTGTCCAATGCCGGAGTTTGGGGAACATTGTCGTAAATGTTCCTCTTCCGTTTTAATTTGGTCGTCTCCCTCCAATTTCTGCACTCGAAGGGCAATTGCAGGTCGGCTCTCACGACGTCCACAGAAAAGAGAGTCTTTTGGGCAGTCACCCGTACGTAGCACGTTCCCTCCGTCACCCGGTACTTGGATTCGGGTTCCAAGACGAAAAATTTGTAGACGAACTGGTCGGCTGCTCGGAATCCCCTTTTTCTTCGGACGACATCGAAAGATCTGGTCTTTTTTTCAGGCAACACGTAGAAGAAGAGGGGTGCCGTCGTCGTCTGGTAAATGTGACAGGTCCCAGGTTCCACCACACGTTGTACAAAAGTAAAATATTGTTTGACCACGAACGTGTTGTCGTACCTGACGAAGAAAGAATGAAAAAAAAATATGGAATGAGCTCCAATATATAGATATATATTTTTTATTAAAAATAGGTCGTATTCAAATCCCCATTCGAAATGGTACTTACCGAAAACTCACTCGAACGTCCGTGTTTTTTTTTCCTGACACGTCGATCCAATTTCAGACGAGCGGCCACGGCGTCCCAGCTGACAGAATCGTAGTCATCCCAGCGGGTAAAGGATTCTCTGCCAGTCCTGTAGAAATTGGCGATTAAATTTTCACTCCTGTCTTCGAGGGGAGCAAGAAATACCCTGTCGTCCTCCAAATAGGCCGTGGAAATCAAAAGTTTACACGAATCAAAAATATTCCGAAACCCTCTCTTTGTTTCGGGGTGCTGCAGCAATCGGACGGTAGTCGATAGCTTGGAAGGGAAAGCGTCAGCCATATCGTTCACGAGCGAGCGAGGCGAATGGGATGAATGAGAGAATTGCAAATCGGTGTCGTCCTTTTATACAATTCGGAACCCGTTATCTGATAAGATATGACTTTTTATTTTTTTTGTTTTTTGCTTCTTCTTTTTTTTTGTTTGTTTTTAGTTGTCCAATGTTGTGAAATTGTTTTTCATATCAAACAATTTTTTTTTTCCAAGTTTGTTCTCATATTGATTTTTAATAATTGTTAAAAAAGGTTTCATTTAGGATTGGAATGCTTTCTAATACCATTACTGGAGTTGAATCCTCTGATAATATAGTTGATATTACATGTCATTTCTAATACCATCTTTTTTGGACACAATTAGCTAAAAATGTATTATAATGGACATTTATTCCATGATTTTAGGGGGGGGAGGGAGAGGTCATTTGTTAATTATTATAAGGTCCTCCTGTTTGTGTTTCACATCTAGCTAACATTCATAAAGTTCTAGATTAAGAGTCCTGGACCATATAATTTCGTTAAGATTGTAAGTGCTTGTGGATTAAGATTACAGTAAGTGAATTTGGATCCCCTTGAAAAAAAATATAGTTGATATTGCAGGACCATATAATTTCGTTAAGACTGTAAGTGCTTGGAGGTATTAGATTATTTATTTTAGTATAATTATAAAAGGCATCACATTCGAAAGCCAGCCAGCCAGAAAGAAAGAAAAAATCAAACTTAATAAAGTATGAGGATGTATAGAAACATGATTATTCATATGCCAAGAAAGTATGAGTCAGAACAGATACATGAATATATGTACCTTACACAACAATCGAATTTTTACCACTACTGGTAGATACATTAAGGATATATTTAATGCATTGGAATTTTTTTTTCAAAAAGCTGAACAAGGAAAGGGACTGTTTTACAATAAATAGATTATTTATTTTGTTAACAAATACGGATTTACAATTACTAGCAGATACATTGAGGGTATTGTTTTGTTTTCAAAGTACCACCATCGGGTGTTTGTATATCAATAGACTATTGAAAAAAAAAAAAGAATTGAAAGAATATTTTTTGTTTTTGTTTTTTCAAAAAATGCCATCATCGGGTGTTTGTCAGACTGATTGGAGGAAAGAAATATTGTTACTATTGAAAACACATTTCTACAAATGAAACATAGTCGTAAATGAAACAAAGTCTTTTTTATTATTATTTTCCAACGTTGGTAATCATTTTGACGCAAAAAAATGGCCAGAGAACGTCTTTTTTCAAGACGTTCTCTGGCCATTTTTTTACCCCCTTTTTTGTTGTTTTTTTTCGAAATAAAAAGGAGATTAAAAAACAAATACAATTTTTTTTTTAGTTCAGGAATTTGGGATTCACATAGGACCACGGCGGCATGTTCGACAATCTTTCTAAATCTTTGCTGCTGGGATCATAACAGTCGGGACAATCCCAATATAAGTATTTTCGGCGAGTACAATATACGTGGTAAATGTGCCTACATGAAAACATGAAGGCACAATGCGGCGGCACCGGCGTCTTGCATCCCCAACAGTTGAGTACCGTCAGAGCGGCATAGTGAAGAGCTACTGAACTCATTGTGTGTAACACAAGCGGTCGAATGATTCCGAAGCCCAGACGGGTCGCCCTTTTTATACGATTTTCAAACCGGATGTTAAGCACCGGAAAGCAGGTCAAAGTTTGTCCCACGAACTTTTTTTTTCTATACAATGTTGGAATTTTTTTTCTTCTTCCTCTGCTGTAGCAATCAATATAAAAAAATCCAAAATTGGTTTCCATAAATAAAGCAAAGGAGCAATCAATATAGTAAAATCCAAAATTGTTTTTTTAAAATAATCTTTTTTTCTGGAAACATCCTCATATCATCTAAAAAGTAGTAGAGCAAGCGTGCGACAAGTCCTTATACCAACGTTGTCAGCCCTTTGACCATAAAAAAATGGGGGCCAAAAAGATGCTTAACTAAGCATCTTTTTGGCCCCCATTTTTTTTACCCCCTGTGAGAAAAACAAAAGAAATCAACCGAGAGACATTTGTTTCAAGAAACAGGGGTTGAAGTAACATTCCGTGGAACAGGTGTGATATTCTTGGACAAATCCTCTCAGATGGACGAATAGAAGACGATCCTTTCGAGCCTCCTCCAAAAAATTCAGGGCAAATCTGTTGGGATCCCATTCAGGATACCTGTGTAGATCCGGAAGAGGTTTCGAGTCCGTAAAAGTCCGAATTGTCATACATCCCCCGGGGGCAGAATTTCCCGCGATCCAATCTTTCCTGGATAACTTCTTTCACTCGCCTCAGAAATTTGCTTTTCCGACTTTTCAGAGGCTCCCGTTCCATGTACATCATCAGGGTCTGGTAGTTGTACAAACTACCCAATTTTTCGAACCAAAACGTGTGATATTCTTTGTAATCGGCCCGACATACCGGACATTGACGTATACCGCCCTTCACGTACGCTGCTGCCAGGCAAACGTCGTGCATCCTATGATGCGTCGCACACTCTATCATTACAAAAAATATGCTGGATTTCAGCACAGGCTCTTGGCAAATAGCACACACGTCCTCCATCTCGAGTGTCAGAATGCAAAATGAAATGAATTTTCTCCGAAGCGGATTTTTATTTACGCGTCATGTGACGTCAGGAGGTTGCTGATTGGCTATGACGTCATGTCAAGAGGTTTCTGATTGGTCAGATCTTTAAACAATTTGCGAATCCAACTTTGGAAACAAAAAACAATTTCTGATAGCTGTTGATTAAGAATACAATTTTGGAAACAAATAATAATAAAAGAGGAAAAACACGCAATTCGAGTCTTATGCAAAAAAGTCTTATTCCCAAGGTTGTCAAGCATTTCTGTGCAAAAAAATGGCCGGAACGTCCTTTTTTCAGGACGTTCCGGCCATTTTTTTACTCTCCCAACGAGGATGTGGGGGAACCAAATTTAAAGTTCATTTCGTAATTTCGGAATTTTGAAAGTCCCCCATTTTATCGGGGGCAATTTCAGAATGTTTCTAATAGCATTTTCCTCCTTCATTCGCTCTTCTCGCGATAACTTTCGGGCATCAGGACACTGCAGGACAACTGGATTTGCAAGTTTAGCGACTTCCGGAGCCGTGGGACCTTTTTCTGGAATGTCGTCGATGACCGACGCCAATTTCTTACAGGCCTCGACCAACGAAGGATTCTCCGGAGCTGTTATTGAAAAGTCCAATTTCTTCCGACACCTGTCGGTATTCCAAAAAACGCGACGAACGGCCGGTTTCTTCGGAGCTCTGGGACAACTCGGAGCCATGACGTGTGAGATATGCAGACTGGAGCGCGAGCAATCCTTTATATACCCAAACTGATATCGCCAAGTAGCCAACAAGTAGCGCCAAATGCTAAACGATGATACAATATCTTTAAACCAATATGGGTAGAACAAGAAATGGCTGTAGATTAGCTTTGATCTGGAAGATTGTTAAAGGTTAAAAATCAAAGTTTGACTCTGAATCAATATTGCTTAAGACTATAGGATATTGACTATGTATAAGATAAAAAGTCTTGGGGGTAGTATAAATCCAAGTATGACTCTGAATAAATATTGCTTGAGACTATAGGAGATTGAAGATGTCCAAACAATGTCAAAAGAATTTGCGATAATGTTTCTTATTTAGGATGTGCAAACAATACTCCAAGAGTTGATACAATATCTTTACTACAAACTAGCTTGATGAACCAATATCGGCAGAATAAATGGCTGCAGACCAACCGCTCTATATATACTCAGAAAAAAAAAAATATATATATATATATAATTTTTTTTTCTTAATGGAAGATCTCAATTCAATTTCCTGTCAATTTCCTTTCTTTCGATTTGTCTTTGTTCAATTCCTTAATCCTCCTTTTTTTCAATAATCTATTTTCAGCCAACAAGTCCCGAACTCTTTTCGACAAATCCTCTATCCTCCTTTCATACTCTCGAAATTTTTCGTCGTCAGCAGCCTTTTGTTTCAATACACGGTTTTCTTCGGTCAATTCCTCAACCCTCTTTTTCGAAATTCGGTTTTCTTCCGACAATTCCTCAACCCTCTTTTCCAAGTATCGAATTTTTTCGTTGATCAATTGATCTCTTTCCGCGGTCACTTTCGCCAACTCCCGTTCCAAACTCGCGATCCGTTCTCCCGATTTGATTTCCAGACTCATAATCTGTGCTTCCTGTTCTCCATGACGTAGCTTCCACACTTCCGTTTCGCTCTTCAATTTCTCCAACAGAGGCATGACGGCCAGAAGAGACGTCTGTTGGTTCTTGGTCGGCGTCCAAAGATTCTTGCCGACCACGTCATAAAAACAATTATTCCATTCCGCCTGTTTCGCAATCCATTCTTCGTCGGACATGTCCAACAAAGCGAGATCTTTTTTGAAATGCAACTTTAACCCGTTCAGGAGATGCATGTACGCGTCGCTCACGTCCTTGTTGATGTCGAAGGGTTTCCAAAATTTTTTGACGGGCAGTACGACCGATTTCAAAATGTCCTCGATCCTCTCGACAGGTACATGAAATTTCCCCTCTTTCCGAACGCTGTGATCCACGAAAGACAGAACCGACCTTTGACCATTGCGGCGCGTCAATTCTTCCAAAATACCGTCCTCCACGGTCGTAGAAACGGCCAAAGAATAACTCGAAGGGAGCTCGGAACCGATACAAAAATGACTATTGCCGACTACTCCTCCCCCCTGCTGCTCAAATCCACACGAACATCGGCGATTACTCACGTATCCAATCACGTTTTTCAAATGAGCCCACGTCTTGATGACTTTGCTCCTCTTGCACACGTAATTCACGAAAGGTTTCCGAAAGACCTGCACTTTTTCCCAACACTTTCGCATGAAATCGCATCCGTACCCAGCCACCAAAATCATGTGTCTGTGATGCCTGTGGATCGGATGTTTCAATGTACCTCCGTCGCACCAGCACCAAAAAGGTAGTAAGTAAGCTTTATCTCTATAATTGCACATGGCCTTGTAAAACGAGTCGAAAGCTGCCGCCCTGACCATAATATGGTACCATTTCACAGGCCGCCGGAGCACCATGAACTTTTGCACGAAATACGCGGCGTCGTTCACATTCCCTCGCCACGTCAACGCGTTGCGGATTTCGGAAGACATCCACCACGTTCCGTGAATATCCTCGTTGTCGTAAGGCAAGAACATGTGTTCGTAAGCCCATAAATATAGTACCCTTTCACAACCAAACATGTCTCTCTCGGGGCACATGGGCGTCATGTCAAACGACACCGTCTTCGTAGTAGTAGTCGTGGTGGTAGTATCACTACTCGTATTATCAGTCGGCGGCCGGTATTTTGAAAGATAGCGCGCAAAGCAACTCTTCAAATGATCCACATGTTTTTTTTTTCTGGCGACTCTCCCACGTATACTGCCCCAAGCACCAGGTACATGCATTTTTTTTATTCGTCCAATCGTGATTCTCGAACAAATGTTTCTCCACGTGCTTGGGAAGCATCGCCATCCCGCAAAATTGGCAACGGACGGTAATCTTACATCGCGATACTGTCATCAGGTACTTTTTCAACGGATCACCCATTCGTGAAACACACACAATCTCGAAGGACTTTCGCAGAACGAATGTATTCGGAAGAAACCCAATGAATGATCCTGAGTGAAACGGTACTGGCTTTTATATAATCGGAAAGGTAGAAAAAAAAATTTACATTTCCAGTTATATAAACCCAGTACGATTTTTCCTCTTTCAACGTAATTTTTCCGTATTTTTCAATCAAATCTCATCGTTTTTACAAGATTTTCCCGTATTTTTTTCAATCAAATCTCATCGTTCAAAAGTCACAAAAGTTTGGTCACAAAAGGGGTTGAGCTGTATCAAGACCAATTTATGCAGCAAACAAAATTTCTGATTCAGGCTCCCAGCTCTCAGCCGAAAAAATTTTTTTCCGAGATTCCAAAATCAAGTCAATTTAAAAAAAATGGCGTCATACAAATTTACCAGAATCATTCGTAAGATCTACCTATTCGTAAGATTTTTCTTGGGCTCTGAGCTCTCGGCTGAAAAATATTTTCTGAGCTTTCCAAATCGAGTCCAATCTAAAAAGGACGTCATATAAAATAAAACTTTCAATGGCGGATCGGATCGATCGGAAATTTGATGATTCTGTATATGCCCCCGACGATAGCCTTCCATCTGTGGCAATCCTCCTCTCTGTTTAAAAAGTTAACCATAGAAATAAACAAAATTAAAATTCAAGCATAGACTGCTAAATCACTATAACATAAAACATATCCTGCAAAGAAAACATTTTCAATAGAGGATAGCGCAGAAGCTTCATATACCCATAATGAAAAAACAAATAAATAATCCAACAGATATAGATAAAAAATTATACTAAAATAGACAAAAAACAAACAGAAATCAAGCACTCTGGGCATCCACGCACCAACGGCAAGATTCTGCATAAGAGCCGGAACTGAACCATAAAACGACAGAGGTAATCGACAGGTCACGTCATCAGGGGGCCTAACCATGTCAATTACCTCAAGGGGAACTTTCTGAATAGGATGCAGGTAAGCCCAAAAGACATCCCAAGGCCCCGAATCCCCCAAAGAAGCAATTAGTCAAGAAGAAAATGAAAAGACAAACACAACTTACTGTATGGGCTCAACGCACCTTACAAGCAAGCACACAAAAATCCTAATGCAATATAATCGGTGCCTACACACCCCAATTCCGTAAGTGACGGTTATGGCGAAACAGCAGCCAGTACTATCCTAATGGTTACGTCTTTGTAACATTACTATAGCTCCACCCCCCATTACAACTTAACCAAAACACAAATACTATTCTAAACAACTTAAAAAATTCCTGAGTCTAAATGCCATTTTTTTAAAACTTTTAAATTACCGAAATTTTTAGGGAAATCGTTTTTCTTAAGTTTTCCTCGAAAATGCTACATGCCTCCAAAAAATCCCCAGCATTGTTACATATGTTTTTTATTCTGTAAAGTTGTGAGTAAAAAATATTATAATAAATTTTATAGTTTAAGTTGCTATGGAAATTGGTAAAAGTAATAACCTCGAAGTTAAAATCTAACCTTTTATCATAAATTCCTATTTTTATTTCCCTATTTTGAATTTTAATTTTTAAATCCAGATAAGTCGCACAAAGATTATTTTCGTTAGTCCGGTTAAAAGTAAGTTCCTTTGGGCAGATTTGATTAAGAAACTCCAGATCGTTACAGTTAAAAATTATGAGGTCATCAATATATCTAAATCCGGTAATATTATTTGAGTTAAGAAATTTAGTTTTGTAAAAATGTAAGAATAGGTTGGCAAATGCACTAGAGTAGCTATTTCCCATAGGTATACCCTTTATCTGTTTAAAGAAACATAAGCCGTTAAAGAGATAGTTGTCAAAAATATCGAAAGTTTCGAAAATCCTCCTCTCTGCAATCACAACAACGTCCTGCATCGAAAGGTCTCATGAGCTTGAATCGTATGTTGTCAAAATAAATCTGGAACGACCGGGCCATCTGTTCGCATCTCCTCATGGTGTACGGATCCACGACATGGATCCTGTTCACTTTGAACCGGTCAATGCATTTGGTGATTTCTCAGCAGCAGGGGGGTTCCTTGATTCCTCAGCAGCAGGGGGGTTTCTCGATTCCTCAGCAGCAGGGATGTTGATACAGGATTCTTCAGATCTTTTTAATTCAGGATTGATACAGGATTCCGATTTCTCTGCAGGGGGACTCCTCGATTCTTCAGAACTTCTTGATTCCTCAGCAGGGTCGATACAGGATTCCGGTTTCTCTTCAAGCGGGGATTCTTCTCCTCCCTCGTCAGATAACAAACTTTCATCATTGCAATTCAATTCTAAAACGTCGGGTTCAAAATCCAATTCATCCTGTTCCAATTCCATAGGCATAGTGAATGAAAAATCGTGATGTTCCATGTCTGACAACGACAGCACTGGCATATCCATGGCAATCTCGAATCACAAGCAAACGTCTTGTCTCTAAGGAGAAATACAATCAGACTGAATGCCAATCCAACCGACAGCAACATTTATATAGTCCAGGATTTGAAAAAAAATTTTTTTTTATTTATTTTTTTTTATATATAATCTTGGATTATACAACAGGGCTGCAAACATTTTCGCAAACTTTTTCCTTTCCAAACATTTTCGCAAACTTTTTTTTTTTTTTTCAAATCTTGTAGTATATAAGAGGGCTGCAAGATTTTTCAATTCAGATGAATTCAATCCAGTTTATCAATCATTTTCAATTTGAACGATCATTGCAATTTATACAATACCTGAAGTGAGAATTTTGAACTTCGGACTGTCATAACTCGGCTTGTAATTGTCGTAGAGAGTTCCGGTTTGTACCTATGTACTCTACGGAACCCCCTCAATCCGAAAAGTATATCGGCACCATGTGACTATGGAAATTATACTTCCAATGGAAATTAATGCCTGTGGCTCTGGACCTAGACCCCCCAATGGTGAGCTCAACTTAAACGTCTCATGAAACTCTATCGTTTGGCACAAACCGGAACTATCTACGACAATTAGAAGCCGAGTTATGACGATTTAAAGTTTTAAAAAAATTTTAAACAAATTTAAATTCATTATAACTCTGCTTCTAATTGCCTTAGAGAGTTCCGATTTGTGCCAATCGATAGAGTTTCACGAGACGTTTCAGATGAGCTCATCATGGGGGTCTAGGACCCTTAGATCTAAACCGGGCTATAGATCTATGGGGTCTAGACCCCCCATGGTGAGCTCTTCTTAAACGTCATTCGAAACTCTTTCGATTGGCACAAACCGGAACTCTCTATGACAATTAGAAGCCGAGTTATGACGATTTAAACTTGTTTTAAAAATTTAAATTTTTTTAAATTCATTATAACTCGGCTTCTAATTGTCGTAGAGAGTTCCGGTTTGTGCCAATCGATAGAGTTTTAAGAGACGTTTAAGATGACCTCACTACGGGTGGTCTAGGTCCCTTAGATCTGTAACATACTTCAGATATAAGGGTCATAGACCCCCCCATGGTGAGTTCATATTCAACGTCTCATGAAACTCTATCTATGGTTAAAATGTCAAGTCTCTACGACAATTAGAAGCCGAGTTATAATGAATTTAAATTATTTTAAATTTGAAAAAAAATTTAAATTCATTATAACTCGGCTTCTAATTATCGTAGAGAGTTCCGGTTTGTGCCAATCGATAGAGTGTTGATTGACGTTTCAGATGAGCTCACCATGGGGCGTCTAGATCCCATAGAAAAAGGACTTGGACCTGCATTCCGAAGTTAAAAATTCTCACTTCCGGGTTTTTTTCTATGGGGCCTAGACCCTCCATGTTTGGTTCATCTGAAAGGTCTCGTGACACTCTATGGATTGGAAGAAACCGGAACTCTCTACGACAATTAGAAGCCGAGTTATGACGATTTAAATTCACTTCCGGAAAATTTCAATTCGTCTTAACTCGGCTCCTAATTGTCGTAGAGAGTTCCGGTTTCTTCCAATCGATAGAGTTTCACGAGATCTTTAAGATGAGCCCACCATGGGGGGTATAGACCCCATAGAAAAATTTGGAAGTACGATTTTAAACACTTTAAAACCGTCATTACTCGGCTCCTAATTGTCGCAGAGACTTGAAATTTTGGCGTTCGATAGGGTTTCACGTGATCTTTAAGATTGCCAACTATGGAGGGTCTAGGCCTAAAACAAATTTTTACCGGAAGTAGAGACTTCCGGTTAGTAACATTCAACTCTACTCGACCCCCTCAGTACGAAAATCAACTCGGCCAAGTGATATTCCAAAAAATTTTTTAAGCCCACTTCCGGGGGTCCTGGAGACCCCACGGTAGGGTCATCTTAAACATCATATCACACTCTATATACTATAAAAATTTCAAGCCCCTGGGCTTATTGGTTCGAGAGATATTACAAAAAGACATTTCTAAAGTCATTTTTGGCAAAGTTCCAAGGGTCATGGACCCCCTAGTAGAGGGATCAATATGAGCCTTATATGAAACCCTACCCCTTATAAAAATTTCAAGTCGATCCGTCCATGCATTCCAACGTTATAGCGCAAAGTATATTTTAACATTGGGAGCTCAATCCCAGCACGTCTTCTATCTTCGAGAGCTGAAGGCATACTGACAAAAATCCGCCAGGGGCCGCTGCGTTTCACTCGAATCGTATATAAGGAGGCCCTCCAACGCTGAAATCTTCAGTTCTCCGGCTGCGGCCGGAGCGGTTGGTTCTCCGATGGAGAACTAACCCTCAAGTCCAGAGGGGCTGGCGCTACCCAAACATACCCCCCTCTGGACTAACCGGGATGGTCCTGACCTCAGGGTCCGAGACCTCCCGGGGTTCCTGGTTGGATGTCCAGGGGGGCCGGCGCTACCCAAGCATACCCCCCTCTGGGCTGGCCAGGGACCTGGTGACGAGGGTCTGAGACGACCCCTCGGGGTAGTTTGACCCGAGGGTCCGAGACCCCCATAATGAATTGAATTTTTTTTCTCAGGTATTGTATAAATTGCAATGATTGTTCAAATTGAAAATGATTCATCAACTGGATTGAATTCATCTGAATTGAAAAATCTTGCAGCCCTCTTATATACTACAAGATTTGAAAAAGATTGTTCAACAAAAAAGTTTTTTAAGGTATTGTATAAATTGCAATGATTGTTCAAATTGAAAATGATTGATCAACTGGATTGAATTCATCTCAATTGAAAAATCTTGCAGCCCTCTTATATACTACAAGATTTGAAAAAGATTGTTCAACAAAAAGTTTTTTAAGGTATTGTATAAATTGCAATGAATGTTCAAATTGAAAATGATCAACTGGATTGAATTCATCTGAATTGAAAAATCTTGCAGCCCTCTTATATACTACAAGATTTGAAAAAGATTGTTCAACAAAAAAGTTTTTTTAAGGTATTGTATAAATTGCAATGATTGTTCAAATTGAAAATGATTGATCAACTGGATTGAATTCATCTGAATTGAAAAATCTTGCAGCCCTCTTATATACTACAAGATTTGAAAAAGATTGTTCAACGTACAAGCTATTTTCAGGTATTGTATAAATTGCAATGATTGTTCAAATTGAAAATGATTGATCAACTGGATTGAATTCATCTGAATTGAAAAATCTTGCAGCCCTCTTATATACTACAAGATTTGAAAGAGATTGTTCAACGTAAAAGTTTTTTTAAGGTATTGTATAAATTGCAATGATTGCTCAAATTGAAAATGATTGATGAACTGGATTGAATTCATCTGAATTGAAAAATCTTGCAGCCCTCTTATATACTACAAGATTTGAAAAAGATTGTTCAACGTACAAGTTTTTTTAAGGTATTGTATAAATTGCAATGATTGTTCAAATTGAAAATGATTGAACTGGATTGAATTCATCTGAATTGAAAAATCTTGCAGCCGTCTTATATACTACAAGATTTGAAAAAGATTGTTCAACGTACAAGCTATTTTCAGGTATTGTATAAATTGCAATGATTGTTCAAATTGAAAATGATTGATCAACTGGATTGAATTCATCTGAATTGAAAAATCTTGCAGCCCTCTTATATACTACAAGATTTGAAAGAGATTGTTCAACGTAAAAGTTTTTTTAAGGTATTGTATAAATTGCAATGATTGTTCAAATTGAAAATGATCAACTGGACTGAATTCATCTGAATTGTAAAATCTTGCAGCCCTCTTATATACTACAAGATTTGAAAAAGATTGTTCAACGTACAATTTTTTTTAGGTATTGTATAAATTGCAATGATTGTTCAAATTGAAAATGATTGATCAACTGGATTGAATTCATCTGAATTGAAAAATCTTGCAGCCCTCTTATATACTACAAGATTTGAAAAAGATTGTTCAACGTACAAGTTTTTTTCAGGTATTGTATAAATTGCAATGATTGTTCAAATTGAAAATGATTGATCAACTGGATTGAATTCATCTGAATTGAAAAATCTTGCAGCCCTCTTATATACTACAAGATTTGAAAAAGATTGTTCAACGTACAAGTTTTTTTCAGGTATTGTAAAAATTGCAATGATTGTTCAAATTGAAAATGATTGATCAACTGGATTGAATTCATCTGAATTGAAAAATTTTGCAGCCCTCTTATATACTACAAGATTTGAAAAAGATTGTTCAAAGTACAAGTTTTTTTTCAGGTATTGTATAAATTGCAATGATTGTTGAAATTGAAAATGATTGATCAACTGGATTGAATTCATCTGAATTGAAAAATCTTGCAGCCCTCTTATATACTACAAGATTTGAAAAAGATTGTTCAACGTACAAGCTATTTTCAGGTATTGTATAAATTGCAATGATTGTTCAAATTGAAAATGATTGATCAACTGGAAAGAATTCATCTGAATTGAAAAATCTTGCAGCCCTCTTATATACTACAAGATTTGAAAAAGATTGTTCAACAAAAAAGTTTTTTTAAGGTATTGTATAAATTGCAATGATTGTTCAAATTGAAAATGATTGATCAACTGGATTGAATTTATCTGAATTGAAAAATCTTGCAGCACTCTTATATACTACAAGATTTGAAAAAGATTGTTCAACGTACAAGTTTTTTTCAGGTATTGTATAAATTGCAATGATTGTTCAAATTGAAAATGATTGATCAACTGGATTGAATTCATCTGAATTGAAAAATCTTGCAGCCCTCTTATATACTACAAGATTTGAAAAAGATTGTTCAACGTACAAGTTTTTTTCAGGTATTGTATAAATTGCAATGATTGTTCAAATTGAAAATGATTGATCAACTGGATTGAATTCATCTGAATTGAAAAATCTTGCAGCCCTCTTATATACTACAAGATTTGAAAAAGATTGTTCAACAAAAAAGTTTTTTAAGGTATTGTATAAATTGCAATGATTGTTCAAATTGAAAATGATTGATCAACTGGATTGAATTCATCTCAATTGAAAAATCTTGCAGCCCTCTTATATACTACAAGATTTGAAAAAGATTGTTCAACAAAAAAGTTTTTTAAGGTATTGTATAAATTGCAATGAATGTTCAAATTGAAAATGATCAACTGGATTGAATTCATCTGAATTGAAAAATCTTGCAGCCCTCTTATATACTACAAGATTTGAAAAAGATTGTTCAACAAAAAAGTTTTTTTAAGGTATTGTATAAATTGCAATGATTGTTCAAATTGAAAATGATTGATCAACTGGATTGAATTCATCTGAATTGAAAAATCTTGCAGCCCTCTTATATACTACAAGATTTGAAAAAGATTGTTCAACGTACAAGCTATTTTCAGGTATTGTATAAATTGCAATGATTGTTCAAATTGAAAATGATTGATCAACTGGATTGAATTCATCTGAATTGAAAAATCTTGCAGCCCTCTTATATACTACAAGATTTGAAAGAGATTGTTCAACGTAAAAGTTTTTTTAAGGTATTGTATAAATTGCAATGATTGCTCAAATTGAAAATGATTGATGAACTGGATTGAATTCATCTGAATTGAAAAATCTTGCAGCCCTCTTATATACTACAAGATTTGAAAAAGATTGTTCAACGTACAAGTTTTTTTAAGGTATTGTATAAATTGCAATGATTGTTCAAATTGAAAATGATTGAACTGGATTGAATTCATCTGAATTGAAAAATCTTGCAGCCGTCTTATATACTACAAGATTTGAAAAAGATTGTTCAACGTACAAGCTATTTTCAGGTATTGTATAAATTGCAATGATTGTTCAAATTGAAAATGATTGATCAACTGGATTGAATTCATCTGAATTGAAAAATCTTGCAGCCCTCTTATATACTACAAGATTTGAAAGAGATTGTTCAACGTAAAAGTTTTTTTAAGGTATTGTATAAATTGCAATGATTGTTCAAATTGAAAATGATCAACTGGACTGAATTCATCTGAATTGTAAAATCTTGCAGCCCTCTTATATACTACAAGATTTGAAAAAGATTGTTCAACAAAAAAGTTTTTTTAAGTTATTGTATAAATTGCAATGATTGTTCAAATTGAAAATGATCAACTGGACTGAATTCATCTGAATTGTAAAATCTTGCAGCCCTCTTATATACTACAAGATTTGAAAAAGATTGTTCAACGTACAATTTTTTTTAGGTATTGTATAAATTGCAATGATTGTTCAAATTGAAAATGATTGATCAACTGGATTGAATTCATCTGAATTGAAAAATCTTGCAGCCCTCTTATATACTACAAGATTTGAAAAAGATTGTTCAACGTACAAGTTTTTTTCAGGTATTGTATAAATTGCAATGATTGTTCAAATTGAAAATGATTGATCAACTGGATTGAATTCATCTGAATTGAAAAATCTTGCAGCCCTCTTATATACTACAAGATTTGAAAAAGATTGTTCAACGTACAAGTTTTTTTCAGGTATTGTAAAAATTGCAATGATTGTTCAAATTGAAAATGATTGATCAACTGGATTGAATTCATCTGAATTGAAAAATTTTGCAGCCCTCTTATATACTACAAGATTTGAAAAAGATTGTTCAAAGTACAAGTTTTTTTTCAGGTATTGTATAAATTGCAATGATTGTTGAAATTGAAAATGATTGATCAACTGGATTGAATTCATCTGAATTGAAAAATCTTGCAGCCCTCTTATATACTACAAGATTTGAAAAAGATTGTTCAACGTACAAGCTATTTTCAGGTATTGTATAAATTGCAATGATTGTTCAAATTGAAAATGATTGATCAACTGGAAAGAATTCATCTGAATTGAAAAATCTTGCAGCCCTCTTATATACTACAAGATTTGAAAAAGATTGTTCAACAAAAAAGTTTTTTTAAGGTATTGTATAAATTGCAATGATTGTTCAAATTGAAAATGATTGATCAACTGGATTGAATTCATCTGAATTGAAAAATCTTGCAGCCCTCTTATATACTACAAGATTTGAAAAAGATTGTTCAACGTACAAGTTTTTTTCAGGTATTGTATAAATTGCAATGATTGTTCAAATTGAAAATGATTGATCAACTGGATTGAATTCATCTGAATTGAAAAATCTTGCAGCCCTCTTATATACTACAAGATTTGAAAAAGATTGTTCAACGTACAAGTTTTTTTTAGGTATTGTATAAATTGCAATGATTGTTCAAATTGAAAATGATTGAACTGAATTGAATTCATCTGAATTGAAAAATCTTGCTGCCGTCTTATATACTACAACATTTGAAAAAGATTGTTCAACGTACAAGTTTTTTTCAGGTATTGTATAAATTGCAATGATTGTTCAAATTGAAAATGATTGATCAACTGGATTAAATTCATCTGAATTGAAAAATCTTGCAGCCCTCTTATATACTACAAGATTTGAAAAAGATTGTTCAACGTACAAGTTTTTTTAGGTATTGTATAAATTGCAATGATTGTTCAAATTGAAAATGATTCATCAACTGGATTGAATTCATCTGAATTGAAAAATCTTGCAGCCCTCTTATATACTACAATATTTGAAAAAGATTGTTCAACGTACAAGTTTTTTTCAGGTATTGTATAAATTGCAATGATTGTTCAAATTGAAAATGATTGATCAACTGGATTGAATTCATCTGAATTGAAAAATCTTGCAGCCCTCTTATATACTACAATATTTGAAAAAGATTGTTCAACGTACAAGCTTTTTTCAGGTATTGTATAAATTGCAATGATTGTTCAAATTGAAAATGATTGATCAACTGGATTGAATTCATCTGAATTGAAAAATCTTGCAGCCCTCTTATATACTACAAGATTTGAAAAAGATTGTTCAACGTACAAGTTTTTTTAAGGTATTGTATAAATTGCAATGATTGTTCAAATTGAAAATGATTGAACTGGATTGAATTCATCTGAATTGAAAAATCTTGCAGCCGTCTTATATACTACAACATTTGAAAAAGATTGTTCAACGTACAAGTTTTTTTCAGGTATTGTATAAATTGCAATGATTGTTCAAATTGAAAATGATTGATCAACAGGATTGAATTAATCTGAATTGAAAAATCTTGCAGCCCTCTTATATACTACAAGATTTGAAAAAGATTGTTCAACGTACAAGTTTTTTTCAGGTATTGTATAAATTGCAATGATTGTTCAAATTGAAAATGATTGATCAACTGGATTGAATTCATCTGAATTGAAAAATCTTGCAGCCCTCTTATATACTACAAGATTTGAAAGAGATTGTTCAACAAAAAAGTTTTTTTAAGGTATTGTATAAATTGCAATGATTGTTCAAATTGAAAATGATTGATCAACTGGATTGAATTCATCTGAATTGAAAAATCTTGCAGCCCTCTTATATACCACAAGATTTGAAAAAGATTGTTCAACGTACAAGTGTTTTTTCAGGTATTGCATAAATTGCAATGATTGTTCAAATTGAAAATGATTCATCAACTGGATTGAAAAATCTTGCAGCCCTCTTTTATACTACAAGATTTGAAAAAGATATTTCACCTTACAAGTTTTTTTCAGGTATTGTATAAATTGCAATGATTGTTCAAATTGAAAATGATTGATCAACTGGATTGAATTCATCTGAATTGAAAAATCTTGCAGCCCTCTTATATACTACAAGATTTGAAAAAGATTGTTCAACGTACAAGTTTTTTTAGGTATTGTATAAATTGCAATGATTGTTCAAATTGAAAATGATCAACTGGACTGAATTCATCTGAATTGTAAAATCTTGCAGCCCTCTTATATACTACAAGATTTGAAAAAGATTGTTCAACGTACAATTTTTTTTAGGTATTGTATAAATTGCAATGATTGTTCAAATTGAAAATGATTGATCAACTGGATTGAATTCATCTGAATTGAAAAATCTTGCAGCCCTCTTATATACTACAATATTTGAAAAAGATTGTTCAACGTACAAGCTTTTTTCAGGTATTGTATAAATTGCAATGATTGTTCAAATTGAAAATGATTGATCAACTGGATTGAATTCATCTGAATTGAAAAATCTTGCAGCCCTCTTATATACTACAAGATTTGAAAGAGATTGTTCAACAAAAAAGTTTTTTTAAGGTATTGTATAAATTGCAATGATTGTTCAAATTGAAAATGATTGATCAACTGGATTGAATTCATCTGAATTGAAAAATCTTGCAGCCGTCTTATATACTACAACATTTGAAAAAGATTGTTCAACGTACAAGTTTTTTTCAGGTATTGTATAAATTGCAATGATTGTTCAAATTGAAAATGATTGATCAACTGGATTGAATTCATCTGAATTGAAAAATCTTGCAGCCCTCTTATATACTACAAGATTTGAAAAAGATTGTTCAACGTACAAGTTTTTTTAGGTATTGTATAAATTGCAATGATTGTTCAAATTGAAAATGATTGATCAACTGGATTGAATTCATCTGAATTGAAAAATCTTGCAGCCCTCTTATATACTACAATATTTGAAAAAGATTGTTCAACGTACAAGTTTTTTTCAGGTATTGTATAAATTGCAATGATTGTTCAAATTGAAAATGATTGATCAACTGGATTGAATTCATCTGAATTGAAAAATCTTGCAGCCCTCTTATATACTACAAGATTTGAAAAAGATTGTTCAACGTACAAGTTTTTTTCAGGTATTGTATAAATTGCAATGATTGTTCAAATTGAAAATGATTGATCAACTGGATTGAATTCATCTGAATTGAAAAATCTTGCAGCCCTCTTATATACTACAAGATTTGAAAAAGATTGTTCAACGTACAAGCTATTTTCAGGTATTGTATAAATTGCAATGATTGTTCAAATTGAAAATGATTCATCAACTGGATTGAAAAATCTTGCAGCCCTCTTTTATACTACAAGATTTGAAAAAGATATTTCACCTTACAAGTTTTTTTCAGGTATTGTATAAATTGCAATGATTGTTCAAATTGAAAATGATTGATCAACTGGATTGAATTCATCTGAATTGAAAAATCTTGCAGCCCTCTTATATACTACAAGATTTGAAAAAGATTGTTCAACGTACAAGTTTTTTTAGGTATTGTATAAATTGCAATGATTGTTCAAATTGAAAATGATTGATCAACTGGATTGAATTCATCTGAATTGAAAAATCTTGCAGCCCTCTTATATACTACAATATTTGAAAAAGATTGTTCAACGTACATGTTTTTTTCAGGTATTGTATAAATTGCAATGATTGTTCAAATTGAAAATGATTGATCAACTGGATTGAATTCATCTGAATTGAAAAATCTTGCAGCCCTCTTATATACTACAAGATTTGAAAGAGATTGTTCAACAAAAAAGTTTTTTTAAGGTATTGTATAAATTGCAATGATTGTTCAAATTGAAAATGATTGATCAACTGGATTGAATTCATCTGAATTGAAAAATCTTGCAGCCCTCTTATATACCACAAGATTTGAAAAAGATTGTTCAACGTACAAGTGTTTTTTCAGGTATTGCATAAATTGCAATGATTGTTCAAATTGAAAATGATTCATCAACTGGATTGAAAAATCTTGCAGCCCTCTTTTATACTACAAGATTTGAAAAAGATATTTCACCTTACAAGTTTTTTTCAGGTATTGTATAAATTGCAATGATTGTTGAAATTGAAAATGATTGATCAACTGGATTGAATTCATCTGAATTGAAAAATCTTGCAGCCCTCTTATATACTACAAGATTTGAAAAAGATTGTTCAACGTACAAGCTATTTTCAGGTATTGTATAAATTGCAATGATTGTTCAAATTGAAAATGATTGATCAACTGGATAGAATTCATCTGAATTGAAAAATCTTGCAGCCCTCTTATATACTACAAGATTTGAAAAAGATTGTTCAACAAAAAAGTTTTTTTAAGGTATTGTATAAATTGCAATGATTGTTCAAATTGAAAATGATTGATCAACTGGATTGAATTCATCTGAATTGAAAAATCTTGCAGCACTCTTATATACTACAAGATTTGAAAAAGATTGTTCAACGTACAAGTTTTTTTCAGGTATTGTATAAATTGCAATGATTGTTCAAATTGAAAATGATTGATCAACTGGATTGAATTCATCTGAATTGAAAAATCTTGCAGCCCTCTTATATACTACAAGATTTGAAAAAGATTGTTCAACGTACAAGTTTTTTTCAGGTATTGTATAAATTGCAATGATTGTTCAAATTGAAAATGATTGATCAACTGGATTGAATTCATCTGAATTGAAAAATCTTGCAGCCCTCTTATATACTACAAGATTTGAAAAAGATTGTTCAACGTACAAGTTTTTTTAGGTATTGTATAAATTGCAATGATTGTTCAAATTGAAAATGATTGAACTGAATTGAATTCATCTGAATTGAAAAATCTTGCTGCCGTCTTATATACTACAACATTTGAAAAAGATTGTTCAACGTACAAGTTTTTTTCAGGTATTGTATAAATTGCAATGATTGTTCAAATTGAAAATGATTGATCAACTGGATTAAATTCATCTGAATTGAAAAATCTTGCAGCCCTCTTATATACTACAAGATTTGAAAAAGATTGTTCAACGTACAAGTTTTTTTAGGTATTGTATAAATTGCAATGATTGTTCAAATTGAAAATGATTCATCAACTGGATTGAATTCATCTGAATTGAAAAATCTTGCAGCCCTCTTATATACTACAAGATTTGAAAAAGATTGTTCAACGTACAAGTTTTTTTCAGGTATTGTATAAATTGCAATGATTGTTCAAATTGAAAATGATTGATCAACTGGATTGAATTCATCTGAATTGAAAAATCTTGCAGCCCTCTTATATACTACAATATTTGAAAAAGATTGTTCAACGTACAAGCTTTTTTCAGGTATTGTATAAATTGCAATGATTGTTCAAATTGAAAATGATTGATCAACTGGATTGAATTCATCTGAATTGAAAAATCTTGCAGCCCTCTTATATACTACAAGATTTGAAAGAGATTGTTCAACAAAAAAGTTTTTTTAAGGTATTGTATAAATTGCAATGATTGTTCAAATTGAAAATGATTGATCAACTGGATTGAATTCATCTGAATTGAAAAATCTTGCAGCCCTCTTATATACTACAAGATTTGAAAATGATTGTTCAACGTACAAGTTTTTTTCAGGTATCGTATAAATTGCAATCATTGTTCAAAATGAAAATGATTGATCAACTGGATTGAATTCATCTGAATTGAAAAATCTTGCAGCCCTCTTATATACTACAAGATTTGAAAAAGATTGTTCAACGTACAAGTTTTTTTAGGTATTGTATAAATTGCAATGATTGTTCAAATTGAAAATGATTGATCAACTGGATTGAATTCATCTGAATTGAAAAATCTTGCAGCCCTCTTATATACTACAATATTTGAAAAAGATTGTTCAACGTACAAGTTTTTTTCAGGTATTGTATAAATTGCAATTATTGTTCAAATTGAAAATGATTGATCAACTGGATTGAATTCATCTGAATTGAAAAATCTTGCAGCCCTCTTATATACTACAAGATTTGAAAAAGATTGTTCAACGTACAAGTTTTTTTCAGGTATTGTAAAAATTGCAATGATTGTTCAAATTGAAAATGATTGATCAACTGGATTGAATTCATCTGAATTGAAAAATTTTGCAGCCCTCTTATATACTACAAGATTTGAAAAAGATTGTTCAACGTACAAGCTATTTTCAGGTATTGTATAAATTGCAATGATTGTTCAAATTGAAAATGATTGATCAACTGGATTGAATTCATCTGAATTGAAAAATCTTGCAGCCCTCTTATATACTACAAGATTTGAAAGAGATTGTTCAACAAAAAAGTTTTTTTAAGGTATTGTATAAATTGCAATGATTGTTCAAATTGAAAATGATTGATCAACTGGATTGAATTCATCTGAATTGAAAAATCTTGCAGCCCTCTTATATACCACAAGATTTGAAAAAGATTGTTCAACGTACAAGTGTTTTTTCAGGTATTGCATAAATTGCAATGATTGTTCAAATTGAAAATGATTCATCAACTGGATTGAAAAATCTTGCAGCCCTCTTTTATACTACAAGATTTGAAAAAGATATTTCACCTTACAAGTTTTTTTCAGGTATTGTATAAATTGCAATGATTGTTCAAATTGAAAATGATTGATCAACTGGATTGAATTCATCTGAATTGAAAAATCTTGCAGCCCTCTTATATACTACAATATTTGAAAAAGATTGTTCAACGTACATGTTTTTTTCAGGTATTGTATAAATTGCAATGATTGTTCAAATTGAAAATGATTGATCAACTGGATTGAATTCATCTGAATTGAAAAAACTTGCAGCCCTCTTATATACTACAATATTTGAAAAAGATTGTTCAACGTACAAGTTTTTTTCAGGTATTGTATAAATTGCAATTATTGTTCAAATTGAAAATGATTGATCAACTGGATTGAATTCATCTGAATTGAAAAATCTTGCAGCCCTCTTATATACTACAAGATTTGAAAAAGATTGTTCAACGTACAAGTTTTTTTCAGGTATTGTAAAAATTGCAATGATTGTTCAAATTGAAAATGATTGATCAACTGGATTGAATTCATCTGAATTGAAAAATTTTGCAGCCCTCTTATATACTACAAGATTTGAAAAAGATTGTTCAACGTACAAGCTATTTTCAGGTATTGTATAAATTGCAATGATTGTTCAAATTGAAAATGATTGATCAACTGGATTGAATTCATCTGAATTGAAAAATCTTGCAGCCCTCTTATATACTACAAGATTTGAAAGAGATTGTTCAACAAAAAAGTTTTTTTAAGGTATTGTATAAATTGCAATGATTGTTCAAATTGAAAATGATTGATCAACTGGATTGAATTCATCTGAATTGAAAAATTTTGTAGCCCTCTTATATACTACAAGATTTGAAAAAGATTGTTCAACGTACAAGCTATTTTCAGGTATTGTATAAATTGCAATGATTGTTCAAATTGAAAATGATTGATCAACTGGATTGAATTCATCTGAATTGAAAAATCTTGCAGCCCTCTTATATACTACAAGATTTGAAAGAGATTGTTCAACAAAAAAGTTTTTTTAAGGTATTGTATAAATTGCAATGATTGTTCAAATTGAAAATGATTGATCAACTGGATTGAATTCATCTGAATTGAAAAATCTTGCAGCCCTCTTATATACCACAAGATTTGAAAAAGATTGTTCAACGTACAAGTGTTTTTTCAGGTATTGCATAAATTGCAATGATTGTTCAAATTGAAAATGATTCATCAACTGGATTGAAAAATCTTGCAGCCCTCTTTTATACTACAAGATTTGAAAAAGATATTTCACCTTACAAGTTTTTTTCAGGTATTGTATAAATTGCAATGATTGTTCAAATTGAAAATGATTGATCAACTGGATTGAATTCATCTGAATTGAAAAATCTTGCAGCCCTCTTATATACTACAATATTTGAAAAAGATTGTTCAACGTACATGTTTTTTTCAGGTATTGTATAAATTGCAATGATTGTTCAAATTGAAAATGATTGATCAACTGGATTGAATTCATCTGAATTGAAAAAACTTGCAGCCCTCTTATATACTACAATATTTGAAAAAGATTGTTCAACGTACAAGTTTTTTTCAGGTATTGTATAAATTGCAATTATTGTTCAAATTGAAAATGATTGATCAACTGGATTGAATTCATCTGAATTGAAAAATCTTGCAGCCCTCTTATATACTACAAGATTTGAAAAAGATTGTTCAACGTACAAGTTTTTTTCAGGTATTGTAAAATTGCAATGATTGTTCAAATTGAAAATGATTGATCAACTGGATTGAATTCATCTGAATTGAAAAATTTTGCAGCCCTCTTATATACTACAAGATTTGAAAAAGATTGTTCAAAGTACAAGTTTTTTTTCAGGTATTGTATAAATTGCAATGATTGTTGAAATTGAAAATGATTGATCAACTGGATTGAATTCATCTGAATTGAAAAATCTTGCAGCCCTCTTATATACTACAAGATTTGAAAAAGATTGTTCAACGTACAAGCTATTTTCAGGTATTGTATAAATTGCAATGATTGCTCAAATTGAAAATGATTGAACTGGATTGAATTCATCTGAATTGAAAAATCTTGCAGCCCTCTTATATACTACAAGATTTGAAAAAGATTGTTCAACAAAAAAGTTTTTTTAAGGTATTGTATAAATTGCAATGATTGTTCAAATTGAAAATGATTGATCAACTGGATTGAATTCATCTGAATTGTAAAATCTTGCAGCCCTCTTATATACTACAAGATTTGAAAAAGATTGTTCAACGTACAAGTTTTTTTCAGGTATTGTATAAATTGCAATGATTGTTCAAATTGAAAATGATTCATCAACTGGATTGAATTCATCTGAATTAAAAAATCTTGCAGGCCTCTTATATATTACAAGATTTGAAAAAGATTGTTCAACAAAAAAGTTTTTTTAAGGTATTGTATAAATTGCAATGAATGTTCAAATTGAAAATGATCAACTGGATAGAATTCATCTGAATTGTAAAATCTTGCAGCCCTCTTATATACTACAAGATTTGAAAAAGATTGTTCATCGTACAATTTTTTTTAGGTATTGTATAAATTGCAATGATTGTTCAAATTGACAATGATTGATCAACTGGATTGAATTCATCTGAATTGAAAAATCTTGCAGCACTCTTATATACTACAAGATTTGAAAAAGATTGTTCAACGTACAAGTTTTTTTTAGGTATTGTATAAATTGCAATGATTGTTCAAATTGAAAATGATTGAACTGGATTGAATTCATCTGAATTGAAAAATCTTGCAGCCGTCTTATATACTACAACATTTGAAAAAGATTGTTCAACGTACAAGTTTTTTTAAGGTATTGTATAAATTGCAATGATTGTTCAAATTGAAAATGATTGAACTGGATTGAATTCATCTGAATTGAAAACTCTTGCAGCCGTCTTATATACTACAACATTTGAAAAAGATTGTTCAACGAACAAGTTTTTTTCAGGTATTGTATAAATTGCAATGATTGTTCAAATTGAAAATGATTGATCAACAGGATTGAATTAATCTGAATTGAAAAATCTTGCAGCCCTCTTATATACTACAAGATTTGAAAAAGATTGTTCAACGTACAAGTTTTTTTCAGGTATTGTATAAATTGCAATGATTGTTCAAATTGAAAATGATTGATCAACTAGATTGAATTCATCTGAATTGAAAAATCTTGCAGCCCTCTTATATACTACAAGATTTGAAAAGATTGTTCAACGTACAAGTTTTTTTCAGGTATTGTATAAATTGCAATGATTGTTCAAATTGAAAATGATTGATCAACTGGATTGAATTCATCTGAATTGAAAAATCTTGCAGCCCTCTTATATACTACAAGATTTGAAAGAGATTGTTCAACGTAAAAGTTTTTTTAAGGTATTGTATAAATTGCAATGATTGCTCAAATTGAAAATGATTAATGAACTGGATTGAATTCATCTGAATTGAAAAATCTTGCAGCCCTCTTATATACTACAAGATTTGAAAAAGATTGTTCAACAAAAAAATTTTTTAAGGTATTGTATAAATTGCAATGATTGTTCAAATTGAAAATGATTGATCAACTGGATTGAATTCATCTGAATTGAAAAATCTTGCAGCCCTCTTATATACTACAAGATTTGAAAAAGATTGTTCAACGTACAAGTGTTTTTTCAGGTATTGCATAAATTGCAATGATTGTTCAAATTGAAAATGATTCATCAACTGGATTGAAAAATCTTGCAGCCCTCTTATATACTACAAGATTTGAAAAAGATTGTTCAACGTACAAGTTTTTTTAAGGTATTGTATAAATTGCAATGATTGTTCAAATTGAAAATGATTGATCAACTGGATTGAATTCATCTGAATTGAAAAATCTTGCAGCCCTCTTATATACTACAAGATTTGAAAAAGATTGTTCAACGTAAAAGTTTTTTTAAGGTATTGTATAAATTGCAATGATTGTTCAAATTGAAAATGATTGATCAACTGGATTGAATTCATCTGAATTGAAAAATCTTGCAGCCCTCTTATATACTACAAGATTTGAAAAAGATTGTTCAACGTACAAGTTTTTTTCAGGTATTGTATAAATTGCAATGATTGTTCAAATTGAAAATGATTGATCAACTGGATTGAATTCATCTGAATTGAAAAATCTTGCAGCCCTCTTATATACTACAAGATTTGAAAAAGATTGTTCAACGTACAAGTTTTTTTCAGGTATTGTATAAATTGCAATGATTGTTCAAATTGAAAATGATTGATCAACTGGATTGAATTCATCTGAATTGAAAAATCTTGCAGCCCTCTTATATACTACAATATTTGAAAAAGATTGTTCAACGTACAAGTTTTTTTCAGGTATTGTATAAATTGCAATGATTGTTCAAATTGAAAATGATTGATCAACTGGATTGAATTCATCTGAATTGAAAAATCTTGCAGCCGTCTTATATACTACAATATTTGAAAAAGATTGTTCAACGTACAAGTTTTTTTCAGGTATTGTATAAATTGCAATGATTGTTCAAATTGAAAATGATTGATCAACTGGATTGAATTCATCTGAATTGAAAAATCTTGCAGCCCTCTTATATACTACAAGATTTGAAGAAGATTGTTCAACGTACAAGTTTTTTTCAGGTATTGTATAAATTGCAATGATTGTTCAAATTGAAAATGATTGATCAACTGGATTGAATTCATCTGAATTGAAAAATCTTGCAGCCCTCTTATATACTACAAGATTTGAAAAAGATTGTTCAACGTACAAGTTTTTTTCAGGTATTGTATAAATTGCAATGATTGTTCAAATTGAAAATGATTGATCAACTGGATTGAATTCATCTGAATTGAAAAATCTTGCAGCCCTCTTATATACTACAAGATTTGAAAAAGATTGTTCAACGTACAAGTTTTTTTCAGGTATTGTATAAATTGCAATGATTGTTCAAATTGAAAATGATTGATCAACTGGATTGAATTCATCTGAATTGAAAAATCTTGCAACCCTCTTATATACTACAAGATTTGAAAAAGATTGTTCAACGTACAAGCTATTTTTCAGGTATTGTATAAATTGCAATGATTGTTCAAATTGAAAATGATTGATCAACTGGATTGAATTCATCTGAATTGAAAAATCTTGCAGCCCTCTTATATACTACAAGATTTGAAAGAGATTGTTCAACGTAAAAGTTTTTTTAAGGTATTGTATAAATTGCAATGATTGCTCAAATTGAAAATGATTGAACTGGATTGAATTCATCTGAATTGAAAAATCTTGCAGCCCTCTTATATACTACAAGATTTGAAAAAGATTGTTCAACAAAAAAGTTTTTTTAAGGTATTGTATAAATTGCAATGATTGTTCAAATTGAAAATGATTCATCAACTGGATTGAATTCATCTGAATTGAAAAATCTTGCAGGCCTCTTATATATTACAAGATTTGAAAAAGATTGTTCAACGTACAAGATTTTTTCAGGTATTGTATAATTTGCAATGATTGTTCAAATTGAAAATGATTGATCAACTGGATTGAATTCATCTGAATTGAAAAATCTTGCAGCCCTCTTATATACTACAAGATTTGAAAAAGATTGTTCAACGTACAAGTTTTTTTAGGTATTGTATAAATTGCAATGATTGTTCAAATTGAAAATGATTGATCAACTGGATTGAATTCATCTGAATTGAAAAATCTTGCAGCCCTCTTATATACTACAATATTTGAAAAAGATTGTTCAACGTACATGTTTTTTTCAGGTATTGTATAAATTGCAATGATTGTTCAAATTGAAAATGATTGATCAACTGGATTGAATTCATCTGAATTGAAAAATCTTGCAGCCCTCTTATATACTACAAGATTTGAAAGAGATTGTTCAACGTACAAGTTTTTTTTAAGGTATTGTATAAATTGCAATGATTGTTCAAATTGAAAATGATTGATCAACTGGATTGAATTCATCTGAATTGAAAAATCTTGCAGCCCTCTTATATACTACAAGATTTGAAAAAGATTGTTCAACGTACAAGTTTTTTTCAGGTATTGTATAAATTGCAATGATTGTTCAAATTGAAAATGATTGATCAACTGGATTGAATTCATCTGAATTGAAAAATCTTGCAGCCCTCTTATATACTACAAGATTTGAAAAGATTGTTCAACGTACAAGTTTTTTTCAGGTATTGTATAAATTGCAATGATTGTTCAAATTGAAAATGATTGATCAACTGGATTGAATTCATCTGAATTGAAAAATCTTGCAGCCCTCTTATATACTACAAGATTTGAAAAAGATTGTTCAACGTACAAGATTTTTTCAGGTATTGTATAAATTGCAATGATTGTTCAAATTGAAAATGATTGATCAACTGGATTGAATTCATCTGAATTGAAAAATCTTGCAGCCCTCTTATATACTACAAGATTTGAAAAAGATTGTTCAACGTACAAGTTTTTTTCAGGTATTGTATAAATTGCAATGATTGTTCAAATTGAAAATGATTGATCAACTGGATTGAATTCATCTGAATTGAAAAATCTTGCAGCCCTCTTATATACTACAAGATTTGAAAGAGATTGTTCAACGTACAAGCTATTTTTCAGGTATTGTATAAATTGCAATGATTGTTCAAATTGAAAATGATTGATCAACTGGATTGAATTCATCTGAATTGAAAAATCTTGCAGCCCTCTTATATACTACAAGATTTGAAAGAGATTGTTCAACAAAAAGTTTTTTTAAGGTATTGTATAAATTGCAATGATTGTTCAAATTGAAAATGATTGATCAACTGGATTGAATTCATCTGAATTGAAAAATCTTGCAGCCCTCTTATATACCTACAAGATTTGAAAAAGATTGTTCAACGTACAAGTGTTTTTTCAGGTATTGTATAAATTGCAATGATTGTTCAAATTGAAAATGATTCATCAACTGGATTGAATTCATCTGAATTGAAAATCTTGCAGCCCTCTTTATATACTACAAGATTTGAAAAAGATATGTTCACCGTACAAGTTTTTTTCAGGTATTGTATAAATTGCAATGATTGTTCAAATTGAAAATGATTGATCAACTGGATTGAATTCATCTGAATTGAAAAATCTTGCAGCCCTCTTATATACTACAAGATTTGAAAAAGATTGTTCAACGTACAATTTTTTTTTCAGGTATTGTATAAATTGCAATGATTGTTCAAATTGAAAATGATTGATCAACTGGATTGAATTCATCTGAATTGAAAAATCTTGCAGCCCTCTTATATACTACAAGATTTGAAAAAGATTGTTCAACGTACAAGTTTTTTTCAGGTATTGTATAAATTGCAATGATTGTTCAAATTGAAAATGATTGATCAACTGGATTGAATTCATCTGAATTGAAAAATCTTGCAGCCCTCTTATATACTACAAGATTTGAAAAAGATTGTTCAACGTACAAGTTTTTTTCAGGTATTGTATAAATTGCAATGATTGTTCAAATTGAAAATGATTCATCAACTGGATTGAATTCATCTGAATTGAAAAATCTTGCAGCCCTCTTATATACTACAAGATTTGAAAAAGATTGTTCAACGTACAAGTTTTTTTCAGGTATTGTATAAATTGCAATGATTGTTCAAATTGAAAATGATTGATCAACTGGATTGAATTCATCTGAATTGAAAAATCTTGCAGCCCTCTTATATACTACAAGATTTGAAAAAGATTGTTCAACGTACAAGTTTTTTTCAGGTATTGTATAAGTGGCAAGGATGGTTCAAATTGAAAATGATTGATCAACTGGATTGAATTCATCTGAATTGAAAATCTTGCAGCCCTCTTATATACTACAAGATTTGAAAAGATGTTCAACGTACAAGTTTTTTTCAGGTATTGTATAAATTGCAATGATTGTATCAAATGAAAATGATTGATCAACTGGATTGAATTCATCTGAATTGAAAAATCTTGCAGCCCTCTTATATACTACAAGATTTGAAAAAGATTGTTCAACGTACAAGTTTTTTTAAGGTATTGTATAAATTGCAATGATTGTTCAAATTGAAAATGATTGAACTGGATGAATTCATCTGAATTGAAAAATCTTGCAGCCCTCTTATATACTACAAGATTTGAAAAAGATTGTTCAACGTAAAAGTTTTTTTAAGGTATTGTATAAATTGCAATGATTGTTCAAATTGAAAATGATTGATCAACTGGATTGAATTCATCTGAATTGAAAAATCTTGCAGCCCTCTTATATACTACAAGATTTGAAAAAGATTGTTCAACGTACAAGTTTTTTTCAGGTATTGTATAAATTGCAATGATTGTTCAAATTGAAAATGATTGATCAACTGGATTGAATTCATCTGAATTGAAAAATCTTGCAGCCCTCTTATATACTACAAGATTTGAAAAAGATTGTTCAACGTAAAAGTTTTTTTAAGGTATTGTATAAATTGCAATGATTGTTCAAATTGAAAATGATTGATCAACTGGATTGAATTCATCTGAATTGTAAAATCTTGCAGCCCTCTTATATACTACAAGATTTGAAAAAGATTGTTCAACGTACAAGTTTTTTTCAGGTATTGTATAAATTGCAATGATTGTTCAAATTGAAAATGATTCATCAACTGGATTGAATTCATCTGAATTGAAAAATCTTGCAGCCCTCTTATATACTACAAGATTTGAAAAAGATTGTTCAACAAAAAAGTTTTTTTAAGGTATTGTATAAATTGCAATGATTGTTCAAATTGAAAATGATCAACTGGATTGAATTCATCTGAATTGAAAAATCTTGCAGCCCTCTTATATACTACAAGATTTGAAAAAGATTGTTCATCGTACAATTTTTTTTAGGTATTGTATAAATTGCAATGATTGTTCAAATTGAAAATGATTGATCAACTGGATTGAATTCATCTGAATTGAAAAATCTTGCAGCCCTCTTATATACTACAAGATTTGAAAAAGATTGTTCAACGTACAAGTTTTTTTAAGGTATTGTATAAATTGCAATGATTGTTCAAATTGAAAATGATTGAACTGGATTGAATTCATCTGAATTGAAAAATCTTGCAGCACTCTTATATACTACAAGATTTGAAAAAGATTGTTCAACGTACAAGTTTTTTTCAGGTATTGTATAAATTGCAATGATTGTTCAAATTGAAAATGATTGATCAACTGGATTGAATTCATCTGAATTGAAAAATCTTGCAGCCCTCTTATATACTACAAGATTTGAAAAAGATTGTTCAACGTACAAGTTTTTTTCAGGTATTGTATAAATTGCAATGATTGTTCAAATTGAAAATGATTGATCAACTGGATTGAATTCATCTGAATTGAAAAATCTTGCAGCCCTCTTATATACTACAAGATTTGAAAAAGATTGTTCAACGTACAAGATTTTTTCAGGTATTGTATAAATTGCAATGATTGTTCAAATTGAAAATGATTGATCAACTGGATTGAATTCATCTGAATTGAAAAATCTTGCAGCCCTCTTATATACTACAAGATTTGAAAAAGATTGTTCAACGTACAAGTTTTTTTAAGGTATTGTATACATTGCAATGATTGTTCAAATTGAAAATGATTGAACTGGATTGAATTCATCTGAATTGAAAAATCTTGCAGCCGTCTTATATACTACAAGATTTGAAAAAGATTGTTCAACGTACAAGTTTGTTTCAGGTATTGTATAAATTGCAATGATTGTTCAAATTGAAAATGATTGATCAACTGGATTGAATTCATCTGAATTGAAAAATCTTGCAGCCCTCTTATATACTACAAGATTTGAAAAAGATTGTTCAACGTACAAGTGTTTTTTCAGGTATTGTATAAATTGCAATGATTGTTCAAATTGAAAATGATTCATCAACTGGATTGAATTCATCTGAATTGAAAAATCTTGCAGCCCTCTTATATACTACAAGATTTGAAAAAGATTGTTCAACGTACAATTTTTTTTAGGTATTGTATAAATTGCAATGATTGTTCAAATTGAAAATGATTGATCAACTGGATTGAATTCATCTGAATTGAAAAATCTTGCAACCCTCTTATATACTACAAGATTTGAAAAAGATTGTTCAACGTACAAGCTATTTTCAGGTATTGTATAAATTGCAATGATTGTTCAAATTGAAAATGATTGATCAACTGGATTGAATTCATCTGAATTGAAAAATCTTGCAGCCCTCTTATATACTACAAGATTTGAAAGAGATTGTTCAACGTAAAAGTTTTTTTAAGGTATTGTATAAATTGCAATGATTGCTCAAATTGAAAATGATTGATGAACTGGATTGAATTCATCTGAATTCTAAAATCTTGCAGCCCTCTTATATACTACAAGATTTGAAAAAGATTGTTAAACGTACAAGTTTTTTTCAGGTATTGTATAAATTGCAATGATTGTTCAAATTGAAAATGATTGATCAACTGGATTGAATTCATCTGAATTGAAAAATCTTGCAGCCCTCTTATATACTACAAGATTTGAAAAAGATTGTTCAACGTACAAGTGTTTTTTCAGGTATTGTATAAATTGCAATGATTGTTCAAATTGAAAATCATTCATCAACTGGATTGAATTCATCTGAATTGAAAAATCTTGCAGCCCTCTTATATACTACAAGATTTGAAAAAGATTGTTCAACGTACAAGTTTTTTTCAGGTATTGTATAAATTGCAATGATTGTACAAATTGAAAATGATTGATCAACTGGATTGAATTCATCTGAATTGAAAAATCTTGCAGCCCTCTTATATACTACAAGATTTGAAAAAGATTGTTCAACGTACAAGTTTTTTTCAGGTATTGTATAAATTGCAATGAATGTTCAAATTGAAAATGATCAACTGGATTGAATTCATCTGAATTGAAAAATCTTGCAGCCCTCTTATATACTACTAGATTTGAAAAAGATTGTTCAACGTACAAGTGTTTTTTCAGGTATTGTATAAATTGCAATGATTGTTCAAATTGAAAATGATTCATCAACTGGATTGAATTCATCTGAATTGAAAAATCTTGCAGCCCTCTTATATACTACAAGATTTGAAAAAGATTGTTCAACAAAAAAGTTTTTTTAAGGTATTGTATAAATTGCAATGAATGTTCAAATTGAAAATGATCAACTGGATTGAATTCATCTGAATTGAAAAATCTTGCAGCCCTCTTATATACTACAAGATTTGAAAAATATTGTTCATCGTACAATTTTTTTTAGGTATTGTATAAATTGCAATGATTGTTCAAATTGAAAATGATTGATCAACTGGATTGAATTCATCTGAATTGAAAAATCTTGCAGCCCTCTTATATACTACAAGATTTGAAAAAGATTGTTCAACGTACAAGTTTTTTTAAGGTATTGTATAAATTGCAATGATTGTTCAAATTGAAAATGATTGAACTGGATTGAATTCATCTGAATTGAAAAATCTTGCAGCACTCTTATATACTACAAGATTTGAAAAAGATTGTTCAACGTACAAGTTTTTTTCAGGTATTGTATAAATTGCAATGATTGTTCAAATTGAAAATGATTGATCAACTGGATTGAATTCATCTGAATTGAAAAATCTTGCAGCCCTCTTATATACTACAAGATTTGAAAAAGATTGTTCAACGTACAAGTTTTTTTCAGGTATTGTATAAATTGCAATGATTGTTCAAATTGAAAATGATTGATCAACTGGATTGAATTCATCTGAATTGAAAAATCTTGCAGCCCTCTTATATACTACAAGATTTGAAAAAGATTGTTCAACGTACAAGTTTTTTTAAGGTATTGTATAAATTGCAATGATTGTTCAAATTGAAAATGATTGAACTGGATTGAATTCATCTGAATTGAAAAATCTTGCAGCCGTCTTATATACTACAACATTTGAAAAAGATTGTTCAACGTACAAGTTTTTTTCAGGTATTGTATAAATTGCAATGATTGTTCAAATTGAAAATGATTGATCAACTGGATTGAATTCATCTGAATTGAAAAATCTTGCAGCCCTCTTATATACTACAATATTTGAAAAAGATTGTTCAACGTACAAGCTTTTTTCAGGTATTGTATAAATTGCAATGATTGTTCAAATTGAAAATGATTGATCAACTGGATTGAATTCATCTGAATTGAAAAATCTTGCAGCCCTCTTATATACTACAAGATTTGAAAAAGATTGTTCAACGTACAACTTTTTTTAAGGTATTGTATAAATTGCAATGATTGTTCAAATTGAAAATGATTGAACTGGATTGAATTCATCTGAATTGAAAAATCTTGCAGCCGTCTTATATACTACAACATTTGAAAAAGATTGTTCAACGTACAAGTTTTTTTCAGGTATTGTATAAATTGCAATGATTGTTCAAATTGAAAATGATTGATCAACTGGATTGAATTCATCTGAATTGAAAAATCTTGCAGCCCTCTTATATACCACAAGATTTGAAAAAGATTGTTCAACGTACAAGTGTTTTTTCAGGTATTGCATAAATTGCAATGATTGTTCAAATTGAAAATGATTCTTCAACTGGATTGAAAAATCTTGCAGCCCTCTTTTATACTACAAGATTTGAAAAAGATATTTCACCTTACAAGTTTTTTTCAGGTATTGTATAAATTGCAATGATTGTTCAAATTGAAAATGATTGATCAACTGGATTGAATTCATCTGAATTGAAAAATCTTGCAGCCCTCTTATATACTACAAGATTTAAAAAAGATTGTTCAACGTACAAGTTTTTTTCAGGTATTGTATAAATTGCAATGAATGTTCAAATTGAAAATGATCAACTGGATTGAATTCATCTGAATTGAAAAATCTTGCAGCACTCTTATATACTACAAGATTTGAAAAAGATTGTTCAACGTACAAGTTTTTTTCAGGTATTGTATAAATTGCAATGATTGTACAAATTGAAAATGATTGATCAACTGGATTGAATTCATCTGAATTGAAAAATCTTGCAGCCCTCTTATATACTACAAGATTTAAAAAAGATTGTTCAACGTACAAGTTTTTTTCAGGTATTGTATAAATTGCAATGAATGTTCAAATTGAAAATGATCAACTGGATTGAATTCATCTGAATTGAAAAATCTTGCAGCCCTCTTATATACTACTAGATTTGAAAAATATTGTTCATCGTACAATTTTTTTTAGGTATTGTATAAATTGCAATGATTGTTCAAATTGAAAATGATTGATCAACTGGATTGAATTCATCTGAATTGAAAAATCTTGCAGCCCTCTTATATACTACAAGATTTGAAAAAGATTGTTCAACGTACAAGTTTTTTTAAGGTATTGTATAAATTGCAATGATTGTTCAAATTGAAAATGATTGAACTGGATTGAATTCATCTGAATTGAAAAATCTTGCAGCACTCTTATATACTACAAGATTTGAAAAAGATTGTTCAACGTACAAGTTTTTTTCAGGTATTGTATAAATTGCAATGATTGTTCAAATTGAAAATGATTGATCAACTGGATTGAATTCATCTGAATTGAAAAATCTTGCAGCCCTCTTATATACTACAAGATTTGAAAAAGATTGTTCAACGTACAAGATTTTTTCAGGTATTGTATAAATTGCAATGATTGTTCAAATTGAAAATGATTGATCAACTGGATTGAATTCATCTGAATTGAAAAATCTTGCAGCCCTCTTATATACTACAAGATTTGAAAAAGATTGTTCAACGTACAAGTTTTTTTAAGGTATTGTATAAATTGCAATGATTGTTCAAATTGAAAATGATTGAACTGGATTGAATTCATCTGAATTGAAAAATCTTGCAGCCGTCTTATATACTACAACATTTGAAAAAGATTGTTCAACGTACAAGTTTTTTTCAGGTATTGTATAAATTGCAATGATTGTTCAAATTGAAAATGATTGATCAACTGAATTGAATTCATCTGAATTGAAAAATCTTGCAGCCCTCTTATATACTACAATATTTGAAAAAGATTGTTCAACGTACAAGCTTTTTTCAGGTATTGTATAAATTGCAATGATTGTTCAAATTGAAAATGATTGATCAACTGGATTGAATTCATCTGAATTGAAAAATCTTGCAGCCCTCTTATATACTACAAGATTTGAAAAAGATTGTTCAACGTACAAGTTTTTTTTAGGTATTGTATAAATTGCAATGATTGTTCAAATTGAAAATGATTGAACTGGATTGAATTCATCTGAATTGAAAAATCTTGCAGCCGTCTTATATACTACAACATTTGAAAAAGATTGTTCAACGTACAAGTTTTTTTCAGGTATTGTATAAATTGCAATGATTGTTCAAATTGAAAATGATTGATCAACTGGATTGAATTCATCTGAATTGAAAAATCTTGCAGCCCTCTTATATACTACAAGATTTGAAAAAGATTGTTCAACGTACAAGTTTTTTTCAGGTATTGTATAAATTGCAATGATTGTTCAAATTGAAAATGATTGATCAACTGGATTGAATTCATCTGAATTGAAAAATCTTGCAGCCCTCTTATATACTACAAGATTTGAAAAAGATTGTTCAACGTACAAGTTTTTTTAAGGTATTGTATAAATTGCAATGATTGTTCAAATTGAAAATGATTGAACTGGATTGAATTCATCTGAATTGAAAAATCTTGCAGCCGTCTTATATACTACAACATTTGAAAAAGATTGTTCAACGTACAAGTTTTTTTCAGGTATTGTATAAATTGCAATGATTGTTCAAATTGAAAATGATTGATCAACTGAATTGAATTCATCTGAATTGAAAAATCTTGCAGCCCTCTTATATACTACAAGATTTGAAAAAGATTGTTCAACGTACAAGTTTTTTTCAGGTATTGTATAAATTGCAATGATTGTTCAAATTGAAAATGATTGATCAACTGGATTAAATTCATCTGAATTGAAAAATCTTGCAGCCCTCTTATATACTACAAGATTTGAAAAAGATTGTTCAACGTACAAGTTTTTTTAGGTATTGTATAAATTGCAATGATTGTTCAAATTGAAAATGATTCATCAACTGGATTGAATTCATCTGAATTGAAAAATCTTGCAGCCCTCTTATATACTACAAGATTTGAAAAAGATTGTTCAACGTACAAGTTTTTTTCAGGTATTGTATAAATTGCAATGATTGTTCAAATTGAAAATGATTGATCAACTGGATTAAATTCATCTGAATTGAAAAATCTTGCAGCCCTCTTATATACTACAATATTTGAAAAAGATTGTTCAACGTACAAGTTTTTTTCAGGTATTGTATAAATTGCAATGATTGTTCAAATTGAAAATGATTGATCAACTGGATTGAATTCATCTGAATTGAAAAATCTTGCAGCCCTCTTATATACTACAATATTTGAAAAAGATTGTTCAACGTACAAGCTTTTTTCAGGTATTGTATAAATTGCAATGATTGTTCAAATTGAAAATGATTGATCAACTGGATTGAATTCATCTGAATTGAAAAATCTTGCAGCCCTCTTATATACTACAAGATTTGAAAAAGATTGTTCAACGTACAAGCTTTTTTTAAGGTATTGTATAAATTGCAATGATTGTTCAAATTGAAAATGATTGAACTGGATTGAATTCATCTGAATTGAAAAATCTTGCAGCCGTCTTATATACTACAACATTTGAAAAAGATTGTTCAACGTACAAGTTTTTTTCAGGTATTGTATAAATTGCAATGATTGTTCAAATTGAAAATGATTGATCAACAGGATTGAATTAATCTGAATTGAAAAATCTTGCAGCCCTCTTATATACTACAAGATTTGAAAAAGATTGTTCAACGTACAAGTTTTTTTCAGGTATTGTATAAATTGCAATGATTGTTCAAATTGAAAATGATTGATCAACTGCATTGAATTCATCTGAATTGAAAAATCTTGCAGCCCTCTTATATACTACAAGATTTGAAAAGATTGTTCAACGTACAAGTTTTTTTTCATGTATTGTATAAATTGCAATGATTGTTCAAATTGAAAATGATTGATCAACTGGATTGAATTCATCTGAATTGAAAAATCTTGCAGCCCTCTTATATACTACAAGATTTGAAAGAGATTGTTCAACGTAAAAGTTTTTTTAAGGTATTGTATAAATTGCAATGATTGCTCAAATTGAAAATGATTGATGAACTGGATTGAATTCATCTGAATTGAAAAATCTTGCAGCCCTCTTATATACTACAAGATTTGAAAAAGATTGTTCAACAAAAAAGTTTTTTTAAGGTATTGTATAAATTGCAATGATTGTTCAAATTGAAAATGATTGATCAACTGGATTGAATTCATCTGAATTGAAAAATCTTGCAGCCCTCTTATATACTACAAGATTTGAAAAAGATTGTTCAACAAAAAAAGTTTTTTTAAGGTATTGTATAAATTGCAATGATTGTTCAAATTGAAAATGATTGATCAACTGGATTGAATTCATCTGAATTGAAAAATCTTGCAGCCCTCTTATATACCACAAGATTTGAAAAAGATTGTTCAACGTACAAGTGTTTTTTCAGGTATTGCATAAATTGCAATGATTGTTCAAATTGAAAATGATTCTTCAACTGGATTGAAAAATCTTGCAGCCCTCTTTTATACTACAAGATTTGAAAAAGATATTTCACCTTACAAGTTTTTTTCAGGTATTGTATAAATTGCAATGATTGTTCAAATTGAAAATGATTGATCAACTGGATTGAATTCATCTGAATTGAAAAATCTTGCAGCCCTCTTATATACTACAAGATTTGAAAATGATTGTTCAACGTACAAGTTTTTTTCAGGTATCGTATAAATTGCAATCATTGTTCAAAATGAAAATGATTGATCAACTGGATTGAATTCATCTGAATTGAAAAATCTTGCAGCCCTCTTATATACTACAAGATTTGAAAAAGATTTTTCAACGTACAAGTTTTTTTAAGGTATTGTATAAATTGCAATGATTGTTCAAATTGAAAATGATTGAACTGGATTGAATTCATCTGAATTGAAAAATCTTGCAGCACTCTTATATACTACAAGATTTGAAAAAGATTGTTCAACGAACAAGTTTTTTTAAGGTATTGTATAAATTGCAATGATTGTTCAAATTGAAAATGATTGATCAACTGGATTGAATTCCTCTGAATTGAAAAATCTTGCAGCCCTCTTATATACTACAAGATTTGAAAAAGATTTTTCAACGTACAAGTTTTTTTAAGGTATTGTATAAATTGCAATGATTGTTCAAATTGAAAATGATTGAACTGGATTGAATTCATCTGAATTGAAAAATCTTGCAGCCGTCTTATATACTACAACATTTGAAAAAGATTGTTCAACGTACAAGTTTTTTTCAGGTATTGTATAAATTGCAATGATTGTTCAAATTGAAAATGATTGATCAACTGAATTGAATTCATCTGAATTGAAAAATCTTGCAGCCCTCTTATATACTACAAGATTTGAAAAAGATTGTTCAACGTACAAGTTTTTTTCAGGTATTGTATAAATTGCAATGATTGTTCAAATTGAAAATGATTGATCAACTGGATTAAATTCATCTGAATTGAAAAATCTTGCAGCCCTCTTATATACTACAAGATTTGAAAAAGATTGTTCAACGTACAAGTTTTTTTAGGTATTGTATAAATTGCAATGATTGTTCAAATTGAAAATGATTCATCAACTGGATTGAATTCATCTGAATTGAAAAATCTTGCAGCCCTCTTATATACTACAATATTTGAAAAAGATTGTTCAACGTACAAGTTTTTTTCAGGTATTGTATAAATTGCAATGATTGTTCAAATTGAAAATGATTGATCAACTGGATTGAATTCATCTGAATTGAAAAATCTTGCAGCCCTCTTATATACTACAATATTTGAAAAAGATTGTTCAACGTACAAGCTTTTTTCAGGTATTGTATAAATTTCAATGATTGTTCAAATTGAAAATGATTGATCAACTGGATTGAATTCATCTGAATTGAAAAATCTTGCAGCCCTCTTATATACTACAAGATTTGAAAAAGATTGTTCAACGTACAACTTTTTTTAAGGTATTGTATAAATTGCAATGATTGTTCAAATTGAAAATGATTGAACTGGATTGAATTCATCTGAATTGAAAAATCTTGCAGCCGTCTTATATACTACAACATTTGAAAAGAATGTTCAACGTACAAGTTTTTTTTCATGTATTGTATAAATTGCAATGATTGTTCAAATTGAAAATGATTGATCAACTGGATTGAATTCATCTGAATTGAAAAATCTTGCAGCCCTCTTATATACTACAAGATTTGAAAGAGATTGTTCAACGTAAAAGTTTTTTTAAGGTATTGTATAAATTGCAATGATTGCTCAAATTGAAAATGATTGATGAACTGGATTGAATTCATCTGAATTGAAAAATCTTGCAGCTCTCTTATATACTACAAGATTTGAAAAAGATTGTTCAACAAAAAAGTTTTTTTAAGGTATTGTATAAATTGCAATGATTGTTCAAATTGAAAATGATTGATCAACTGGATTGAATTCATCTGAATTGAAAAATCTTGCAGCCCTCTTATATACCACAAGATTTGAAAAAGATTGTTCAACGTACAAGTGTTTTTTCAGGTATTGCATAAATTGCAATGATTGTTCAAATTGAAAATGATTCTTCAACTGGATTGAAAAATCTTGCAGCCCTCTTTTATACTACAAAATTTGAAAAAGATATTTCACCTTACAAGTTTTTTTCGGGTATTGTATAAATTGCAATGATTGTTCAAATTGAAAATGATTGATCAACTGGATTGAATTCATCTGAATTGAAAAATCTTGCAGCCCTCTTATATACTACAAGATTTGAAAATGATTGTTCAACGTACAAGTTTTTTTCAGGTATCGTATAAATTGCAATCATTGTTCAAAATGAAAATGATTGATCAACTGGATTGAATTCATCTGAATTGAAAAATCTTGCAGCCCTCTTATATACTACAAGATTTGAAAAAGATTGTTCAACGTACAAGTTTTTTTCAGGTATTGTATAAATTGCAATGATTGTTCAAATTGAAAATGATTGATCAACTGGATTGAATTCGTCTGAATTGAAAAATCTTGCAGCCTTCTTATATACTACAAGATTTGAAAAAGATATTTCACCTTACAAGTTTTTTCAGGTATTGTATAAATTGCAATGATTGTTCAAATTGACAATGATTGATCAACTGGATTGAATTCATCTGAATTGAAAAATCTTGCAGCACTCTTATATACTACAATATTTGAAAAAGATTGTTCAACGTACAAGTTTTTTTCAGGTATTGTATAAATTGCAATGATTGTTCAAATTGAAAATGATTGATCAACTGGATTGAATTCATCTGAATTGAAAAATCTTGCAGCCCTCTTATATACTACAATATTTGAAAAAGATTGTTCAACGTACAAGCTTTTTTCAGGTATTGTATAAATTGCAATGATTGTTCAAATTGAAAATGATTGATCAACTGGATTGAATTCATCTGAATTGAAAAATCTTGCAGCCCTCTTATATACTACAAGATTTGAAAAAGATATTTCACCTTACAAGTTTTTTTCAGGTATTGTATAAATTGCAATGATTGTTCAAATTGAAAATGATTGATCAACTGGATTGAATTCATCTGAATTGAAAAATCTTGCAGCCCTCTTATATACTACAAGATTTGAAAATGATTGTTCAACGTACAAATTTTTTTCAGGTATCGTATAAATTGCAATCATTGTTCAAAATGAAAATGATTGATCAACTGGATTGAATTCATCTGAATTGAAAAATCTTGCAGCCCTCTTATATACTACAAGATTTGAAAAAGATTGTTCAACGTACAAGTTTTTTTCAGGTATTGTATAAATTGCAATGATTGTTCAAATTGAAAATGATTGATCAACTGGATTAAATTCATCTGAATTGAAAAATCTTGCAGCCCTCTTATATACTACAAGATTTGAAAAAGATTGTTCAACGTACAAGTTTTTTTAAGGTATTGTATAAATTGCAATGATTGTTCAAATTGAAAATGATTGAACTGGATTGAATTCCTCTGAATTGAAAAATCTTGCAGCCGTCTTATATACTACAACATTTGAAAAAGATTGTTCAACGTACAAGTTTTTTTCAGGTATTGTATAAATTGCAATGATTGTTCAAATTGAAAATGATTGATCAACAGGATTGAATTAATCTGAATTGAAAAATCTTGCAGCCCTCTTATATACTACAAGATTTGAAAAAGATTGTTCAAAGTACAAGTTTTTTTCAGGTATTGTATAAATTGCAATGATTGTTCAAATTGAAAATGATTGATCAACTGGATTGAATTCATCTGAATTGAAAAATCTTGCAGCCCTCTTATATACTACAAGATTTGAAAAGATTGTTCAACGTACAAGTTTTTTTTCATGTATTGTATAAATTGCAATGATTGTTCAAATTGAAAATGATTGATCAACTGGATTGAATTCATCTGAATTGAAAAATCTTGCAGCCCTCTTATATACTACAAGATTTGAAAGAGATTGTTCAACGTAAAAGTTTTTTTAAGGTATTGTATAAATTGCAATGATTGCTCAAATTGAAAATGATTGATGAACTGGATTGAATTCATCTGAATTGAAAAATCTTGCAGCCCTCTTATATACTACAAGATTTGAAAAAGATTGTTCAACAAAAAAGTTTTTTTAAGGTATTGTATAAATTGCAATGATTGTTCAAATTGAAAATGATTGATCAACTGGATTGAATTCATCTGAATTGAAAAATCTTGCAGCCCTCTTATATACCACAAGATTTGAAAAAGATTGTTCAACGTACAAGTGTTTTTTCAGGTATTGCATAAATTGCAATGATTGTTCAAATTGAAAATGATTCTTCAACTGGATTGAAAAATCTTGCAGCCCTCTTTTATACTACAAAATTTGAAAAAGATATTTCACCTTACAAGTTTTTTTCGGGTATTGTATAAATTGCAATGATTGTTCAAATTGAAAATGATTGATCAACTGGATTGAATTCATCTGAATTGAAAAATCTTGCAGCCCTCTTATATACTACAAGATTTGAAAAAGATTGTTCAACGTACAAGTTTTTTTCAGGTATCGTATAAATTGCAATCATTGTTCAAAATGAAAATGATTGATCAACTGGATTGAATTCATCTGAATTGAAAAATCTTGCAGCCCTCTTATATACTACAAGATTTGAAAAAGATTGTTCAACGTACAAGTTTTTTTCAGGTATTGTATAAATTGCAATGATTGTTCAAATTGAAAATGATTGATCAACTGGATTGAATTCGTCTGAATTGAAAAATCTTGCAGCCTTCTTATATACTACAAGATTTGAAAAAGATATTTCACCTTACAAGTTTTTTCAGGTATTGTATAAATTGCAATGATTGTTCAAATTGACAATGATTGATCAACTGGATTGAATTCATCTGAATTGAAAAATCTTGCAGCACTCTTATATACTACAATATTTGAAAAAGATTGTTCAACGTACAAGTTTTTTTCAGGTATTGTATAAATTGCAATGATTGTTCAAATTGAAAATGATTGATCAACTGGATTGAATTCATCTGAATTGAAAAATCTTGCAGCCCTCTTATATACTACAATATTTGAAAAAGATTGTTCAACGTACAAGTTTTTTTCAGGTATTGTATAAATTGCAATGATTGTTCAAATTGAAAATGATTGATCAACTGGATTGAATTCATCTGAATTGAAAAATCTTGCAGCCCTCTTATATACTACAAGATTTGAAAAAGATATTTCACCTTACAAGTTTTTTTCAGGTATTGTATAAATTGCAATGATTGTTCAAATTGAAAATGATTGATCAACTGGATTGAATTCATCTGAATTGAAAAATCTTGCAGCCCTCTTATATACTACAAGATTTGAAAATGATTGTTCAACGTACAAGTTTTTTTCAGGTATCGTATAAATTGCAATCATTGTTCAAAATGAAAATGATTGATCAACTGGATTGAATTCATCTGAATTGAAAAATCTTGCAGCCCTCTTATATACTACAAGATTTGAAAAAGATTGTTCAACGTACAAGTTTTTTTCAGGTATTGTATAAATTGCAATGATTGTTCAAATTGAAAATGATTGATCAACTGGATTAAATTCATCTGAATTGAAAAATCTTGCAGCCCTCTTATATACTACAAGATTTGAAAAAGATTGTTCAACGTACAAGTTTTTTTAAGGTATTGTATAAATTGCAATGATTGTTCAAATTGAAAATGATTGAACTGGATTGAATTCCTCTGAATTGAAAAATCTTGCAGCCGTCTTATATACTACAACATTTGAAAAAGATTGTTCAACGTACAAGTTTTTTTCAGGTATTGTATAAATTGCAATGATTGTTCAAATTGAAAATGATTGATCAACAGGATTGAATTAATCTGAATTGAAAAATCTTGCAGCCCTCTTATATACTACAAGATTTGAAAAAGATTGTTCAACGTACAAGTTTTTTTCAGGTATTGTATAAATTGCAATGATTGTTCAAATTGAAAATGATTGATCAACTGGATTGAATTCATCTGAATTGAAAAATCTTGCAGCCCTCTTATATACTACAAGATTTGAAAAGATTGTTCAACGTACAAGTTTTTTTTCATGTATTGTATAAATTGCAATGATTGTTCAAATTGAAAATGATTGATCAACTGGATTGAATTCATCTGAATTGAAAAATCTTGCAGCCCTCTTATATACTACAAGATTTGAAAGAGATTGTTCAACGTAAAAGTTTTTTTAAGGTATTGTATAAATTGCAATGATTGCTCAAATTGAAAATGATTGATGAACTGGATTGAATTCATCTGAATTGAAAAATCTTGCAGCCCTCTTATATACTACAAGATTTGAAAAAGATTGTTCAACAAAAAAGTTTTTTTAAGGTATTGTATAAATTGCAATGATTGTTCAAATTGAAAATGATTGATCAACTGGATTGAATTCATCTGAATTGAAAAATCTTGCAGCCCTCTTATATACCACAAGATTTGAAAAAGATTGTTCAACGTACAAGTGTTTTTTCAGGTATTGCATAAATTGCAATGATTGTTGAAATTGAAAATGATTCTTCAACTGGATTGAAAAATCTTGCAGCCCTCTTTTATACTACAAGATTTGAAAAAGATATTTCACCTTACAAGTTTTTTTCAGGTATTGTATAAATTGCAATGATTGTTCAAATTGAAAATGATTGATCAACTGGATTGAATTCATCTGAATTGAAAAATCTTGCAGCCCTCTTATATACTACAAGATTTGAAAATGATTGTTCAACGTACAAGTTTTTTTCAGGTATCGTATAAATTGCAATCATTGTTCAAAATGAAAATGATTGATCAACTGGATTGAATTCATCTGAATTGAAAAATCTTGCAGCCCTCTTATATACTACAAGATTTGAAAAAGATTGTTCAACGTACAAGTTTTTTTCAGGTATTGTATAAATTGCAATGATTGTTCAAATTGAAAATGATTGATCAACTGGATTGAATTCGTCTGAATTGAAAAATCTTGCAGCCTTCTTATATACTACAAGATTTGAAAAAGATATTTCACCTTACAAGTTTTTTCAGGTATTGTATAAATTGCAATGATTGTTCAAATTGACAATGATTGATGAACTGGATTGAATTCATCTGAATTGAAAAATCTTGCAGCACTCTTATATACTACAAGATTTGAAAAAAAAAAAAAATACAAAAAAAAAAAAATGTTTGCGAAAATGTTTGGAAAGGAAAAAGTTTGCGAAAATGTTTGCAGCCCTGTTGTATAATCCAAGATTATATATAAAAAAAAATAAATTTTTTTCAAATCCTGGACTATATAAATGTTGCTGTCGGTTGGATTGGCATTCAGTCTGATTGTATTTCTCCTTAGAGACAAGACGTTTGCTTGTGATTCGAGATTGCCATGGATATGCCAGTGCTGTCGTTGTCAGACATGGAACATTACGATTTTTCATTCACTATGCCTATGGAATTGGAACAGGATGAATTGGATTTTGAACCCGACGTTTTGGAATTGAATTGCAATGATGAAAGCTTGTTATCTGACGAGGGAGGAGAAGAATCCCCGCTTGAAGAGAAACCGGAATCCTGTATCGACCCTGCTGAGGAATCAAGAAGTTCTGAAGAATCGAGGAGTCCCCCTGCACAGAAATCGGAATCCTGTATCAATCCTGAATCAAAGAGAGCTGAACAATCCTGTATCAACCCCCCTGCTGCTGAGGAATCAAGGAACCCCCCTGCTGCTGAGTAATCGAGAAGGCCCCCTGCTGAAGAATCAAGAAAATCCCCTGCTGAGATACCTGAATCGAGAAGGCCCCTTATTCGGAGATCCGCTGCTGTACGAGAATTTCGTTCTGTGAGATCTTTCAAGCGTCGTATCGACTCGAAACCTTACTACTACTCCAAGAAATATTGTACAACAAACCAGTTTCAAGTGACTCGTCACAAAAATGTCGTGGCCGTTCTGGCTATCGAGGTGTACGGATACACCCTCACGAACGGATGAATATCCATCTCGCGAGACGACTCTTTTAATTATCTGGAGCAGGACGTTTCCGACATGGTTTTGAAACAACTTTTTCTCCTCGACCCGTGTGCCATGGATGTGTGGATGCGACATAAACGTTCGCGTTTGCCGAACATGCTTCCAGAACAGATTCTAGAAACGGACGTGACGCGCTGCAGGTATTGTCGTCGACTCAATTGCCACAGGTGGAAAACGACCATCTGTGGGATAGCCAGAATCATTCCTTTCGCCATCGTCCCTCCTATCTGGCACGACCGCAAAACTGTCCCGAAACAAGTGACTCGCCATTTTTCCACGGCCGTATTGAGTATCGCGAAAAATGGAGGATTTACTATAAGCGATTTGAAATTGAGCATATCCATGGACAGATTTCAGAACAACGCTTCCGTCACCAAATGCATTGACCGGTTCAAAGTGAACAGGATCCATGTCGTGGATCCGTACACCACGAGGAGATGCGAACAGATTGCCCGGTCGTTCCAGATTTATTTTGACAACATACGATTCAAGCTCATGAGACCTTTCGATGCAGGACGTTGTTGTGATTGCAGAGAGGAAGATTGCCACAGATGGAAGGCTATCGTCGGGGGCATATACAGAATCATCAAATTTCCTATCGATCCGATCCGCCATTGAAAGTTTTATTTTATATGACGTCATTTTTAGATTGCACTCGATTTGGAAAGCTCAGAAAATATTTTTCAGCCGAGAGCTCAGAGCCCAAGAAAAATCTTACGAATAGGTAGATCTTACGAATGATTCTGGTAAATTTGTATGACGCCATTTTTTTTAAATTGACTTGATTTTGGAATCTCGGAAAAAAATTTTCGGCTGAGAGCTGGGAGCCTGAATCAGAAATTTTGTTTGCTGCATAAATTGGTCTTGATACAGCTCAACCCCTTTTGTGACTTTTGAACGATGAGATTTGATTGAAAAAAATACGGGAAAATCTTGTAAAAACGATGAAATTTGGTTGAAAAATACGGAAAAATTACGTTGAAAGAGGAAAAATGGTACTGGGTTTATATAACTGGAAATGTAAAAAAAAAAATTACCTTTCCGATTATATAAAAGCCAGTACCGTTTTCGGTGATTCCAGCTGAAGGCATTGAACTCGAAGATCCTGAGCGCTCCATTCACTTTTCTTCTCTCTCTACTTTCTGTCCAATCATGGTTCCCCGCTGCTTATTTTCTGAAAGCCTGCACTTGAGGGCGTGGCCCAGGTAGTGCAGTTAGACCAATTTTCCTGTGGTCCTGTGGTCTCAGGATCATTCATTGGGTTTCTTCCGAATACATTGGTTCTGCGAAAGTCCTTCGAGATTGTGTGTGTTTCACGAATGGGTGATCCGTTGAAAAAGTACCTGATGACAGTATCGCGATGTAAGATTACCGTCCGTTGCCAATTTTGCGGGATGGCGATGCTTCCCAAGCACGTGGAGAAACATTTGTTCGAGAATCACGATTGGACGAATAAAAAAAATGCATGTACCTGGTGCTTGGGGCAGTATACGTGGGAGAGTCGCCAGAAAAAAAAACATGTGGATCATTTGAAGAGTTGCTTTGCGCGCTATCTTTCAAAATACCGGCCGCCGACTGATAATACGAGTAGTGATACTACCACCACGACTACTACTACGAAGACGGTGTCGTTTGACATGACGCCCATGTGCCCCGAGAGAGACATGTTTGGTTGTGAAAGGGTACTATATTTATGGGCTTACGAACACATGTTCTTGCCTTACGACAACGAGGATATTCACGGAACGTGGTGGATGTCTTCCGAAATCCGCAACGCGTTGACGTGGCGAGGGAATGTGAACGACGCCGCGTATTTCGTGCAAAAGTTCATGGTGCTCCGGCGGCCTGTGAAATGGTACCATATTATGGTCAGGGCGGCAGCTTTCGACTCGTTTTACAAGGCCATGTGCAATTATAGAGATAAAGCTTACTTACTACCTTTTTGGTGCTGGTGCGACGGAGGTACATTGAAACATCCGATCCACAGGCATCACAGACACATGATTTTGGTGGCTGGGTACGGATGCGATTTCATGCGAAAGTGTTGGGAAAAAGTGCAGGTCTTTCGGAAACCTTTCGTGAATTACGTGTGCAAGAGGAGCAAAGTCATCAAGACGTGGGCTCATTTGAAAAACGTGATTGGATACGTGAGGAGCGGCAGGGGGAGGAGGAGTCGGCAATAGTCATTTTTGTATCGGTTCCGAGCTCCCTTCGAGTTATTCTTTGGCCGTTTCTACGACCGTGGAGGACGGTATTTTGGAAGAATTGACGCGCCGCAATGGTCAAAGGTCGGTTCTGTCTTTCGTGGATCACTGCGTTCGGAAAGAGGGGAAATTTCATGTACCTGTCGAGAAGATCGAGGACATTTTGAAATCGGTCGTACTGCCCGTCAAAAAATTTTGGAAACCCGTCGGCATCAACAAGGACGTGAGCGACGCGTACATGCATCTCCTGAACAGGTTAAAGTTGCATTTCAAAAAAGATCTCGCTTTGTTGGACATGTCCGACGAAGAATGGATTGCGAAACAGGCGGAATGGAATAATTGTTTTTATGACGTGGTCGGCAAGAATCTTTGGACGCCGACCAAGAACCAACAGACGTCTCTTCTGGCCGTCATGCCTCTGTTGGAGAAATTGAAGAGCGAAACGGAAGTGTGGAAGCTACGTCATGGAGAACAGGAAGCACAGATTATGAGTCTGGAAATCAAATCGGGAGAACGGATCGCGAGTTTGGAACGGGAGTTGGCGAAAGTGACCGCGGAAAGAGATCAATTGATCAACGAAAAAATTCGATACTTGGAAAAGAGGGTTGAGGAATTGTCGGAAGAAAACCGAATTTCGAAAAAGAGGGTTGAGGAATTGACCGAAGAAAACCGTGTATTGAAACAAAAGGCTGCTGACGACGAAAAATTTCGAGAGTATGAAAGGAGGATAGAGGATTTGTCGAAAAGAGTTCGGGACTTGTTGGCTGAAAATAGATTATTGAAAAAAAGGAGGATTAAGGAATTGAACAAAGACAAATCGAAAGAAAGGAAATTGACAGGAAATTGAATTGAGATCTTCCATTAAGAAAAAAAAATTATATATATATATATATATATTTTTTCTGAGTATATATAGAGCGGTTGGTCTGCAGCCATTTATTCTGCCGATATTGGTTCATCAAGCTAGTTTGTAGTAAAGATATTGTATCAACTCTTGGAGTATTGTTTGCACATCCTAAATAAGAAACATTATCGCAAATTCTTTTGACATTGTTTGGACATCTTCAATCTCCTATAGTCTCAAGCAATATTTATTCAGAGTCATACTTGGATTTATACTACCCCCAAGACTTTTTATCTTATACATAGTCAATATCCTATAGTCTTAAGCAATATTGATTCAGAGTCAAACTTTGATTTTTAACCTTTAACAATCTTCCAGATCAAAGCTAATCTACAGCCATTTCTTGTTCTACCCATATTGGTTTAAAGATATTGTATCATCGTTTAGCATTTGGCGCTACTTGTTGGCTACTTGGCGATATCAGTTTGGGTATATAAAGGATTGCTCGCGCTCCAGTCTGCATATCTCACACGTCATGGCTCCGAGTTGTCCCAGAGCTCCGAAGAAACCGGCCGTTCGTCGCGTTTTTTGGAATACCGACAGGTGTCGGAAGAAATTGGACTTTTCAATAACAGCTCCGGAGAATCCTTCGTTGGTCGAGGCCTGTAAGAAATTGGCGTCGGTCATCGACGACATTCCAGAAAAAGGTCCCACGGCTCCGGAAGTCGCTAAACTTGCAAATCCAGTTGTCCTGCAGTGTCCTGATGCCCGAAAGTTATCGCGAGAAGAGCGAATGAAGGAGGAAAATGCTATTAGAAACATTCTGAAATTGCCCCCGATAAAATGGGGGACTTTCAAAATTCCGAAATTACGAAATGAACTTTAAATTTGGTTCCCCCACATCCTCGTTGGGAGAGTAAAAAAATGGCCGGAACGTCCTGAAAAAAGGACGTTCCGGCCATTTTTTTGCACAGAAATGCTTGACAACCTTGGGAATAAGACTTTTTTGCATAAGACTCGAATTGCGTGTTTTTCCTCTTTTATTATTATTTGTTTCCAAAATTGTATTCTTAATCAACAGCTATCAGAAATTGTTTTTTGTTTCCAAAGTTGGATTCGCAAATTGTTTAAAGATCTGACCAATCAGAAACCTCTTGACATGACGTCATAGCCAATCAGCAACCTCCTGACGTCACATGACGCGTAAATAAAAATCCGCTTCGGAGAAAATTCATTTCATTTTGCATTCTGACACTCGAGATGGAGGACGTGTGTGCTATTTGCCAAGAGCCTGTGCTGGAATCCAGCATATTTTTTGTAATGATAGAGTGTGCGACGCATCATAGGATGCACGACGTTTGCCTGGCAGCAGCGTACGTGAAGGGCGGTTTACGTCAATGTCCGGTATGTCGGGCCGATTACAAAGAATATCACACGTTTTGGTTCGAAAAATTGGGTAGTTTGTACAACTACCAGACCCTGATGATGTACATGGAACGGGAGCCTCTGAAAAGTCGGAAAAGCAAATTTCTGAGGCGAGTGAAAGAAGTTATCCAGGAAAGATTGGATCGCGGGAAATTCTGCCCCCGGGGGATGTATGACAATTCGGACTTTTACGGACTCGAAACCTCTTCCGGATCTACACAGGTATCCTGAATGGGATCCCAACAGATTTGCCCTGTTTTTTTTGGAGGAGGCTCGAAAGGATCGTCTTCTATTCGTCCATCTGAGAGGATTTGTCCAAGAATATCACACCTGTTCCACGGAATGTTACTTCAACCCCTGTTTCTTGAAACAAATGTCTCTCGGTTGATTTCTTTTGTTTTTCTCACAGGGGGTAAAAAAATGGGGGCCAAAAAGATGCTTAGTTAAGCATCTTTTTGGCCCCCATTTTTTTATGGTCAAAGGGCTGACAACGTTGGTATAAGGACTTGTCGCACGCTTGCTCTACTACTTTTTAGATGATATGAGGATGTTTCCAGAAAAAAAGATTATTTTAAAAAAACAATTTTGGATTTTACTATATTGATTGCTCCTTTGCTTTATTTATGGAAACCAATTTTGGATTTTTTTTTATATTGATTGCTACAGCAGAGGAAGAAGAAAAAAAATTCCAAAATTGTATATAAAAAAAATGTTCGTGGGACAAACTTTGACCTGCTTTCCGGTGCTTAACATCCGGTTTGAAAATCGTATAAAAAGGGCGACCCGTCTGGGCTTCGGAATCATTCGACCGCTTGTGTTACACACAATGAGTTCAGTAGCTCTTCACTATGCCGCTCTGACGGTACTCAACTGTTGGGGATGCAAGACGCCGGTGCCGCCGCATTGTGCCTTCATGTTTTCATGTAGGCACATTTGCCACGTATATTGTACTCGCCGAAAATCCTTATATTGGGATTGTCCCGACTGTTATGATCCCAGCAGCAAAGATTTAGAAAGATTGTCGAACATGCCGCCGTGGTCCGATGTGAATCCCAAATTCCTGAACTAAAAAAAAACTGTATTTGTTTTTTAATCTCCTTTTTATTTCGAAAAAAAACAACAAAAAAGGGGGAAAAATTGGCCAGAGAACGTCTTGAAAAAAGACGTTCTCTGGCCATTTTTTTGCGTCAAAATGATTACCAACGTTGGAAAATAATAATAAAAAAGACTTTGTTTCATTTGTAGATGTGTTTTCAATAGTAACAATATTTCTTTCCTCCAATCAGTCTGACAAACACCCGATGATGGCATTTTTAAAAAAAACAAAAACAAAAAATATTCTTTCAATTATTTTTTTTTTTCAATAGTCTATTGATATACAAACTCACGATGGTGGTACTTTGAAAACAAAACAATACCCTCAATGTATCTGCTAGTAATTGTAAATCCGTATTTGTTAACAAAATAAATAAACTATTTATTGTAAAACTGTCCCTTTCCTTGTTCAGCTTTTTGAAAAAATTCCAATGTAATAAATATATCCTTAATGTATCTACCAGTAGTGGTAAAAATTCGATTGTTGTGTAAGGTACATATATTCATGTATCTGTTCTGACTCATACTTTCTTGGCATATGAATAATCATGTTTCTATAGATCCTCATACTTTATTAATTTTGCGTTTTTCTTTCTTTCTGGCTGGCTGGCTGGCTTTCGAATGTGATGCCTTTTATAATTATACTAAAATAAATAATCTAATACCTCCAAGCACTTACAGTCTTAACGAAATTATATGGTCCTGTAATATCAACTATATTTTTTTTCAAGGGGATCCAAATTCACTTACTGTAATCTTAATCCACAAGCACTTACAATCTTAACGACATTATATGGTCCAGGACTCTTAATCTAGAACTTTATGAATGTTAGCTAGATGTGAAACACAAACAGGACGACCTTATAATAATTAACAAATGACCTCTCCCTCCCCCCCTAAAATCATTGAATAAATGTCCATTATAATACATTTTTAGCTAATTGTGTCCAAAAAAGATGGTATTAGAAATGACCACATGTAATATCAACTATATTATCAGAGGATTCAACTCCAGTAATGGTATTAGAAAGCATTCCAATCCTAAATGAAACCTTTTTTTTAACAATTATTAAAAATCAATATCAGAACAAACTTGGAAAAAAAAATTGTTTGATATGAAAAACAATTTCACAACATTGGACAACTAAAAAAAAAAAAAAAAAAAAAAGAAGAAGCAAAAAAAAAAAAAAAAAAAAAAAGTCATATCTTATCAGATAACGGGTTCCGGATCGTATAAAAGGACGACACCGATTTGCAATTCTCTCATTCATCCCATTCGACTCGCTCGCTCGTGAACGATATGGCTGACGCTTTCCCTTCCAAGCTATCGACTACCGTCCGATTGCTGCAGCACCCCGAAACAAAGAGAGGGTTCCGGAATATTTTTGATTCGTGTAAACTTTTGATTTCCACGGCCTATTTGGAGGACGACAGGGTATTTTTTGCTCCCCTCAAAGGAGTGAAAATTTAATCGCCAATTTCTACAGGACTGGAAGAGAATCCTTTACCCGCTGGGATGACTACGATTCTGTCAGCTGGGACGCCGTGGCCGCTCGTCTGAAATTGGATCGACGTGTCAGGAGAAAAAACACGGACGTTCGAGTGAGTTTTCGGTAAGTACCATTTCGAATGGGGATTTGAATACGACCTATTTAAAAAATATATATATCTGTATATTGGAGCTCATTCCATATTTTTTTTTCATTCTTTCTTCGTCAGGTACGACAACACGTTCGTGGTCAAACAATATTTTACTTTTGGACAACGTGTGGTGGAACCTGGGACCTGTCACATTTACCAGACGACGACGGTACCCCTCTTCTTCTACGTGTTGCCTGAAAAAAAGACCAGATCTTTCGATGTCGTCCGAAGAAAAAGGGGATTCCGAGCAGCCGACCAGTTCGTCTACAAATTTTTCGTCCTGGAACCCGAATCCAAGTACCGGGTGACGGAGGGAACGTGCTACGTACTGGTGACTTCCCAAAAGACTCTCTTTTCTGTGGACGTCGTGAGAGCCGACCTGCAATTGCCCTTCGAGTGCAGGAATTGGAGGGAGACGACCAAATTAAAACGGAAGAGGAACATTTACGACAATGTTCCCCAAACTCCGGCATTGGACAGACTTGACGAATTGATGATGGTACCTCCGCCGCCTCCGGTTCGTAATGTGTATCACTCGTTCGAACCTCCCCAAATGGATCCGGAACCGTCGTCGTCAGTCGTCATGAATCCGGAACTGGAACCGTCGTCAGTCGTCATGGATCCGGAACCGGAACCACCGTCCACAGTCGTCATGGATGCCGAATCACAGACGAATCCACTTGAAATACCTTCTTTTCATCCGCCTCAGACAGTCTTGTATCTGATACCCCAATTCGCCGACATGTACAATGACATTCGAAATCGGGAATTGGGATCCCCGATTCCGATTATGTCCAGACGTTAGATTATGTCCCTGAACCTATGGACTTGTCGACAAAGAACACGGATTTGGAACAAATCGATATGGACTTGTCGACGAGCCAATTGGACTTTGAAAAAATCAATTCTGAGGAATTGATCATGGAGACTTGTTTGGAAGAACCTCAAACTCCAAACTTTTTAAACATGTCGGAAGACTTTGACGAACTCTTTAAAAATTTAGAAAGCTATGTAACGTCCTTTTAATAACAACAACAACAAACAAAATAAAAGGTTTATTTTATATATTTAAAAAAAATCTGTTGTTTGTTCTTCCTAAAAACACAACAATTCCCATCCTAAATCAAAACATATTGCAACTCCAGTGATACGGAATGGCATTAGAAAGAATTCCCATCCTAAATCAAAACATATTGCAACTCTAGTGATACGGAATGGCATTAGAAAGAATTCCCATCCTAAATCAAAACATATTGCAACTCTAGTGATACGGAATGGCATTAGAAAGAATTCCCATCCTAAAAAAATCCAAACATATTGCAACTCTAGTGATACGGAATGGTATTAGAAAGAATTCCCATCCTAAAAAATCCAAACACCTTTAATCACAAAATGCATGAGAGTTAAAAATATAAGCTTATTTTACGCATTGTACCTCCTGTAATATCAACTATATTATTAGAAAAAAAAAAGATTCAACCGAAACTCCAGTGATACGGAATGACATTAGAAAGAATTCCCATCCTAAATCAAAACATCTTTAATCACAAAATGCTTGAGAATTAAAAATATAAGCTTATTTTTCGAATTGTACCTCCTGTAATATCAACTATATTATCAAAAATAAAAGATTCAACCGTAACTCCAGTGATACTTACAAAGTGTTCTCAGTCAACAATCTATTTTCAACGATGTGTTATACTTTAGAATAATCCTCAGGATTATTCTAAAGCATAATACATCGTCATTCCTTTCCTTTCCCCACCCCCTCCACATCCCCCAAATATTGGCAAACCATGGATCTTGTAAAATTTCAAAGGGGTACCGGTGCTTATATATTTTTGCGGCCGACTGTAGCTGCTGGCTGAGGAATGTGCCTCTGGTTTTTAATGGTACCACAAGGAGGGAGGGTAGTTCTACTTGAACAGGTTCAACCACAATTTAAGGCCTGTTCACATAGCAATCTGTTAGCGTAAGCGTAAGGGCCTGTTCACATAGGAGTCCGTTGCGTTGCGTTAAGGAAAAGATGACGTTGAGGCGAAAATAAACCAATTATAGGCGTTAAGAATTTCATTGCGAATCGTTTGGAGGCATATGATTGGTTTATTTTCGTCTTAACCTCATCTTTTCCTTAACGCAACGCAACGGACTCCTATGTGAACAGGTCCTAAGAGCAAAATTGGCGGTTAGATGGAAATTAACCAGTCATAGGCCTTAACCATTTCGTTGCTAATCGTTTGGAGGTTTGTCATTGGTTAAATATATTTCAATACTTTACGCCTACGCTAACGGACTGCTATATGAACAGACCCTTAAACCGAGCTACCCAAAGGGCGACATCTGATTTGCTCGTAAACTCCTCCCATCTACATAAAACATGGAAGGGCTTTCCGGCTTACAGATTTAACGTGCCCATACCCAAAGTAGACACGAAGGCATTCAATGGCTGTTGTCGGGATTCAAACTGAGTTACCTCCATCCGAAGTCCACTACAACTAGGTTGTCTCCAATCATCGCATATGGTAAGCGATAAGACTGTCAAACATACTGATGAATATTTTTAAGATGTAAGAACTAAAACTGACCTAAAGGCCTTTGCTCATAATCTTCAAAAATACATGGAAATGTTCAAGCCTAATAGAACTCCATGTTGTTTAACTAGGCAATGTATTTATGCATAAAGATTCAAAATCATGTTTTCTTATTTTTGGAGTGTAATAATTAAAGAGACCACTTGAACCTGGACAGTCGCAAAGTATTATATAAACACTCCATTTACGAAATTAAGGTATAGGAATTTTAATGGAGAAGGGAGGGTTGAAGTTTATTGGCGGGTTTTAATACAGTGTAACCCCGACCTTGTTCCTGTACGTAATGGTTAAATCCCTCTTCTCCTTTTCAAAATTCAAAACTACAATAGCCCGGCTACTTCTGGTTTCTCACCTATCATTATTTTTCGATCGTCCCTCTTTCAACCTTGCGATTCCCCCTCAGGTTAGCTGATTGCTGGAGAAGGGGATTGATAACCTGTTCCAGGATTCCAAACCTGCTTGCTTTCCTCTTTTGACTTCGCTACTCGTGCTTTACGGATTTCAAACGTACCGCCCTTTTGAGCTTTTACATTTTGTAACTATTACCCCTTCCACTAACTTATCTTTTAACTTAATCTTATTCCAGATTTCCCGTCTCCTAATTTTTCAAATAATTTTTATGGTTTTTGTCTCACCCATTGTCAAGATTCTTCATTGCCATTTAAGTCAGCCATGCTACATTAATTACTCGTACTCGTTTAAATTAATTAGTTGATTTGTGACCTAATTATTTTTTCCTCTATTAATAATTGTAAACACTATTTGCAACCTTGAGAACGTTAACCATATGTCACATACTAACATTGATATTGAGGATAAAGAGCTCGTGTTCTCTGGGGCTTCTACAGTAATTATGTCAAATATAGCGTTATAGTTGAAGAGCGACAAAATTTTCTTAATTTGAAACACACGGATAGGTAAAATAGGAGGACCACTAATCTATCACAACTCTGAGATTATTTTAAGGGTGAGAGAGTACACTCTTTTGGGCCAGAACTGAATTTTTTCACAGTTTTGTCAAGGACATAGGAGCCAAAAACTTCAGAGGGTAAATTTTCGACATTAAGAGAACTGAAGTCTGGTCATAAACATAGGTCTAGAAGATGACAGTTTTTTGACTTGAGAGATGATTAGAATACGTATGAGGAGGCATAGAGACAGAAAATTCGATCCCAACTCAATGACCAAAACATTGAGAAAGGGGAATTTGTTTTTAATCTCAACAACGAAAGTAAACTGTATATGCGGATCAACAGAATTTACATATTGTTATGAGTTAGGGGCCAACTTGGCGTGTTATCGCCAATGTGAAATGTTTTGGAGTTCTCGTGAATTAAAACAATTGTTTAGCACGTTCACGCGTCTACCATGGAGTAAGAAATAAATCCTGCTCTTGGGTCTATTGTTGGAAAATGGTTTGGTTGAGCGGTGGGGCATCAAGGGTTTTGTTTCCTAGGTGAATAAAAGTATGGAATAAAAGTTCAGTAAAAGAGTTGTTTTTGTAGCGATAGGTTGAGGAATTGGAACTGGTGACATTTTCTTCTCGAAAAGATATTTTCTCGTCGGGCTTGAGACGAGGACCTTGGTGTGACAGATTATAAGGTCGATAATCAATTAAAAGAGGAAATTGGCGAAAGCCAGAAAAAGTTGGAAACGAGTCTTCGTGAAATTAGCGAGAGCCAAGAACAGCTGAAAATAACTCTGGGCGAATAATTTAATGAAATGGAAGAACGCGTCAGCACTATAGAGTCGAAACTCAAGGCTACGGTTGAGACTGTTGAACAGAAAATTAGAGAGGCCGTCAACAAACAAATGAACGGCTTAGAGAAAAAGTTCTCGGAAGAGTCAGCGCCAGTTACTGTACCTTGCTACTCTGACGGTAGTGTCAAGGAAGCGTACCCGGTGTCGAAATCGTCCCGCCCTGCCGTATAAGTGTCTACCTACGACGGCAAAACGTCTTGGCAGTTGTTTAAAACACAGTTTAATATGGCGTCGACTGCCAATGGCTGGGATATTGCATTGCAAGCTTGCCAATTGGCTACTTCACTCCGTGGCGAAGCTGCCGATGAGCTTCAAACCATCGCAGTAGAAAAACGATTAAATTTTGAGGACTTGTAGAGTGCTCCCGAAATGCGTTATGGCGAGAAATACCATAAAGAGTATAGCCGCTTACAGCTGAAGTCTCGCCAACAGAAATCAACAGAGACGTTTCAGGAACTCGCTTCGGCTATAGAGGGTTTAGCTCAATTAGCTTTCCCTGAATGTCTGACGGAAGTGAGGGATAACCTAGGGCCCGTTGCACACACGGCGTTTTTATCCATGGCGGAAATTTTCCATCGTACGTCGTTCCAACAGTAGACCACAGAAGTCAATTGGAGCTTGCACACTGGGCGGAAAAAAAAACGATAGTTAAATTTTTCGTCGACGTTAGCTTGTGCAGCTGTCGAGTGCCACTATGCGCTCGCGGATTTTTTGACGCCAGATTGAACTAGTTATCCATGTAATCCTATGCACGCTTACACACACAGCGGATTCTACCGTCGTAGGTTCATTTGCGACAGGGGTGGTGGGGGTTTGCTGGGGGGGGGGGGGGCGCGCTGGTTTTCTTGGAATCGTAAAGGGGATTCGAAAAGGAGGTCTCCTCCGATCCCGGCTGGGGGGAGTGGGGAGCGTAGGTGAGACCCCGCTGGTTTTATTGGAAACGTGCAGGATTCGAAAACGAGGGGTAGGCCTTTTCCCCGGCAACGGATTTTTCCGCCGTGTGTGCAACGGGCCTAGCATTGGAGTACTTTGTCGACGTCATACGCGATCCGGAGAGTCAACGGGCTCTTAGAATGTCGGATATCAAAGACTTGAAGTCGGTATTCGTGTGCGCGATGAAATTCGAGGCTGCTCAGAGGGCGACACGCCATGACCGTCAACTAGTGAGAGGGGTGACCGCCGCCGAAAACGACCCAATAGTCGCCCGTTTTAAAGAAATAGAAAAGCGAATCGACGCCTTGGCAGGGATGAATCCAAATATTCCGCCAAGAAGAAATCCATGGAAGTGCTGGACCTGCGGGCGTGAGGGGCATTTAAAAAGGAATTACCTAGCGCTCCAAACTGACGAATCAAGACGCCAAGGCCCAGGGAAAATAGTTCCTGGCCATCTCAATTGGTGATGGCAGCCGAAGAGATACCTCTTGCAATACACTGAATGTGTCGTCAATGCCTCACGAAAAGAACAGGCCGTTTGTTGAAGGTTTCGTAAACGGTCAACCGTGTAGCATGTTGTTTGACACAGGTGCTAACGTGACCATCGTCAGAACGGATATAGCTCAAGAGCTTGGCGAGAAGCTACTTTTCACGCCGCCAAACATCACTTTGCGCACCGTGACCGGGGATAAAATTAAGATGAATGGAAAAGTTGCACTCCACATACGCATCGGGAATAATAGTTATCGGCATACGGCATATGTTGCCGATATTGTTGGTCCGATGATTCTCGGGTTTGACTTTTTAACCAGAAATAATTTCGTAATAGATTTCAATTCTAACCAAATTATAGCCACTCAAGATAGCACCATACCCTCCATGCCGGACAATAGTAGAAGAGGCCTTTTAGCTGCCGCAACTCTTGTGGACCAGTCGAAAGGTACGGTTCCCGTCAAGATTGCCGATGTCAGCGATAAAGACAAGAAAATCCAGAAAAATGAAATGTTGCCAACTTATACCCCGGTCACTGGAAAAGGTAGAAAGCGTGACCTGCCAGTCGTCAAGCGCTCCAATTTGACCGCAGATGTAATGAAGAGTGCCGAATTTATTGATCAACGAAGAATGGAAGAAGAGAAATTCCTCAATGAATTCCAGGCCGTGCTCGCCCGTGCAACAGATGTGGGCTGCACGAACTTGATGCAACAGTGAATTGTCACGAGGAATTACACCCCGGCCAAGCAGCATTCCAGAAAGTGTCCTTTGACGAAGCAAGATCAACGTGGCCAGCGACAGAATGAAGAGGCGGCACGACGCGACAGCGACAAACCATCAGTTCCAGGACGGAACCAAAGTTCGGCTGTGGAGTCCCGTTCACCAGGAGGGTCTACCTCTCAAGCTACAGTTCCGCTGGAGAGGTCCAATCGTCGTCGTCCTAGGAATCAACGACGTCGTTGTGTGAACTCGAGTGTCTGCAATTAGCAAAGCGAAGGTCGTACATTACGACCCGCTCGCTCCTTACTATGGCACGTGAGTGGGTCCTGAGGTATTTGAGGATACCCGAGCCACGGCTCGTAGGCTGTTGCCAAGTAGATCCAGGATACCCATTTTTTATTTTCTTTTATTAATGTTGCAACTGTTATTCTTATATGTTTATTTATTTAGTTTATAATGATATATGTTTTATGTTTATTTACACTGCTGGCCACTGTAAATGCAACACCCTGAAGGAAACATGCAAATAACATGAAATTTACAACATGCATTAGCGGAGGTGAGATATGCAAATGATTAGAATTTCAGCGCAGACGCACATCACGCGCGCCTGTGGCGCCACTTCAAAGCGCTATTTAAGGCTTGGAGATTTCGACGATTTCAAGTTCGGCAATTGTGTTTTTTTTGTGTTTTTTCAAAAAACGATCAATTATGCCTCTTTGAAAACAGCGATCATCTTTTGATCAAGTATCCGAGTTCGACAGAGGAAGGATAGTGGCCTACCGAGATTGTGGATTATCTTTCAGGGAAATCGGTAGTCGTGTTGGACGAAACCAAACAACTGCGGATATGTGATCGTTGGATGCAGGAGAGTACGACGGACCGGCGTGTTCGATCGCATCCACCTCAGCGCACCACTTCACGTGATGTCAGGCAAATTGTGCGCATGGCAGTGACGGATCGCTGAGTCACATCACGAACCATAGCACAGCACATGCAGTCTGTAACGCATCATCCAGTGTCTGCGCGTACCATTCGACGCCGTTTACAGCAGAGTGGTTTACGCAGAACCACAGACGTATCCGCCGCCAATGGTGCGATCACAGAAGGATGTGGACGGCAGAATGGAATGAAATTGTCTTTACTGGCGAGTCACGCTTCTGTCTGCAACACCACGATGGTCGCATTCGAGTCTGGAGACACCGTGAAGAGAGGATGCTGAACAGCTGCGTTATGCACCGCCACACTGGTCCTGCACCGGGTATTATGGTATGGGGCGGTATTGGATATCACTCTCGCACACCTCTAGTACGCATTGCCGGTACTTTAAACAGCCAGCGCTACATCTCCGAGGTGTTGGAGCCAGTTGTCCTTCCTTACCTTCAGGGCTTGCCCACAGCCATATTTCAACAGGATAATGCGCGACCACACGTGGCACGCATTGTCCAACGGTTCTTCGTCAATCGCCAAATTGAATTGCTTCCCTGGCCGCCTCGCTCTCCGGATCTTTCACCGATAGAAAACATGTGGTCCATGGTTGCTCTACGATTGACCCAGATTCCATCCCCAGCTGCCACAGCAGATCAACTTTGGCAACGTGTGGAAGCTGCTTGGTCTGCTGTACCCCAAGAACTCATCCAAAGTCTCTTTGAATCAATGCCGAGGCGTGTGGCAGCGGTGATCTCCAACAATGGCGGCTACTCTGGCTACTGATTTTGGCAGGAACCACACTTCACAGAAGTTTATAAATTTAATCATTTGATACTTGGTCAACATGTTATCTACAAAATAAATTTTGTTGTGATATCTCTTGTCTTTCTTGGTGTTGCAATTTGGGTGGCCAGCAGTGTATGTAAAGTTGTATATAGTTGTAGCATTTTAGGACCGTTGTTGTTAGTGTAAGGACTGTCCGGGACGTTCAGTCTTTTAGAGGAGGGGACAATGTTACGAGTTAGGGGCCAACTTGACGTGTTATCGCCAGCGTGCGATGTTTTGGAGTTCTCGTGAATTAAAACTATGGTTTAGCACGTTCACTCGTCTACCATGGAGTAAGAAATAAATCCTGCTCTTGGGTCTATTGTTGAAACAAAGTTTGGTTGAGCGGTGTGGCATCACGGGTTTTGTTTCCTAGGTAAATAAGAGTATGGAATAGAAGTTCAGTAAAAGAGTTGTTTTTGTGGAGATAGGTTGAGGAATTGGAACTGGTGACATTTTCTTCTTGAAAAGATATTTTCTCGTCGGGCTTGAGACGAGGACCTTGGTGTAACAGATTATAAGGTCATATGCTATTTATCAATAAATGTTATATTGAATTAATGAAAACTTTGAATTCCCTATTGTTAAGAGAAATACATATGTGCTGGAGTTTGTCGACTCCCAGCGGAGATTTGTAGTATTATTTTGTTTACTGCTGCAAGTTGTAAAATAACTGTTTATAAAATCTCTGTTTTTCAATTGCAGTAGCTGGCATATTTATTTCCCTATTTGAAATTCACTTTTTAAAATATCTTTCCGTACCACGGATTTGGTAAAATATTTTTAAGAAAGGTGAATTTGCAAAAAATAACTTTAGATTTGCCGAGAATCAGATTTTTTTTTCCTGAATTAGATTTTCTAGCGAATTTTGCTATTTATAACAATTCCCCAGTTTTAGTCAATGATATATCTACGAATCTTTATCCAGTGCCCTTAAATATATTTGCATGTAATTGATCTATTATTTTCGTTCTTCTATCAGAATAAATAAGTTCTTTTCAGAAGCGTTAAATAACGTCCCACCAGTGCCTAGTAAGTGATCATATATTTTAATTTTCAAATTTTGTCCTGTTTATTGTCCAACTTTTGTTTTTTTTGGTTTGTATCGTAATATAGTGACTGCTGGGGGAGCCATAAAGTTAAAACATAGATTAGGAATAAAAATAGGGAATATTATTCATTTGGCAAAATGCAGATTATACTTGGGTATAATTCAACAGAAAAGGTACCCAAGTAGCATTCTAGCCACTTTGAGATGGCAAAGGCTGCACCGTTAAAGGGCCAAAATTTTAGTAACCATAACTACGACACAATCATGTTTCTACAAAGACAACGCCATCCTTTTCAACAGGTCAACAACCTATCAATATTTATCACTTTTTCATTCCATTTCTATGCCAAAAGAATTGTGCATACGATAATTTATATATCTCATACGGAAATGCAAGGTATCGCTGTCAGCTCTCTAGCTGGTAGCGATACGATGGGTTTCCCCCGGCTTTGAAGGGGGATATATATCTTGTGGAGGGATTTCGATTGGAATTTGCCGTTCGACTCCAAAATTCTAATTTTGGCTCTGCTATATTTAACTTCGAAATTCCCAGTTCCTATTTTATTCTTTTCGATCGGAAGTTAAATTTGGGTATGTTCCATCACGCTTGGGGCTCCTCAAACCCATTACCTTACCTTACCTTATTTATCACTTCAGATAGTAAGCCAAATCTTTGCATGGATGCAAAGCTCTGTTTATTAAGCCCTGATATATGCCAGTGTTCAAAATATGCGTGAGGCGAACTCCGATACTTTCGCGTAATTGTCAGAAACTGTATGCGATGCTCCTATGTGTTTATATATGTCGCAGTGTAGGCGACAGTTTTCGAAAATTGAATAGATGCAAGCTAGGCACAAGGTTAGAAGTATTCAAGAACGGGCAGTGAATGGCGACCAGCTGCAGTTAACGAACTCCTCAGATGTAACTAAAGACGATCAATGTCAAGTTAAAAGAAATATGGTCAGTAAAGGATCACCAGCTGGAGATAATGATCTGGGAGAAGTGAGAATTTGAAGCCAAGAGGAGACTAAGTTGTGATAGCGATAGAGATACGCGATTTTACGAGGTGGAATTCATTAGGTTAACAGCAGGGGATGAAACCGAGGCGTGGGAGTCTGGGAAGTTGAAGGATCCCCAGAAGGAACTTTAGAAGGGTGCACGGGCTGACGCCCCCTTCAATTTAGATTGGAGAAGTTATTAATATAAAATGTGGGGGTCAGCCAATGATAAGAGACCAAGTTTAGCATTGGTTGGGAGAGAGCCACCAATGAAAGTCTAAATAAAAATTATCGAAGTTTAGCTCGATGGAAAAAAGAGGTAGAGAGATCAGAAGCGTTGAAATCGTCAAGAGACATAGTCTGATCTGAATAGCTGAGAGACTGCAATTGAGATAGCAATATGGGTATATGTTAGCCCGACAATTATTGGTGAAGGAAGGTAGAGTCGCTGATAAACCAAGGCTGAGCCAGAAAGCCGCCGGAGAAAAAGCCTGAGCTAATGTGAAGAAGTTGATGCAAGCCCCAGATGTTGATGCGAGAAGCGCCCGTTCCCGTCCGCCCACCGATGTTAGCCGTTGTCCAGACACGGTGACCAGACCTAGCCTTAAAGGGACTGCCCTGAAACTTCCTACGCAGAGGAGAATCTCACCCATGGCGACCCCGTTCATTGAAGGTGCGCCGACACCGTGGTGACAAGTCCGGTAGACCAGTGCCATCAAAAAGATGCAAGTCCCCCCCTACCGATGTTAGCAACAGGAGAACCCTTTGTGAATGATGACAGCGCGCCTGATTCCCGTTTAAGCGAATGAGATCGCAGGTAGGATGCTGATGATCTTTGGTAGATTATTTATGCAGTGCTCACTGGTATAACTAGAACATAAGGAATAATGAGTTATTTTATGGTGAACATTGCTCGTCTTTAGTTACATCTGAGCAGTTCGTTAACTGCAGCTGGTCGCCATTCACTGCCCGTTCATGAATACTTCTCTTCTCCTAACCTTGTGCCTAACTTGCATCTATTCAATTTTCGAAAACTGTCGCCTACACTGCGACAATATATCTAATTAATAATAAAAGAACGAAAGAAGTATGGAGTGCAGTAAAAAACCATGGCAACATAAATTAATTTCATCGACAGGATCTTTTTGATTATTTAAAATATACATCTCCGACATTTTTGCGTAATTGTTGAATACTGTACTCGATACGCATGTCTGTAAGTATTTCTGATTTATAACGAATAAACTAAAAGAATCTAGGAGCTTAGTTGAAAACTGCGTATGGTGAAAGAAGTTCATCTAATAGCAGTGTGGAAACCTGGAAAAAGACATTTCACATTCTTACGAACAAGCGCTGAGAATAAGCCAAGGGAAAGCAGTGCCTATTCAGCCGTCGATAGCGACATGGATGAGAAAGTGAGACAGCGGAGAAAGTGTGCCAGTGGAGTAGCGTGGATTTCTGCCCCTCCCCCCCGGTGCGAACCCTACATTTGCCTACCCGCTATTTTCGCAATTAAGTAAAAAAAGTCTGTAAAAAAATCTGTGATACTCGGTCACTATTTCAAATGGATTCAAAATAAAACGTCTTTCTTAAATTAAAATTTTATTCTACGTGTTTTTTGCAACGCAAACTCTTTAATACATTCGTCAGTGTTAATTTGTACCTCTTGTTCGATTGCCAAAATAGCTAGATTTGTTAATCTAAACGTGTACATTGTAGATCTTAAATAATACTCGTATTTAATCAGTTTCAATATAGAGAAGCTTCACTCACAACTGGCATTACTTATGGCAGCTGTGAGGAATATTCTCAGCATTATAACTGCATTAGGTAACCCTTCTTCAAGTTTGAACTCAAAAATAAACTTTATTAAACCCAGTGGACCGGAATCAATAAGTTATTTCCTACAGTCTGTTATAGCTAAGAAAGCCCGTAGACGCACTCAAGCTTAAACTCTTCTCTGTCAATATCTTGAGGAGCTTGGTCGAGGTTGCATTCCTTATCATCGACGTCCAATATTATTGTAGACCTTAGGACGGCATATTTTTCGGCCAAATTCTGGAGCTGCTGGAACCTTTCTCGAATTTCAGCAATTAGTTTATCTAGTGAAGAAAACATTTTTCGTTTTAAATCGTCTTCGTGCGATAAGCCGGCATCTCTATTTCCATCACCAAAAATGTGCCTCCTTCTTATTCGTCTTGGAGGTTCAATAGAAATGCCAATTTTTTCACACAAGCTTTTGGCATAACTTAAAGCCTCGTCTACAGATTCATCTCGTTTCTCTTCCAATAATGTCTGTAAGGCGCTTATTTTCTGAGCACACTGATGTACGTTAAGTCCCTCAGTTTGTAAATAATTTTGGGCATCATTCACTTCACGCAGCACTGGTTTCCAGAGACTCAAGAAACATAGAAACGGAAATAATTGCATCGCGACTAACAAAGTTCCTGAGTTCGTTCGTGTGTTCAAGCTTTCGTCTATTTCTGTAAGCTTCTCTAGCGCTGTTAAAATTTCTTTGTAATGATTTCATGTCATGTTTACTGCATCGCATCTTCCGCTCCAACGTGTGCCCTGAACTCTCTTCAAACTTTTGACTGTAGCAGCAATCAGACCCTCCCATCGGTGTGTGGACACAGAAAAGAATGCATAACAACGTTGAAGAAAGTCACTGAAATCACCTCCACCGAAGCCGCATGCAAACAAACTAGGTTCAATGAGTGGTTTGAGCAGGGCACGAACTCGGCATTAGGATTGATATACACTGCTTAACAATTGCTAAGGAACAGTCACATTTTTTGGAATATTTCATAATATACATTGATTGAAGAAATGAAACTTCGTACATATTTAGTAGAGATACTGTGCATTATTTATTATGCAAAATGGTACAGATTACGCCACATGGAAAAATAAGAAAACGAAAAATAAAAAAGATGCTCTTTGGAGCATTTCCAAACAGCCAATAAAAATGGGGTCTTCCTGACAAAATAAACAGTTAGGAATACCTTAGTAAGGTGTGTGACCTCCTCAGACACTAGTGCACATTTTGCATCTGTTTTTCATGCTGTCTACTAAAGTATTGAGGAGTCCTTGGGGGATATTGTCCCACTCCTCTCTCAAGGCGATTTTCAGTTCTTGCATGGTTCGGGGAGGGCAAGTTCTTTGAGAAACACGTCTGCCAAGAGCATCCCAGGCATTCTCTATAAGATTTAGGTCAGGAGAGTAAGCAGGCCATGTCATACGTTCAATATTTTCACTTTCTAGTGTGTCCGATACTTCAGCGGTCCTGTGTGGGTGCACACTGTCGTCCATAAAAAGAACATCTGTACCTACCGCACCCCTAAAAGGACGAACATGATCCAGAATAATCTCTCTGGAATACCGATGCGATCTAACGGTACATCGCTCAAAGATATGAAGTGGTGTTTTACCATTGTGCATAATGCCTGCCCACACCATCACGCTTTGGCCATACCGATAACGTTCCTGAGCATTCTGTGGTGCATAACGTGTTCCCTCTATCCCCACACTAACTGGTGGCCAGAATCACTTGTCACAGTGAAACGGGATTCGTCAGAGAACATCACCCTGGACCACTCTTGCTGACCCCAACCAATATGTTCCTTACACCAACGTAATCTTTCTCGACGATGGCGTGGTTGAAGTGGGATGCATTGAACAGGCTTCCGTGCATACAAACCAACCTGATTTAATCGCCTAGAAATGGTTCTGGCTGATACATTTGTACCGATAGCGGTTGCAAGGTCTACAGCTATCTGACTAGGAGTGAGATGGCTGTTCCATATCGCCACTAGGGATACATATCGATCCTCTTGAGGTGTGGTATTCCTTCCACGTCCACCGGCATGCTTTCGCATAGCATTTCCACCTTCAGTGGCCTTTTTAAATCACGATATGAAACTTTTTACTCCTCCCATTACTCTGGCCACAGTAGTGACACTTTGTCCTGCTTCGAGCCGTACAACTGCTCGTCCACCATCGCACTCACTCAAATGTTGTCTTGCAGACATTTTGCACTTAATTATAGTCACACCACACTGATTTTCAGAGAAATAACTTCCAACAACCTACGGCACTATTTTCGTCAAACACCTAACTGCATGAACTTTCAAATGAATAAAAAGTTTTCGTGCACTGCCTTTTATACAGATAACAGGTCCTGCCCTATTACACCCTCTGCATTTCATTTTACTGTGATTAGTTTGGTGTCGGGAACGCTAGTTTGAAAAAACCAGTTGTTCCTTAGCAATTGTCAAACAGTGTATTTTATTCGTTGCTCCACACCTGTCTGTCTTCCGGCCATTGTAGCAGCATTATCGTAAGATTTCCCTTTACAGTTCACAATGTTGAACCCATCAGTGTCGAGCTTACTTAGTATCATCTCACTAATACCTTCGGCTGTTTTGTTTTTCGTTTCAATGAAATCTATAAAAGATTCCACAACTCGCACTTCCCTATTCTCAATCATCACGTATCGTAATACTTGGCTTGTTTGATCTTTGTGGGAAATATCCGGGTACTGTCGAATATCATGGAATAATACTTGGCCTTTTGAACCTGACCTATAATATTTTGGCGAACTTTATTCCCTAAAATTTCAATAAACTCGTTATGAATTTCTGGTAACATATAAGTAGGTGAAATTTTTTGACCCATTTTCATTCTAGCTAAATGTTCTCGGAGACCAGAATCGTACTTTTACAGTAGATGCACCAGTTCTAAAAAGTTGCCTTTATTGTCACTGGTGTCATTTTCCCTGTGGCCACGTAGCGGCAAATTTTGTTTTGTCAGGAATATTCTTCTATCAAACATTTTGGTTAGAATTTCATATCATGTTTTTTATTTCTTTTGCACGATGTGGTTACAGTTTATTCTGGAGTCGCAATTTCAGCAATCGCATTGGAAGCACGTGAAACTGAAAAATTCGTAATATTAATTACAGGTCCTACAAATCATCAGTGTCGGGTACTTGTACTACTTCAGCTTCTTGTTGGTTTTGAGAAGCCTTAGCCTCTGAAGAACTCACACCTGATGACCCTGGCGTAGATTCTGGCGTCTTCGAAGAAACTGTAGTATAGCCCCTTTATTTTTGTCTGATACTTTCCTCCTTGTATTTCTTGTTATTTCGATACGATGCTCCACTTTCTCTTACCCTTTTCATGGTTAAGTGGGGTATATAACAGCACAAAACCCTGATAGAAATAAAAAAATAATAATATCATGAATGCATGCGCGCGAGTAAAATTAAATTACTTATAGTTTAATACGTTAAAACGAATAAATAACATTCTACGTGGGTAAAAACGCAAAGCCATTGTAAAGTTTAAAATTAAATAAAACAAACATTTACCACAACACTCCTATATATTCGACGAATCGTATAAAACAAATAAACTTGACTTTACAATAACTAGCAAATTTCAGTACACGTGAAACTTTATAAAATTACGAGTATAAAATAAACAATATCAAAGCTGTACTGCTCTTCAAAATAGTAACAAAAAAGTTGAAGAACTTTAATGTCACCTGCTCACCGTCACGTCTATGAGTTGTTAAAGGAGAATAAGACAATAATTCAAAAATCAAAACGGACACACTAATTGCATTTGTTGCGTGGCAACAGCGGATCGCGGCCGGCCGCGCTCGTTTCGAAATTCAAAAAATGAAATTTATTTTCTTATTTTGAATAAAATATTTGACAAGCTTTAATTTAACTTGACATAAATGTAAGTATATTTGTTTAGGTCAAATATTACAACTCTATTTTGAACCATTTCCACTTGTCCAGTTGCCTTGAAATTCTGCATAAGTACCTATGTAGTTCCGATGACAATGCAGTTATCTGATCTAATGACCATGGTCTGATGCTGCAGACAGTATTTGCCAGCTCTGCCACCTCCCCCCCGCTACACCATTGGCTTGTGCTCTCAGATAAAATGTGATCAGGGAAATAATGAATGAGATTTGCATTAGCTATGGATCGGTTGACACCGTGTTACATAATCATCTGCCCCTGTCAAAGAAATCTGTTTTTTGGGGTTCCTCGTTTACAATCCCCTTTTCAGAAGGAACAAGGAGAGCGTATGCAAGCAACTTGCATACGCAACTTGTTGGCGATGAGTCAAGCAGGCAGGGATGACTTTTTTAAAAGTAGATTTAGATTAGTATTTGATTTATCACTAAGATTCCGAGGCAAACACCGTGGACAAGTAGAGGAAGCAATAATCCTCCCACTCCACCTACCAAAACAAAAAAGGGGAAAATGTCTTCTAAGAAGGTGATTCTCTCAGTTTTTCTTAACTCCAGAGGGATTATCATGACTGACTACCTAAACTATTGACATGACATTACTGAGAAATATCTCAGGGAACTCCTACTCCAAATACACGAGTCATGAAGCAAAGGAGACGTTATAAACTGTCCAAAGGTGTGCTTCTCTAAGCTGACGATGCTGCAGCTCACAAGGCAACTGAGACACATGAATTTGCGACGGAGTGAGGCTACACCCCACTCCCACACACAACTTATTCACAAGATCACGCGTCTTGAGATTTCTACCTCTTTCCCGAAATTAAGGAAACTCTGCGTGGAAACATTTTCTCTTCGGATGCTGAGGTCATTTCTACGGCGGAAGAGTGGTTTTCAAGTTAAAAAGAGGACTACTGCAATTATAGCCTGTAGAATCTAGTGCATTGTTGGGAAAAGTGTTTGGTTTTGAAGGAGAACTATATACAGAAGATATAACATCCATAGCAAGTATCATGGTTCTAGACCTACTCTTTCGTAGTTAGGGCAAAAATTTATTGGTACTTCATCTTATCTACAGTCGATGATTAATGATCCCTTCAGTTAAGTTCAGTAAAAAAGTTTTAAAAGAGATTAAAGACATTAGCTGAAATATATTTTTACATCCGTAATAAGATCATATTTGGGAAGTAATAAGATCATATTTCGGAGCTTTCGGGATGATCCCACAGGCTCTTCACGCGTCGGGTGTCCCAGAGCGGCAAAGGACATTCAAATTTGTGAGATTTTTAAATTGCTGGGGTGAGTGGGGTTGATACGGTCTCCGCCACATCCGTGAAGCCAGCGATCTCACCGTATGACGTCATACAGCTGAAGACATCATGAAAGTCCTTCCTAAAGTTTTTTAGGCCTAGCGAACTATGCTCTGCCAAATGCATCCAAAAAACGAACACGGAAGCGCAGATTTCTTGTTGCTCGTGAAAGCGATGAAGTCACCGAAACTGCATTACGAGTTTATAGTTTTATTGGCACTTGACTGGCAATAAGTCAGGAGATTCACTAGAGACGCAATTAATTCCTCTTAAAGGTCTAGTTCTCCAAAAGACCTCTGACAAGGAACACGAAAATATAGAGTTGGCATCGATTCCGTATTAAACGGAAAAAGTGTGACGTCAGATTAACGAAATTACCTGTTTTTCCGCTACCAATCGAAGACACGCGGAACTTTCGGGACTATCCCATGTGATCCATATGCATCGGGTGCACCAGAGTCGCAGCGGTCTCGTATGACGTCATACCACTGAATATTTCATGAAAGTCCTTTCTAATGCTTTTTTAGTCCTAGAAAACTATCCTCCGCCAAATGCATCCCAAAAACAAACACGGGGGTGAAGGACTCAAGAAAAGCGATAACGTCCGCGAAAATGTCGTACGAGTTTATAATTTTCTTGGCACCTTATTGGCCAAAAATAGCACTGCAGACGGCTCTGATTCGTGCTAAAGGTTTATTTCTCCAACAGTCTTATTCCCAGAAAGCCAAAAATATATCGTTGACGTCGATTCCGAATTAATCGGGAAAGCGGTTACGTCAGATTATCAAAATTACTGATTTTCCCGCTTCTGAAGAAACACAGAGCTTTCGGGACGATCCCACGAGCTCCTCACGAATCGGGTGTCCCAAAGCCGCAAGATTACTCGAATTTGCGAGATTTTTAAAATCCCGAGGATAATGGGACGATACGATCTCTCCGTATGACGTCACATCGCTGAATACTTTATAAAAATCTTCCAAGCTCTTTTTAGTCTTAGAGCACTATGTTCTGCCAAATCTAGCAAAGAAGTACTCTCTGGTCTTTATGCAAAACTGGGCCTCATGAAAAACATTTTAAAGGCCCTGAATAAGACTGGAAAAACATTTTTGTGTTTCCGTAAGAAGTTGCCACGTCTCATTGAGACCAAAATAATAGAGGGAGTTTTCGTTAGTCCACAAATACACTAACTGTTCCACGATGAACATTTCAATAATAACCTCACAGGTGAGGAGAAGTTAGCCTGAGATGCCTTTGTTCAAGTGTCCATCAATTTCCTTGGAAATAAAAGACAGAAAACTATAAGGATCTTGTGGAAAACGTTCTGCAGTGCTCTGATAGACTGGGTTGTAACATGTCCTTAAAGTGAAACTTCTTAAATTCAGACTTAGACTTCTCCGAAAATATAGTGCTGTTAACGATGAACATGGAGAATGCTTACACCAACAAATTTCAGACATGGTAGAAAAATTAGGGAAAATGGAGTGAATCAATGTTAGCCAATTACTGCTGAACACTCATCAGCAGATCACCAGCAACCGAAAACAAATGACAGGCAAAGTGGTTGCGCCTCCACTGACCTTCTTCGAGGAAGAACAACAAGGTAGATACATGCGTACGCTTATAAGAAAAATTCTGAAAAGTTGAAATAACTAAAAAACTAGAACTAAAATTGCATTTTCATGGTTATTTTCGTGTTCAGCACCCTCGAAAACGTAAAGATTAACTGTTTTCATCAAAGTTACAGAAAAGAAGTTTATATTGTTACGAATTTTGCGAGTCTATGGTAATCTTGCCAAATATGAGAGTTATCACCAAATTGGCGATGGATTGGGTGACTTATTTTGGTCGCCGAATTTAGCGATATATCGCCATATTTGGCGATATGGCACCAAATGGTCGCCAAAATTCTAGACCATTCTGAAAAGGTCTTGTGATTTCTAGCTAGTGACCGATAGAGGGCGCTTTGGAAGTCTATAAATATACCTGAGATTGGCATTGGAAGTCAGTGCCTGTTGTCGCAGCGTAGGCGACAGTTTTGGAAAATTAAACAGGTGCAAAGTTGGGCACAAAGAATAGGAGGAGAAGATATATTCCAAACAGCGGATAAATGGTGTACAGATGCAGTTTACGATCTGCTTACGTCAAAAAGGGAGACGATAATTGACATGTAAAAGGGGAACGGTCGAAAAATTGATGGCAGGGAGCGGCGGCCAGCTGCAGTTAATGATGTGGACAGGCAGAAATAGGAAACGAAGGGGTCCGAAATTTGATGTTAGTGAAATACGAGTTAAGACTTTACGAGCTTCAATGCGTTAGGAGGTCAGTAGGGGGTCCGAATAGAAGCGCGTGAATGTAGGGGCGTGAGAATTCTCCAGAAGGGTGCAACGACTGACGCCCCCTTCAATTTTGAGTGGAGGAGATAGTAATATAAAAAAAAGAGTTGGAACCAATAAAGGGTATCCAGATTTACCCATTGGTCAGGAGGTGGCTACCAATGGAAAGCCTCGAATTAAGTGGGGGAGTTAAGTAAAAGATAGAGATGGAGAGAAATATATCAGAGAGAAGAGAGAGAGAGATAGAGTTGAAAAGCAATGAGCAGATGAGTTTTAGAATCCGCTGAGGAGAAGTCGGAGTCAAGAAAGACGGAAAGGGCCGCAGACGAATAAAGAAGATAGAGGTGTAAGCCCTCAAGTGCCGATGAATATATGCCCGACGATTGAAGGATCAACGAGCCGAAAGCCTACCGCGCCGACCCTAACTCAATGAGCACGCCTAATGACTCCAGGAGCGAAGTCGAGCTGACTGCTAGCCGATAGCGTAGTCCTAGAAGGAGACAACTGCCCAGGAGCCCCGAACTCTCCCATGCCGCACCCCTTCGTCGAGCGAGCGCCCGCTACCAAGAGGTTGTAAAGCACCGGAGCCCCGTAAGCATAGATGACCAGGAGCGAAGGCGATCCGACTACCAGCCCATAACTTAGCCCTAGAAGAGACACCTGTCCAGGCGCCCAGAATTTTCCCATGCCGCACTCCCTTCGCCGAGCGAGCGCCAGCTACCAAGAGGTTGTAGAGTACCGGAGCCCCGTATGCATAGAGGATCGCCATCAGCCACCCTGGCCCCGAGTGTAAAGTCCTTGTGTCGCAGATGACCGCCGCAAGCCTCTCATCGTCCTTCACGATTCTCCGAGCTGTGCAAGTAGCAGGTACGGGATTTTGTTTATTTGATGATCTTGTGCCGATGCTCAATTAGGTTAATAGGAGGATAGGAGCCGCGCGTAATATTGCATGTTGTCATAGATATATGTTACCGAATATTTGTGGTTTTGTATATATATTATTATATGTATTGTATTAACATGTTAAATGAGTAGTGATAGAAAGGCAAGAACGAGTAATATTAATGGTGTACGATAAGTGATAGGGTATATATATATATATATGTGTTGTATTAACATGTTAAAGGATTAATGGTGAGAAGTCGATAATGAGTAATGTGAACTGTATAAATAGTGTGTTGATAGTTAATAAATTGATTTGTGATCATACACCTGAGTAATCATTAATCCATTGGGCCAAGCAATGTACTAACCACAATTAAATACTCCACAATAAGTATCATAATAATCACCAACCTAAAATATTTACGGTGACATAATTGGTGCAGTGACAAACAGTCGGAGGTTAAATAATGGAATTAATAAAATTAAGTATTGTAGAAATTTAATATGTGGATCAACTGATCTGAAAGTGATTACTCTGTGTGCGATCATGAATCAAATTAGAATTTTGTGTGAATGGTGATATATATCTATGGTCGCGTTAAAGAAAAGTGTGTTCAGGTTATTTTATAATAATGCAGTAGAAATTGCTGAAATAGTTAGAATACAACCAAAATTATACATTGTAATATGTTATATAAGAAGAAGTATGCAAATTAAAAATTGCAACGCGGCATTGTTAAGAGTGAGTAAGACAGAGTGGGAAGCGCACGATAAGAAATTTGCACGAATTAAAGGGAGTTATATACAGGAACAGTAAAATAATATTATTTGAGTAAGTTGGGTTTAAAAAAGTAATTTGCTAAAATGCCACGAAACGCGGAAGATTTAATGAACCAAGTTGCATTTCAAAAGATTATACAATTGCCAGGCCAGAAAATTGAAAATGTCTATAAACATATAAAAGGCGTAGTGTATCGATTTTTGGGGTCGGAAGTCGCGAAAACTTATGAAATAGACCAGATAATGCTAGATAAATTTATAAAATCAATACGACAGGAGATAGCAAAAGAATTAGTGACATTACGTCCACGAACTTTTCAGCAGGCAGTAGATTTTGCAACAGAAATTGAAGAAAATACGGCAATAATTAATAATATAACGGTTAGCAATAAAACAAAAGATGAAACAATGACAAGGGGATTAGAAGATATATATGCAACACTGCAGAAACAGAGAGATTTTGAAAACATTAGGCAAATCCCCGAACAAAATATTGAGCAATTGGCAGTACAAGTTGAAAAGGCGACTTTAGAATATTTTGGGATACAATTTAAAGGGGACGAAACTACAGAACAAGTCATGTTATTTAAATTTTTGCAAGCGGTCGATAAAGACATGGAAAAAGAGTTGCGAGAATTAAATGTACAGAAATTTCAAGATGCAGTGAATAGGGCAAAACAAATTGAACGCGTAAGAAGCGAGCAGGAATGCAAGGTCGAAATAGGATGTATAATAAGTAATGAGGACGCGACAAAAAGTCTAAATTGCACAGGTCAAAAGCAGGAGGAATTAAATTTAAATGAAGCGCAGAAGGATAAAACTAGGTGTGAACAGGAGAGGTCAGTAGCGCAAAAGGTAGAGATACAGGAGGACAATAATACAGAAGTTTGCATTTTATGCGAAATTAACGGACATTTAATTCAAAACTGCGATGAATTTAAACGAATAAAATTACATTTAAAAGAAAATAAACAGTTGCCTTTCTGTGTCGCTTGTGAGAATAAGGGTCATTTAATTGATGATTGTGTAATTTTCCGAAAATTCAAACAGAATTACGAGGGTGACAGGAAACATAATAAACGAAGAGTAAAAGAAAAGGGTGAGACGAATTGCAAAAAATCGAAACAGTCGAATACGGAGCAATTAGAGAAATCACACAATACGATACGACAAAATTCAGTAAAGAACGAGCAACAATTGAATAATATTAACGCAATGTATGTCAACACACTACTCATAGCGGGTAAGAAAACTAAAGAGAGTAAGAATGATCAGAAAAGGGTGACAAACATTCGTGAGCAAGCAGCCGGATCAGGACAGTCGCATAGTAAGGAATCAAATACACGAAATTCACGCAAGAGTAATATACGCTATCAACGGCGCGAAAGAAATATTCAATTTATCGTAGGAGAAATTGTAAGTTTGCGACGATTAAATTCAATTAAGGCATTAAATAGGCAATTGAACGGGGAATTCGAAATTTTGCGAATTTACAGAGATAGGAACACATTATTGAGATTTATAAAGTCACCGCGCACAATAATAAAAATTAATTTAAATAAAGTAGTCAGATCACAATATTAGAAAATGATATGCATAGACAAAATAAATAAATAAACAAATAAATAATAATAATAATAATAAAGCCAAATAAGAAAGAGATTGCAAAAAATAGCAGAGGTAAACAAAACAATAAATAATGGCATAGTAAATACCTAGAAAGGCGTCAAATTATTAAAATGTGTAGTAAGCTAAATGTAGTATTGAAAAGATAACAGCGGCCAACACAAAGTAATTTAAATACATGCGAATAAGACTAGAATTATCTCACAAGAATAATAACACGAGGAGTAATAAGTATAAATGATAAGCGAAAATTTAAAAAAAAAAAAAAAAAAAAAAAAAAATTAAAAACCTATCAAAGCCAAAAACCAAAAAAAAAAAAATGTAAATAAACAGTGACCCGTGTCATAGGACACGCCCCAAAGAGGAGGAGGTTAAGGATTAATGGTTTCTTATAAATGTCACACAGGCAGAAAAGGGGCGGAGTCAAATTGGAACATAGAAGTCGTACTCTAGAATACATTATGGGCAAAATCAAGATGGATAATGGTAGCACTAATATGATATGAAATTTAAAAGATACATACCTGAAGAGTTGAGATGAGATTGACGGGATGAGCGCAAAGGAAACAAAGAATGTCATATTTGTCCAGATCAAAGCGATTGTATCCATACACAAGGCGTGGGGCAACAAGATAGTAGGAGATTTCACGCGAAGTTGAAAAAAAAATAATAAGAAGAATAAATCAATAAATAAATAAATAAATTAATAACAACATGTAAATACTTGAGAGGGCAGCCAATTGCTTAAGTGCGAGAGGCAAAAAATAAGTATAAGTACAAAAAAAAAAAAATAATAATAATAATAATAATTGAAAGGTAATTAGATAATTGCCATAGGCCTGTCTGAAAAAAATAAATAAATAAGTAAATAAATAAGACTACGGTAACGCAAGAAGAAGGTTGCCAGTACGAGGACAGGAAAGTATGATATTGGTAACAATTACACATTAACGGCCAGCATTCAATTAAAACGCGCGACAGTAAATTAGCGGACAGCGAATAATTTCACTAGGAATAATGGCCATGGAATCACGAATGAGATTGATAAATCATGATAATGTTCAGAGGCTAAGTAAATACCAGTTTAAACAAAAAAAATGAAAAAAAAATAAGAAGGATAATAATGATAAATTAATTGATTAGTAAATTAATTAGGTAATTAAAATAGGTACGGCATTGTAAGATGAAAAACAATAAGCATGAGATGATGGACACAGAGCAATTATAATAATAATTAATTAATTAGTTCATTGATTAATAAATTAATGAATGAATCGATTAAAAGTAAAGGATTTGCGGCTTGAGATTTAAAAATAAATAAACGATGATAGGGGTTTATTAAATAAAATTAAATACATAGAAATGAATCATTAAATAAATACAGAAACAAGTAAATAATTCATGGATGAACGTACGAAATAACTGCTAGATGGATAGAGAAGTAATTATGAGTAGTCAGGTATTCGGATAAACGCGTGCAAGTGGCCGGAAATAATGAAAATATTACCAATAATAATAATAATAAGTTAATTGAATGATTAATGAAATGAATAGTTAACAAAACCACTAAAAAAAAAATAAATAAATAAATAAATAAATAAATAAATGTAGACTATAGAAATCATAAGTCAGACAACGTGATTTAAGAGTTCTAAGAGGGCCTATGATTAAAATCAATTAAATAAACACACACTAAAAAAAAAATAAAATAAATAAATAAATAGATAAATAACGTAACGAGAATGACACAATAGATATGATAATTGTTAAAAAATAAATAATAGGAAACAAAACAAGTAAATAATTGTTGAATAAACGTAAAAAGGAACGAGACAAATAGCTTACAACTCCCAATCGCGCTGAATACATGAGATTTTCGAACCACGCGGTCGCATTACAATTATTGCCAAATTGAGAAATCTAAAAGTATCTTCAACTACGGTTACAGAGAAGATTTCGCTACGAGCTTGAACCATAGAGCAAAGCGCGCCGACTTGTTACCAAAATCACGCAATAATAGGTGAAAAAAAAAAACACCTGTTACCTCCGGTTATCCGTTCAGAGTTTACAGAGGTCAAAATCACAGAGGGAGGTGTCGCTGAATGATTAATGAAGGGAAGTACAATACGGAGAATGCTCATCGGACAGTGGAGGAGTTTTTAAAGGCAATTTTCGACAGAAAAAGGAATGTTAGAACGGAATATTCAGTATTACAAAGTAATATTTCTACTGTATTATTATTAAAAGGGAAATTTTGATGTTTTGTAAGTAGAATTAAGGAATTATCGGAGTTAATAAAGCATTTAAGAGAAATTTTTTTACGTCTGGATTACATGAGTATAATTTACGGAGAGCTTCGGTACATGATTGTCAAAACAAATGTGTTCCCGACAATATTAAGGATCCAGCATGATATAATACCAGTCAGAGAAACGGAGAAATATGGAAATGGACAATATCGTTAATCATTAAGCAAAGACTATTAGATATTGTATTTTGTTTATATTTTTAGCAGTATATAATTGCATATAATTATAACATATAGTACATGAAGATAAAAAAAAATTGAAATGAACAATGTATTTGAACAGTACCCAAGGATAATAGTGTATTGTATTTTGTTTATATTTTAGCAGTAGATAATTGCATATAATTATAACATATAGTACAAAAAAAAATTGAAATGAACAATGTATTTGAACAGTACCCAAGGATAATAACGTATTGTATTTTGTTTATATTTTTAGCATTATATAATTGCATATAATTATAACATATAGTACATGAAGATAAAAATTGAAAGGAACAGTGTATTTGAATAGTACCCAAGGATAATAATGTATTTTATTTCGTTTATATTTTTAGCAGTATATATTTGCATATAATTGTATCATATAGTACAGGATTTACAGGGAATTTGTGTTATAAGAATAGGTACTGGTATATGTTTTGTTTGTTATATACAAAAGTTTAAAGTATTTTCTGTTGCCATTCAGTCTGAGTTCGAATAAGTCACATTATTGGTAAAGGTATGAATGTACAAGATTATGATATAGACAAACGAAAAGGCTAAACGAATGGTTATATCTGGTGCAAAGATGTCGTTGAGCATATAATGATATACATTATGTTATACAAGTGTGCAAATACTTTCATACAACGTGGACATTAATTGGATTCTATGACAACATTCAATGTTTTATACCAAAGATAAATATGTGAGGCAAAGTGTGATGAGGTATACGTGATGATGTATGACGCATTATGCAGTGAGGTAAAATACCGTTACACAGTGAGCAGACGGCACGTGTTAGGGGAAGGACAATGATAGAGGAGTGTTGCTAGAAGGATACGTGTGGTTATGTGAGGTGGTCACAATGTGAATATTAGTGGCTGAGATTGAGGATATGGTTTATTTTATTTTTTTTTGTTTTTTTTTCTGAAAGAAAGGGGTGGATGTCGCAGCGTAGGCGACAGTTTTGGAAAATTAAACAGGTGCAAAGTTGGGCACAAAGAATAGGAGGAGAAGATATATTCCAAACAGCGGATAAATGGTGTACAGATGCAGTTTACGATCTGCTTACGTCAAAAAGGGAGACGATAATTGACATGTAAAAGGGGAACGGTCGAAAAATTGATGGCAGGGAGCGGCGGCCAGCTGCAGTTAATGATGTGGACAGGCAGAAATAGGAAACGAAGGGGTCCGAAATTTGATGTTAGTGAAATACGAGTTAAGACTTTACGAGCTTCAATGCGTTAGGAGGTCAGTAGGGGGTCCGAATAGAAGCGTGTGAATGTAGGGGCGTGAGAATTCTCCAGAAGGGTGCAACGACTGACGCCCCCTTCAATTTTGAGTGGAGGAGATAGTAATATAAAAAAAAAGAGTTGGAACCAATAAAGGGTATCCAGATTTACCCATTGGTCAGGAGGTGGCTACCAATGGAAAGCCTCGAATTAAGTGGGGGAGTTAAGTAAAAGATAGAGATGGAGAGAAATATATCAGAGAGAAGAGAGAGAGAGATAGAGTTGAAAAGCAATGAGCAGATGAGTTTTAGAATCCGCTGAGGAGAAGTCGGAGTCAAGAAAGACGGAAAGGGCCGCAGACGAATAAAGAAGATAGAGGTGTAAGCCCTCAAGTGCCGATGAATATATGCCCGACGATTGAAGGATCAACGAGCCGAAAGCCTACCGCGCCGACCCTAACTCAATGAGCACGCCTAATGACTCCAGGAGCGAAGTCGAGCTGACTGCTAGCCGATAGCGTAGTCCTAGAAGGAGACAACTGCCCAGGAGCCCCGAACTCTCCCATGCCGCACCCCTTCGTCGAGCGAGCGCCCGCTACCAAGAGGTTGTAAAGCACCGGAGCCCCGTAAGCATAGATGACCAGGAGCGAAGGCGATCCGACTACCAGCCCATAACTTAGCCCTAGAAGAGACACCTGTCCAGGCGCCCAGAATTTTCCCATGCCGCACTCCCTTCGCCGAGCGAGCGCCAGCTACCAAGAGGTTGTAGAGTACCGGAGCCCCGTATGCATAGAGGATCGCCATCAGCCACCCTGGCCCCGAGTGTAAAGTCCTTGTGTCGCAGATGACCGCCGCAAGCCTCTCATCGTCCTTCACGATTCTCCGAGCTGTGCAAGTAGCAGGTACGGGATTTTGTTTATTTGATGATCTTGTGCCGATGCTCAATTAGGTTAATAGGAGGATAGGAGCCGCGCGTAATATTGCATGTTGTCATAGATATATGTTACCGAATATTTGTGGTTTTGTATATATATTATTATATGTATTGTATTAACATGTTAAATGAGTAGTGATAGAAAGGCAAGAACGAGTAATATTAATGGTGTACGATAAGTGATAGGGTATATATATATATATGTGTTGTATTAACATGTTAAAGGATTAATGGTGAGAAGTCGATAATGAGTAATGTGAACTGTATAAATAGTGTGTTGATAGTTAATAAATTGATTTGTGATCATACACCTGAGTAATCATTAATCCATTGGGCCAAGCAATGTACTAACCACAATTAAATACTCCACAATAAGTATCATAATAATCACCAACCTAAAATATTTACGGTGACACCTGTCCTCACCACTGTTCAAAATTTTCTTTCTACCCTCCCCCCCCCACCCAAGATACTGATCCGGCTTCCGTTGCTGAAATCACCAACATTATTCAAAAACTTAAAATCAAAAACGAACCAGGTAATGACAACATTAATAACTGTGTCCTTAAACATCTCCCTATTAACATTATTATGTACATATGTTGTATCTAAAACTTTTTTATTACATATTTACTTATTTAAATCAAACAAAGTCAAAGCAGTATTAATTAATTTAAACTTATTCCTTATATTTAAAACGTATAGTGGTTAGTATTGCGTTTTGAATTAATTCTCCTAACTAAAACAATAACCTAGATTCTGTGGCTAGCAGAAATTCACAAATGATTACTCACAAAACATGACAGACACAATTTTAACTGAGGGATCAAACCAAAAAATTTATTCATTACTTTTAACACAAATTAATAAAATCTTATCATCTTACGTTAAACAATAGAATTTAGAGAAATCTTATCTCAGTGCCTTAACTTCTTTATACATCAATACACACATACATATTAATAATATCACTCGTTCTATTTGTAAACATAATATTAACTAATAATATCCCTTATAATAAATTAATAAGTATTCTCTTGAACAACATAAAAAAATGGCCACAATAAACAATAAAAAAAATTGAGATTGACAAGAAACTTAAAAAAATATTAAATTAAATTAAACTAAGCCATGGCTAAAAAAACTTATCTTATCTGATAGCTTAAAAGCCTCGAGACCACTTCCATGCTCCATCGTCTTAGTACATCGGGAGAGTCAATACTCCAGGTCCAGGGTCTTTGTTCAACAATCTTCATAATGGCGTTCTTCGAAAGTTCTGGTCAGCACCTAACAACCAGCAGCATTGATTAGGGCAGAGACAACCAGCTAGAGCTTCCGTCAGCCAGACAGCCAGGAAAAGAAAGTTTTCTTTTTTTGTGTGCCGCCTTTTTGTATTCTTTTTCTTTTGTATTTCTTTTTTGTATTTTGTATTCTTATTCTTCCACGTGGCCTCTTTTAATTATATCATCTGTGCTGTTATTGGCAGCACGCATGTCCAGGGCTTCTGACCCTCTCACATGCGGATATCAAGCATACGGTGGGGGAGCCCGAGGTGGTCTTCTTTTCAGTACATTCCTTTGCAAAAAGTGGGTAAAATCGACTCTTTTTTTGAATGAAACTGAATAAACTGTATCTCCATTGCTTTAAGATTCTCGAGAAGCACTTCTGTGTTTCAAATCAATACTCGATAATTTAAAATATATATATAAAAAAAAGAAAAAAATTAACCGTATAAAACTTAAAAATAAATAAAAAGACAAAACAAAGCTTAATTTAAAAAAACTTTACCTTGAGTCAATCAATCCACATGAAAAAAGAATTAAAATAAATTGAAAATTGTCAGTCAATCAAACACTAAAATAAATTAAATACCTGCATGTTACATTTACAGTACATAAAACATGATTTATCATTTGCTCAACTTTCATGAATGCCACTACAATTAATTCGCGCAAAAATTAATCTAATGACACTCATCAAAGTTAAACAATAGGTGGAGAAAATTAAGGTATTTAATTCACTGTATATTCAATTTATATATATATATATATATATTTAAAATTGTAAAGCGAAACACAACACATAACCGTCATTATTAACGCGATTCTTAAATTTTACTACTTCCCCACTTGCTGGAAAACCTGTATTGTTTATCCCATACCTAAACCTGGTGTTGATCACAATCTTCCTAAAAATTACCGCCCAATTAGTTTACTGTGCTCTCTCAGTAAAATTACTGAGCGCGTTATTCTTAATAGAATCTCTAACTTCCTGGATGACAATAACATAATTATTCCTGAACAATTCGGCTTCAGAGTTCAGCATAATACTTCCCTTCAACTCCTTCGTGTTGTGGAATTTGCCAGCGACGGCTTGATTGCTAAGAGACCCACTGGTGCTCTCTTTCTGGATGTTAAATGTGCTTTTGACAAAGTTTGGCACCCTGGTATCATCTATAAACTTATCGATATTACATTGCCCGACTTTCTTATTCACCTCCTTCATAACTATTTCCATAATCATAATTTTGTTGTCCGCGTTAATCGCGATATTTCCTGTAATTTCTATATTTCTTCAGGTGTTACTCAAGGTAGCATTCTCGGCCTGACCCTGTTTAATTTGTACGTAAATGATATTCCTAGAGGAATTAGTACTATTCTTGCCCTCTATGCGGACGATACAGCTATTCTCTCTACCTCTCACAACATTAATTATCTTGCCAGTCAGATCCAACGGCATATCGACACTTTAGAGAGTTGGTTCACGCGATGGAAAATTCGAATCAACCCCTCTAAGTGCCACGCGATTTTCTTTTCCAATCGTTACTGTAATCCCCCCGGCTTTACCTTTACAATTCGCTTATTGACTGGGAGAACACTGTGACCTATCTTGGTGTGAATCTTGATCGCAGGCTGACATGGAAATTCCATGTCGATAAACTAGTACAAAAATGTAACGCTGTTACCATGCAACTTCGCTCATTAATATACGGTAGCCATCTTTCCATGAGAAACAATGTCCTTCTTTTTAAACAAGTTATTCTAGCCGTAGCTCTTTATGCAATTCCGGTCTGGTTCTACTCCGCGAAAACTCATATCCATAAACTGGAGGTCATCCAGAACTTGACTCTCAGACGTATTCGCCGAACGATCCATTATATGTCTCATGAAACCATACGACGAGACTTCAGCATCCTTTCCTTCAAGGAAACTGCACTTAAACTCTCTAAGAATTTTTTTGATAATATTCCTAACATTTGCAATGAGATTATAGCTGAGTTTCCCGACTATGACTACTCCCACCGTGCTAACCGCAAACGCCCTCGGGCGTGTCTTCTTAAGAGCTAACAGTGTCTCTTCTATCTTGCTTACATATTCTTATTTTTATACTCCTCCCTCTTGTATTTTTACCAACACCCTAGAACTTTTCTATAATCTAAGTGTGAATATTTTCCTCATTTTTCTTAAATAACTGTGGCAACTCTGGCCCAGTGGATGTGCGTGCGCCTTGTAATTTTTTCTCCCGGGTGCGATTCCCGGCGTTTGCTTTTATTTTACTACTATCGGCCCGTCCCGACTTTGTCCGGGTTGAACAAAATATTATACCAATAAATGTCCAGTTGATAGCCAATAAATTGTAAATCTTTTTTTACCTTAATAATAACCTAAATAATACCTTAAATTAATTTTATGTTATTTAATAATTAAAATAAAATTTTTAAAAGAAAAAGACGTGCCGGAGAACGGCTAGGTTCGAACCGCTAGCGTCAGAACAGAAGCCCAACGCGATAGCACCACGATAAGGATCGTTGAAATCTTCGGAACAAAGACAGTAGCGGAAACAATGGAGATTGTTAGGATTAAGCCCCTAACTTTATTTCTACTGATCAGATATACATAATATATAGCGTATGTCCATCTGGAATAATGTACCTTTCTAACAGTGAAAGAATTTTTCAAATAGGTACAGTGGTTCTGAAGATTACCCTCCACATACAAAATCGGTCTCTCTTTATATATAAGTATAGATAGCACCACACTAAGGATCGTTGAAGACTTTTGAAGAAGAGGCAAAAAGCGATAGAGGACAGTAGCGGTAACAATGGAGATTGTTAGGATTAAGCCCCTAACTTTATTTCTACTGATTAGATATACATAATATATAGCCTATGTCCATCTGGAATACTGTACCTTTCAAACAGTGAAAGAATTTTTCAAATAGGTACAGTGGTTCTGAAGATTACCCTCCACTTACAAAATCGCTCTGTCTTTATATATAAGTATAGATAGCACCACGCTAAGGATCTTTGAAGACTTCGGCACAAAAAGCGGTAGAGGACAGTAGCGGTAACAATGGAGATTGTTAGGATTAAGCCCCTAACTTTATTTCTACTGATTAGATATACATAATATATAGCCTATATCCATCTGGAATAATGTACCTTTAAAACAGTGAAAGAATTTTTCAAATAGGTACAGTGGTTCTGAAGATTACCCTTCACATACAAAATCGCTCTGTCTTTATATATAAGTATAGATAGCACCACGCTAAGGATCGTTGAAGACTTTTGAAGAAGAGGCAAAATGCGGTAGAGGACAGTAGCGGTAACAATGGAGATTGTTAGGATTAAGCCCCTAACTTTATTTCTACTGATTAGATATACATAATATATAGCCTATGTCCATCTGGAATACTGTACCTTTCAAACAGTGAAAGAATTTTTCAAATAGGTACAGTGGTTCTGAAGATTACCCTCCACGTACAAAATCGCTCTCTCTTTATATATAAGTATAGATAGCACCACGCTAAGGATCGTTGAAGACTTTTGAAGAAGAGGCAAAATGCGGTAGAGGACAGTAGCGGTAACAATGGAGATTGTTAGGATTAAGCCCCTAACTTTATTTCTACTGATTAGATATACATAATATATAGCCTATGTCCATCTGGAATACTGTACCTTTCAAACAGTGAAAGAATTTTTCAAATAGGTACAGTGGTTCTGAAGATTACCCTCCACGTACAAAATCGCTCTCTCTTTATATATAAGTATAGATTACACTGCTGGCCACCCAAATTGCAACACCAAGAAAGACAAGAGATATCACAACAAAATTTATTTTGTAGATAACATGTTGACCAAGTATCAAATGATTAAATTTATAGACTTCTATGAAGTGTGGTTCCTGCCAAAATCAGTAGCCAAAGTAGCCGCCATTGTTGGAGATCACCGCTGCCACACGCCTCGGCATTGATTCAAAGAGACTTTGGATGAGTTCTTGGGGTACAGCAGACCAAGCAGCTTCCACACGTTGCCAAAGTTGATCTGCTGTGGCAGCTGGAGATGGAATCTGGGTCAATCGTAGAGCAACCATGGACCACATGTTTTCTATCGGTGAAAGATCCGGAGAGCGAGGCGGCCAGGGAAGCAATTCAATTTGGCGATTGACGAAGAACCGTTGGACAATGCGTGCCACGTGTGGTCGCGCATTATCCTGTTGAAATATGGCTGTGGGCAAGCCCTGAAGGTAAGGAAGGACAACTGGCTCCAACACCTCGGAGATGTAGCGCTGGCTGTTTAAAGTACCGGCAATGCGTACTAGAGGTGTGCGAGAGTGATATCCAATACCGCCCCATACCATAATACCCGGTGCAGGACCAGTGTGGCGGTGCATAACGCAGCTGTTCAGCATCCTCTCTTCACGGTGTCTCTAGACTCGAATGCGACCATCGTGGTGTTGCAGACAGAAGCGTGACTCGTCAGTAAAGACAATTTCATTCCATTCTGCCGTCCACATCCTCCTGTCATCGCACCATTGGCGGCGGAGACGTCTGTGGTTCTGCGTCAAGAATAGACAAAGCAATGGACGTCTTGCGGACAGACCACTCTGCTGTAAACGGCGTCGAATGGTACGCGCAGACACTGGATGATGCGTTACAGACTGCATGTGCTGTGCTATGGTTCGTGATGTGACTGAGCGATCCGTCACTGCCATGCGCACAATTTGTCTGTCACCACGTGAAGTGGTGCGCTGACGTGGATGCGATCGAACACGCCGGTCAGTCGTACCCTCCTGCATCCAACGATCACATATCCGCATTTCAGTTGTTTGATTCGTCCAACATGACTACCGATTTCCTTGAAAGATAATCCACAATCTCGGTAGGCCACTATACTTCCTCTGTCGAAATCGGATACTTGATCAAAAGATGATCGCTGTTTTCGACGAGGCATAATTGATCGTTTTTATGAAAAAACCACAAGAAAAACACAATTGCCGAACTTGAAATCGTCGAAATCTCCAAGCCTTAAATAGCGCTTAGAAGTGCCGCCACAGGCGCGCGTGATGTGCGTCTGCGCTGAAATTCTAATCATTTGCATATCTCACCTCCGCTAATGCATGTTGTAAATTTCATGTTATTTGCATGTTTCCTTCAGGGTGTTGCATTTACAGTGGCCAGCAGTGTACTTATTTTACTTGTATTATTTTCTTACTGATAAGGGCCTATTTATGATATTTAATTACCTGCTGAGCAAATATATTTTTCTGATGCATAATGGTACAATTGGAGATAAGTCCTACAGACCTTGGATCTCCGACAAGTTGAAATACCTGAACCTGAACCTGAACCTGGAAGTCAGTGCACCTATCTCGATAACTCATCGAATGCAGTACGGGAGTTACAACGAAAGGTTAGGCACTCCGAAAATGAATCTTATCGGATCGACTGGACTAGAAGTCAGTGTTCTTTTCTGCTGCGTATTGAATGTATTGAAAGTGCGTTAGGCGTATACTGTATTGAAGACTGTTATCCTGACTTGTGTTTTTAGAGTTTTCTGTTGTATAGAAGACAGTTGTTTCGTATTTTCTGTTAGTATTTGTGTATGCGCCTGGAAATTTTACAGAATAATAAATTTTATTTTGTGTGCACTTTCTGAAGAGAATTTATTCAATCCTATCGAACCCAGAAAACGGAACAATATTCTGTTGGCTAGTTTAATCAGTGCAGCCGAGAGTACGACGTAAGTTACGGAAGCTGTCGATCTGCATTAAATGCACAGATGGTTGGGTTTTAGATGTAATTCAGATTTTTGACTATAATCATATAAAATATCGCATTAACAGTATCGTTTAAGATTTTTGTGGATGAAAAAAAGAAATTTTTAATATTCCTGATACGCATACCAATCGAAAGTTACTCGTACATTGCGGAAGGAGATGATCTGTGAGAAATTCCCTGATGATATATGTCACTAGCAGTGCAACTGTAAATTTGTTCATTGAGCACATTGGAAGAAGAAATATTTTTGTATTAAACACTTTCATCTGCTTGTCCTCATTTCTTGCATCGGTTTTATTTTTGGTTGCCATTTTGTACTGTACCCGTACTTTTGAGCTGTCAATGGCTCTCCTTGGTTTTTCTGTTTTTTGTTCTCCTTGGAGTTTTATGATATTTGGAGTTGTAAAGACTCTCTTTGGTTTTTCTGTTTTGTTGTGAAAGACAGGGGTCTGTCGTTTCATTTTGCCATTTCTTCTGTTTCGTCACATTTTTGCCAATTAAACTTTGTTTTCTTAGTTGTTTTACTGTCAATGGGTGTGCTGCTCTTCAGTTTTGATGTTTGGTTAAGTTTTTTCTCATCATCATAGCTAACGTGTTGTTATTTCTATTCATCGTAACACTTTGAAATATCTTACAAGCTATCTTTCTCACCGTGGTTCTCCTTTATCAGTTGCTCATCTTTTTATTTTTTTGTTGCGGCCTGGTTGGCTGCACGCCTTAGTTGGTACTAATAGTCTTGGTATCTTTGGTCTTTTGTTGTCCCACGGTTCGGACTGGGGTCCATTTGTTTTCTTTTACTGAGCGATGCCAGCTTTTGCAGGCTGGGGCTCAGTTTCCTTTTAGAATCTTATCGAACTTAGAGTTTTCTCAGGGCATTGAGGACCGTCGTGAGGACCTTGGTGCTTGGTAATGGTGGATGCTACTCTGACTTGCCTGGGGGAGTGGGATCCTCTGAGTGAGTTGTGTAGCACCTTCAAGGCTTAGGTCGACGACACCTCTGGGTGACCAGTGGTGCGGCCCCAGGGGGTGGAAGTCGGGCGGGTGTGGTGTCTACCCAGGGCTAAGGGGGCCGTTGTGAGGCCCACGGAGTCTGGTAATGGTAGACATTACTGTGACTCGCGTGGGGGAGTAGATCTCCTGAACGAGCCACTGTAGCATCTTCAAGGCTTTAGCAGTCGAGCGACTCCTCATGGTACGGCTGGGATCCGGGCGGCAGTCCGGGCTAAGAGTGACAGGGGACGCTGGGGCCTGTAGTCTTGCCATATGGCATCTCTCAGGAGCTCCGTTTTGTCCTAAACTAACACGGACCTGTGTACTCCGCACTTCGTGAGTCGTGGGTGGTTCGATCGCCGATGACGACGAGGTCATTCAGGTTGTACGATGTTGTATGCCACAATTGTGGTGGGCCTACGTAAGCTCTTCTACTTATCGAACTTAGAGGCCGGGGGACGGAGTCGGGTTGGTGTGGCCTTCCCCCAAGGTATCGGGGTCCGTTGTGAGGACCTCGGTGCTCGGTAACGGAGAGGGTAACTTTGATTCGTCTGGGGGAGTGGGATCCTCTGAGTGATTTAACGTAGCACCATCAAGGCTTCGGATGTTACCACTTCCTCGTAGTCCCGGCTGGTAACCGGGCTGTGGCCTGGTCTCCGGTTAGGGGCAGGAGGGCAGGAGGGCAGGAGTCGGGTTGGTGTGGCGTCCTCGCAGGGCATTGGGGACCGTTGTGAGGACCTTGGTGCTTGGTAATGGTAGATGCGACTCTGACTTGCCTGGGGGAGTGGGATCCTCTGAGCGAGTTAGTGTAGCACCATCAAGGCTTTGGTTGTCGACACCTCTGGGTGACCAGAGAATCGGCCCCGGAGGGCGGAATTCGGGCGGATGTGGTGTCTACCCAGGGCGACGGGGGCCGCTGTGAGGCCCTCGAAGTCTGGCAATGGTAGACATTATTGTGACTCGCCTGGGGGAGTAGATTCCCTGAACGAGTCACTGTAGCATCTTCAAGGCTTTAGCAGTCGAGCGACTCCTCATGCTGCGGCTGGGGTTCGGGCGGCAGCCCGGGCTAAGAGTGACAATGGACGCAGGGGCCTGTAGTCTTGCGAAGTGGCATCTCTCAGTAGCTCCGTTTTGTCCTAAACCAACACGGACCTGTGTACTCCGCACTTCGTGCGTCGTGGGTGGATCGATCGCCGATGACGATGAGGTCATTCAGGTTCTACGCAGTTGTATGCCTTAGATTTGGCGGGCCGACGTATGCTCTTACACTTATCGAACTTAGAAGATTGTGTGTGTTTATTCCCCGTAAAACAACGATTGTCAGTATCTGGTGTAGCGATTTAGGGTGGTGTGCACTAACCATATTGGATTCGATCCCCTCAGTGTTAAGGGGACAGTTGACTTTCAAAATTGTGAAATTTGTCCAAAAATTCGATTTTTTTATTTTATTGAATTGTGAAACTACGGACGAGTAGGAATGTGTCGCAAAAAGGATTTTTAATTTCTGTGGATACTTTCTTAGTTATAGGCATTTGTATTTAATTTAGATATTATGTGGTTACTAATAGCAATAACTTTAAATGTGTTTTTCTCAAAATAAACATTTTTATGTCATGCGAATATTCAAACTGCTCCGGGCGCATTTCTAATGATCGCATTTCTTTCAAATTTAAGTTTTATATACTTAACTGTATATCAAATAAATCTTATTGAAAAAAATTATGCTTCTTAGCTCAGAATTTCTAAATTTTGTACTTCAAAAGACGATTTAGAGGTATTTTGCGTAATAAAAAGGGTGTTTTCACTGTTATTATTTTTTTCTCTTTATATTTTTAATTAATGCTTAAAATAAGCAATAAGTTTCATTGTTAGTTCTATAAGGTATCCAGTAAATAAAAATGACCATGTTATATGCAAAAGAAATGACATTTTTAATGAGGTCAATTTTTGATATAATTAATAATTCATAATTCATAAATTATTAATATTTCATCATTAAATTTTAACTATTTTTACATATCATGGTACTAATCACATATTCAAATTTCAAGCAAATCCATTCAAAACAAAAAAAGTTATGTTTGAATGTCCACTGTCCCCTTAACCTATGAAAAAATTTTGTCCAAGTATTGCCGACTTGGATTTGAAGAATTAAAAAAAAAATGTACTCCGGTAATAGAGAGAGAAATTTTACATCTTGGGACAATTCTCGTTTTTTAAAAATAATGCAAATAATATTTTTAAATTGAAAGTACTCGGGGAAATAAAATCTTGTATAGTGTGTTTTAAACGATCATCAAATCTTTTGGTGGACGAAATTTATAAAATGAATCCTGTTGTAAGGTGCAGAAAAGTTCAGGCTATCTGAAAATGCCTTTTTTGTTGGATTATTAGCATTTATGTAGCTGTAAACGGTAGACAAATTTTCTCTATAGGCTAACAATGTGGTGAGTGAATCCAATAGGGTTAGTAAATATAGAAGAGCTGAATGTTATAATTCACCGCTGTGCAAAGTCGAAAATAGGCTAAGAACAAAATTCTTATAAAAACTTCAGATGCAAAAAAAAAAAAATAAATAAATAAAATAAAAATAAATAAGTAAATAAAGGCTTGTACACTGAGAGGACGTAAAAGAAAAGTTGTTTGTGTCAGGGGCGGCAAAGAAATAAACATCGTCTCATTTTAAATTTAAACTCATTTAGTATTAAGTCTACGACTATATAATTTTAGGCTATGGAAAAAAAAATACGCCGGGCTTTTCTTTTTTTTGGGGGGGGGGGATTGCTCCTATTGCCCCCCCCCCCTTGGAGCCGCCAATGGTCTGTGGTGTCATTGATAGCGATCAAAAGACTATAAATAATGCAAGATAGATGGATGTTATCTTATGGCCCACAATAAAACAGCAGTTAATGGTCAAAGTTGTATTTCAAATGAAAATTATGTTGGGGAGGTACTTCGTAGACTATGAACAGGAGCAGTATAATAAGGGACCAATTGGGGCAGGAACTGCTGGGAAAAAAAACAGCCAACTTCTCAATGAGAGAAAAAGGGGCGGGCCAAAATGGCCCCGGTAAATGGACAGCATCCCCTCCAAGAGGAAAAAACGAGAAAAGTTCCAGAGATTTCGCTGGCTGTTTTCCTAGAGCTCGGACGATACAGAGTCCCGATAAAACTGCAGCGGAGTCTAGCGGTATTGCCGGTAACCCGACATGATGATACTGAATATGACTTGATTTGGGCCGTCGAAGCCATTTTGCATCGCTGTATTCTCCAAGAGTAAGTAGTAAGTGCCTCCCGATAGACTCTAAAAATAATTACTTTGAACAAATGGGTTGCCTCTGCTTCTGATTCCTCATGTGTTAAATGTTAATATGAAGGGGAATATTATTCAGTTATTAATTACACTTTAAATGAATTTTGAGCTTTGTCCAATAAATATATGATAAAGGCCAATACTCTGTCTTTCCTTGCTTACCCCAACGCATGCAGGCATCCATTGTTTTAAGGTTATTTAATAACCTACAGTAAACATCAGACTTAAATACGCTTCTTTGAAGCTGAATAATTATTCGTATTATAAGTGATAACAAAACTAGTATCGAAATAATAAAAATTGTTAAAATATAAAATGAAATAAAGAGTAGATCTAAAACTGGTGAGCTAATTTCACAATTTTGTGTTTTACTACAAATAATAAAGCAGAAATCTCCCGTGTAGAGTATTTATTTTAGAAAGTACAGTTTTTTAGTTACTTTTAAAATCTTGTTGACCTATGAACTTCACTTGTCAATACTGCATTCTGTTCTTTTGGAGAAGAAAGAGCTAATTGTCGTTTTCAAAGCATCCATAAAGTGGTTTTTGTTTAATTATGTTTTTTAATTAGATTTTTGTGGTTCGGATTTTTTTTTTTAAATGTTGGAACATTTGGAAACCAAATATAAACGGTGATAAAGTAATATGTCCTTGAATTCCTGTCACAGTTTTTAATGAATTTTTTTCATATATTTACATCTTAATTAAAAAGTGCATTTATTATAATGATTAGCGATTCCAAATTAAAATGAGTTTTATAACTGTTAACCTTATTTATATATCCTTGTTACTTTTCAGTTCTCTATAAGATTTATACCCCTCCCCACTCCCCCTCGCGAATTTGGTCGGTTACAATCCAGCTTGACCTTGACCAACATTATAGTCAATAGTTTTTATGAATTTCGCCTTTATAGCAGTATAGTTCCTCTTCTTCCTATTCGTCAAAATTAACTCTTTAAGTTGAAAAACAGTATTTTACCGGTCTATTCGAAACTTTTCAGTAGTCTGTTTCAGAAGTAAAGTTTGTATAAATTATTTTTACTTCTTTTAGTTTGTGCTTGAATTTAATTTTTTGTTTATATTTTACGTTTTGAGATTATATCAACATATTATTCTTAAGGGAAAGAATGTACAGTGGCGATTGTCCAGTGGCAGTGAAAATCGCTATGCTTCATTTCACGTGTACTGTGAAATAAACTAGAGAAGTAGAATACACCCACGTCTTCGTAGAATAAAATTGCTGTAACTTAAAGGTTTTTTAATAAGAGGAAAAATGACATTAGCACTAAGGGACTATTGTTATCTCTTTGACAGATTTGCATTTCTATCGCTTTCAAAGTTGCCATTGAATTTAATCAATAAATCCGAATATCTCAGTACATATTTGGAATCTCGAACAGAGTGTTTCACGTATTTAAAATCGATATTTTATATGATTTTTGGGGAAATTTGAAATTTTTATATATATTTTTACCTTTTGCACTTCAATTCAGTAATATAGATGGCGCCACTATTCTAATCTCTTGTAAGATTGACGGCGTTTCTCTACCTTCCACACAGCATAAAGTAATTTTCGATGGATCGCAAGAGGTAATGGTCGTCGGCGATATTTTAAGTTAATTAATAAAGAATTCTGGCTATAAAATAATGCAATGTTTTGTTTCGGGATACTCGTGTGAATTTTGGTTGCTAATCTCTGATATTGGGCAAACCTAACTGTGTTTAGATCTCAAAACCGTCTTTTGCTCCCATAAAAGACCTAGAGTCTTGACTATTTTTTTTTTTTTTTTTTTTTCTCAGGGAATATGAGTAATCTTAGCAAAGTTAGCTTTGTAAACAGTTTCGTAAAAATAGTAACGCTAAGTTGATTTTGATTCTAGGTGAATTCATAGTTCTTGTGATTAATTTCCAAGAGTCGGTTTATCCAACAGTTATATAGTACCGGAATAATAGATCGAGTACGTCGTCGGAAAGAATGATTGCATCACATTCAACGGTGTCAACCCCAATTCTCCATACCTGAAGAAATTACAAGCATGAACATCTGGAGAGTATTAACACAGGTTACATGTTTACTCTCATATTTCAGTTTTCAATGAATCATAAAAGAATAATCGCTATTTTTTCTCACGGTTTAAGCGGATAACGGATCCAAATTTAAAATTAATAAAAGACACAATATATTTTACTTTATAATGAATTATAGTGCCGAAAGTAATAAACACACTTTTCACATAATTTTGCTGTAAACTTTTATAAACGCACAGTATTTCTAAAATCACAACTGCATATTTTGCGATTGTTATAATTCGCCGTTTTCCTCATATCTGGTAAAATGAATCCCGCTCTTCAACCACTGGTAGTTCCTACTTTAGTACTATTTGGTAAATTAGTTTTTACTTCAGTTTACTATTATATTGGATTTTGTTTATTTTTTTTTTAAGTTAGTAGATAAGTCAGGTCTGTGGATAATCTATTTTTTGATAAGAATGAAAGTATTTCTGTGGAATCTTCTCTCTTTATGGAGAAAATGGTAGTTATGAGGTGGTCAAAACTCCCCAGAGCAATGAGAAATCACCAATACAAGCGCCGACTCATAGTTATTGAGGTGATAATGAAAAGCTTTGAAGGACAACCACAACGCATCCCTTGAAGGCAAAGCAGTAAGAAATTTTAAACGTTATTTGACCATCCTTTCCTTTCCTACCTCTAAAAAGAAAATATGACCTTTCGGAAATCGTATGAATAATTATTTCGTGTAACAACGTTTAATTTTAAAAACCATTAAAACAGTTTCTGAATAACTTAATATGAAAATTGACAGAATAGGCAGGAAAACCTACAGAAACTGTGATAACTGCACAGACACAGAACTGACGACTGCACACATATTTGATTGTCCAGCCATCCTTGCTGAACTGTTAAAAAGTCTTTCAAAACTGTTGAGTCTTGATTACGAGACTGAACGTCTACGATGATAATATAGTGCAGATTGCCAGGGCCACCATCTCCGCCCATGGCACTATTTGAATAGGCTCATAGACACGACATAGTTCATCATAGACACGACATCATCATCATCATCATCAACTACTTAGTCTTTCTGAAAGTTTTTAGCTTTGTAATATTTTATCTCAAATCCACTGATATTTGCGTAGAACATTGTGAAAACATTCGTGATAAATGTTATCCCTTTCACAGAGTACTACATAGTGCAGGAATGCTTTTTTGAGTACCTGTACATTCCCTGAGGAATTGAATAATGTCCACTCTATGAACGCTATCTAATCAGGTGTGTAGGTTGATAGAATGTCCTCGAAGTTCTCAAATTTACCTCTAGAGGTGCGGGGTCAAGTGTTCCGATCTCGTCACTTGACTCGGTTCAAAATTACGGGTCCGGTCCATTAGCCAAGTCGGACTCCGACCCTTGTGGTACTATTAAAAACTGGAACCACACCACTTCGCCCAATAGCCGTTATGGACTTGAACTGACCATATACTGTCGGTCAAGGGGCATCAGTCATCAACACTTACCGTATTTTTCGGACCCTCCGACGAACCTTTTTACATATAATAATCGACTTAAAATTGGGGTACGTGTGTCTTATGGTCCGAAGGTAACATTAAAATAAAATGAATATTTTGCTATATATATTACATATACAGTGGAACCTCGATATATCGAACCTCAAGGGGAATGAGAAAACTTCGAATTAGCGAGGATTTCGAAATACCGAGGTTCGATTTATCGAGGTGGTTTCTGACTGATTTCGATCTATAGAGGTTTTCCCCAAAGAACGAATTGAGTTTCATCTAAATGCTATTGATTTTATCAAAATAACTTCGATATATAGAGGTTTTCCAATAAAAACTTCGATGCGGTGGCAAGCCAAGCAAAACTAAAAATTCGAAATATTTAGGTCTATCTGACCAATCCTTCGATATGTAGCGGTAAAAATAACATGGGAGTATTAGGCAGGTTAAAGGGGAATGGAAAAACTTTTATTTATCAAGGAATTCGATTATATCGAGGTTCCACTGTATTTTATATATATATATATATATATTACTTATTATACTTATTATTTACTAGATGGTACCCGTCAAAACTTGACGGTTATTAAGTAAACATTCCAATAAAAAAAAGGGTTCATAACCTTATTAAAATATTAGAAATTCATATGAAAGCCACGTGTGCTGGTAATTTAGAAATATTCAATAAAACACTTCAAAAAAATGTAAGAATATTTTGCGGTTATATTAGGTATTCCCTTTGAAAAGAACGCTACCGTACAGACACTTTTGAACATATCACTATCCATGCGCCGAGTTTGCAACTTTCCGAAAATACAAAATTTGATATTATTGTAATATCTGGTTAAAATAATCCCGTTAAAATAAAATTAACGCGTAGGTATGCGGCACAAAAATCTACGATATTTCTACACTTCGAATGGCAACGGCTGCAACTACCGGATGTAAACAGCGGCTGTCCGCAATTTAAAACCGCGTGTGTGTAGTGGCCGCATAAGTTACAACCGCTGATCTTTTGACAATACATGTTTAGACCTATCAAATCCAGTGTTTAACCATGGACAGTTGTATGTAGGTTTATCTAGAATCCATTCTTTTGATTCTGTCGCTTTAGTATCTCCTACTTTTGAAATACTCAAATCTGTATATCAAGAAGTTTTATGAATATCATAGTTGAAATCCACACTATATTTTAAATACTTGCTGAATTTTTGCTCCATTTTATAAGTGAGGAAATTTTCCCAAGAATTTATTATTTAATATGATTAAGTGTAGATATCTGAATTCTGAACAGTAATACATACAGAGAGTGATGTAATCAACACTGTATTTAAAATTTCCCCCCAACAATTTCTTATTTCTTGTAATGGTAAAGTGTAGATATCATAATTTTGAAAAATTGCTGAATTTTTGCTCCATTTTATAAATGAAGAAATTTTTCCAGCAATTTATTATTTAATATGATTAAGTGTAGATATCTGAATTGTTAACAGTAATTCATACAGAGAGTGATGTAATCAACACTATATTTAAAATTTTCCCCCTGCAATTTCTTATTTGTTGTAATGATAAAGTATAGATATCTTAATTTTGAAAAATAGTGCATACAAAGAGGGATGTAATTTTTAAAATCATTGATGTGGGCTTTCTCAGTCTTATCTTTAACTCTGTTCTAAGGTAATGGAAATTCACATTTTTTGATCACGATGTTTTAGAATCAGCTTAATAGAGAATACCCCTTAACAACATATATTTATGATGACAGGTAATTGTAACATTCCTTACATATGTCACTTTCAGTTGCGTTGCTTTGCAAAAGGAAATTTAAAACTAAAAGTGACCATGCTGGTCACGCAGCGGCTAGTATGGTTAAAATATAAATATATATATATATAAAAAAAAAGATGAATGAATGACTAACTTCATGTTTACATTTTCATGTCCCGAATATATAAAATGAATACTTGTTATTAATTTAATTGAAACGCTATGAAAACGTGAAAGGTATCGGAAAATTACAGACTTTTAAAAATTTAAGAAAATTTTGCCGTTATGTTAGGTATTCGCTCTGAAAAGCACACTACTATACAGTACATACCGTAGATAGTACATGTAAAAATGTGATGAATGAATGACTAACTTCATGTTTACATTTTCAAGTCCTGAATATATAAAATGAATACTTGTTATTAATTTAATTGAAACGCTATGAAAACGTGAAAGGTATTGGAAAATTTACAGACTTTTAAAAATTTAAGAAAATTTTGCCGTTATGTTAGGTATTCGCTCTGAAAAGCATACTACTATACAGTACATACCGTAGACAGTACCTGTCAAAACTTGATGGTAAGTAATTGAACAGTTCCAATAAAAAAAAAGATTCATAACCTTGTTAAAATATAAGAAATTTTTACAGAATATTAGAAAATAATATTCTGTAAAAATGTAAACATGAATTAATGTAAACATGAAGTTAGTCATTCATTCATCTTATAAAAAAAAAAAGATGAATGAATGACTAACTTCATGTTTACATTTTCATGTCCCGAATATATAAAATGAATACTTGTTATTAATTTAATTGAAACGCTATGAAAACGTGAAAGGTATCGGAAAATTACAGACTTTTAAAAATTTAAGAAAATTTTGCTGTTATGTTAGGTATTCGCTCTGAAAAGCACACTACTATACAGTACATACCGTAGATAGTACATGTAAAAACGTGAATATTAGAAAATAATATACTGTTTTGCAACCTGATGTGTTGCAATTTAGAACATTGAAATTTACTTGAATGTTTGCTGTCTGATTTGTTAATTTTAAATTGTTTTCTAATTTGAAGGTGAAATTTTTTAATACTTTTTTTTTATTAGATCTGAAAAATAAAGTAATATAATTCGAGAAAGTGGCACAAAACAAAATAATAAAATGTCCCCTTATAATCACCTGAAATATTGTTTTAAGGTGACTGCCTACATTTGGGGCCAATTTTTTTAAAAAATCATTTTTTAAAGATTTTTTTGTTTTTTATCGTAAAATAGCACTTGAAAATTAAAAAATAAACAAAAACTTGCCAGTAAATACCATACTTTTTTATAAATTGGTCAATTTGAAGTAATTTTCAATGAAAATTAGCTAAAATGCGACACATCTGACAGTTATCTTAAATGACCCACAATCTAAGAGAAATTTTAAAATGCAAAAATGTTGCAATATGAAAATTTCCCCCAATTCATCATTCCTCTCCTTATAAAAACAGCCCCAAACACAGTGGCGTATGCAGGGGAGGGGTTGATGGGGGTTAACCCCCCCCCCCATTTTTTCTGATTACATATATTACTTAAATAGGTTCAAGCTCTGCACTGATTGCTGAAAACTACTTTTTCATAGTAACCCCCCCCCCCCACTTTTGAAAATTTCGGCGTATGCTGCTGCCCAAACAAAAACTATTTAACTAATTATTATTATGCATCAATTATTGAGCGTCATTTCATTAACAATAGCATCTAAAACATTTCCCGAAAATTTTATCAAATTATATGTATTATTGTGTGAAATATCATGATAACGGTAAAGATTTGTGCTAAAAACATAATTCTGAGAAAAACTCAGTTCAAGTTGTTTGCCACTTCAATTTTGTAGCAGACATTTTTTAAAATAGCTATAACTCTGCTTCTAATTGATGTAGAATGAAAATCAAAACGGTTTTGAAAAGAGAAAAGATTGAATTGCACAATTCCTGGAAAAAATAAAATTGACCAAAATAGTCAAAAAATGAAATTTTCAACGTAGGCAGTCACCTTAAAAGATACACCATCATCGCAATAGAATGCTTTACTAAAAATTATTACAGTGAGGTTTTTTAAAAAAATATTGAAGTTTATAATTAAAAAACATTCTTGGAAAAAAAAACCATGCTTGCAGCTGATTTTAAAATCCGACTTGTACAGTCTAACTAATGCAGCCAGATATTTAGAAACAATACTGCTAATTCAATCTATTTCAATGTAATATAAATATTTTATATAATCATGTATTATGCTATATATATGTATAAATATATTAAACAAAAATAAAATATATAAATAAAATCAGATTAAAATATCATGCAAATTATTCACGTGCAAATAATTTTTGCATGTGTATTTCAATTTAATGTACATATATTATATCTTATGCTATATATATGTATAAATAGGCTAAGTATAAATATATTAAGCAAAAATACAATATATAAAGAAAATCAGATTAAAATATCATGCAAATTATTCACGTGCAAAAAATTTTTGCACGTGTATTTCAATTTAATGTACATATATTATATATTATGCTATATATATGTATAAATAGGCCAGGTATAAATATATTAAGCAAAAATAAAATATATAAGGAAAATCAGAGTAAAATATCCTGCAAATTATTCACGTGCAAAAAATTTTTGCATGTGTATTTCAATTTAATGTACATATATTATATCTTATGCTATATATATGTATAAATATATTAAGCAAAAATAAAATATATAAAGAAAATCAGATTAAAATATCATGCAAATTATTCATGTGCAAAAAATTTTTGCACGTGTATTTCAATTTAATATACATATATTATATCTTATGCTATATATATGTATAAATAGGCTATGTATAAATATATTAAGCAAAAATAAAATATATAAAGAAAATCAGATTAAAATATCATGCAAATTATTCACGTGCAAAAAATTTTTGCACGTGTATTTCAATTTAATGTACATATATTATATATTATGCTATATATATGTATAAATAGGCTATGTATAAATATATTAAGCAAAAATAAAATATATAAAGAAAATCAGATTAAAATATCATGCAAATTATTCACATGCAAAAAATTTTTGCATGTGTATTTCAATTTAATGTACATATATTATATCTTATGCTATATATATGTATAAATATATTAAGCAAAAATAAAATATATAAAGAAAATCAGATTAAAATATCATGCAAATTATTCACGTGCAAAAAATTTTTGCATGTGTATTTCAATTTAATGTACATATATTATATCTTATGCTATATATATGTATAAATAGGCTATGTATAAATATATTAAGCAAAAATAAAATATATAAAGAAAATCAGATTAAAATATCATACAAATTATTCACGTGCAAAAAATTTTTGCATGTGTATTTCAATTTAATGTACATATATTATATATTGTTAAATATATATATATATATATATATATATATATATATATATATATATATATATATATGTATTATATATATGTATATATATGTATATGTATATATATATATATGTATATATAAATATATGTATAAATATATATTAAGCAAAAATAATATATATAAACTAAAGAAATTCTGATTAAAAATCATACAAAGTTATTGAATCGTTACTAAACACGTATTAGATGTGGAATATATAGAATTCCATGTGTTGTAAATGCAAAAAATCTGTATACTGAAGATTTTGCCTTTTGAACCGGCTAGCTTTTGTGACGTACAGTTTGGAACATATCACTGCGCATGCGTCAAGTTTGCAACTAAATTCGACATTATTGTAATATTAAATTGTAATACTGTATTGTAATATATATTATATATTATGTATTAAAAAATATATAGTATATATTAAAATATATATATTATATATGGTTAAAATAATGAAAACCTGTTTTACTGTGAAAAAAATTCTGATTCAATTTTTCTTAAATTAACGAATCACGGTGAATGAATGACTCACTTGTGTTTACATTTTCAAGTTCTGAGAAACACTATGATAACGCGAAAGGTGGCGGAAAAGAGATAATTCTCTAATGAAGAGATAATTTTGAAATAAAATTGATCGAAATAAAGTTGATTTGTGTCGATATTACGCTGTTTTAATTACAATTATTTGGGTTTAGTTGGCAAATAATCTTTTTGAACTTTACTTTTAACTTGTTAAGCCTAACTCATAAAATAAAATGGATGCCAAATGGATGGATATGAGGTGGTCGCTCCGGACGCGTTACGGACAGAGTCGACTACAGAACACGGCAACTATTATAAGGAGGATTATATACATTTTTTATTATATATATATTGTTTATCTTTATTAAGTAAAATATTGAAAATATCTTTATATACAGCAAAACCTCGTTTATCCGGACTAACCGGGATCATAGGCAATCCGGATAATCGAAAATCCGGATAATTCGGATATTATGGGTAATAAGCAAAACAAATCCTTAACTACGCAGACTTACCGTTTATTACGATAAAAAACTATGTTTTGTAACAAAATTACATGGTATTGTTTACAAGACATTAAAAAATATGAGAATAACTTTTCTGAGTCAATCCATGTCAACGCCCTGTGACACTTTAGTAAAGCTTTTGTAAACTCAATATCGTACAATCAATCCAGGAACTGTACATTGGATCAAACTAAAAAGCGAATATTTGGCGTACTTATAGTTACGTTCTTGCAGTGATAGTTAAAAATTAGTACCTAATGTGAACATTAAATAAAAAAAAAAGTCTACAAATCTGATACGGATTATCCGGATCAATGAGGGCCGGATAAACTAGGTTTTACTGTACCTAACAAAACACAAAATATTCTTCTCTAAAATCCCCCCCCCCTCCACCCCACCCATAAATCTGAGGAGCGTCTTATCGTCTTATGGTTTGAAAAATGCGATAATCACTTTTCAGTGCTTTAGAAACTTTTATATCTTTTAAAACAGGAATCTCCATTCTGTTTCTCTAATTTTTTTAATAAACATTTCTCATCGAAGTAAATTTATAAAATGAGATGAAACTGACGAGAAATCGACATTTAAAATAAAACCGCAAGTTCGAAAATAAAAATAACCTTAAAATTTTATAACAAATGATAGTAAAAAGGGTCTCATTTCGGATTTCGAAAGCGAAAACATCTTTCTTAGTCGGGAGAAGGACAAGAGAATGCTTACACAGTAATTCAAGATAGGCAAATAAGGCGAAACATCGCAACGTCACTGGCTACGTCAGTTTTCGTCTACTATAGATCACGTGATTATCGGGTGGCAGAAAACAGAAGCCGTTCCTATGCGTTTGCATGTGTTTTTGGACGATACCTTCATTTTGAGTTAAAGAATTTAAGTTTATTTATAAAATTCCTCATATTAGTTGTATGCAACAGGTATTTTAACACTTTTTTTCAATATTTCGCAAGGTTTAAGAAAATATAGTTGAGAATGATTATTATTATGTTGAGATATGTATAGATATCAGGATAAGTTACTTCAGGCCAGCGTCTTGTATCGTAACTCCAGTCTTCCGCTGTCAATAAATACGGGTCACATTCTGAATAAACCTTTCCGGGCTTTACCTGAATGTTTAATTTAGTGATATACCTTTGTTTAGATACCGTATCTAAAGACTTTGCGTAATCTGAGAGCATTTTATTCAACAAGGTGTGAGAATGCTCATTGAACGCCATGTTAAATTATGCAATGTTTTGTCACTCCTCGCCAAACAAGAAGTAAAATCTGCAAGAGTTGAGATGTGACATGCTGCGAGACACTGCCCTATAGCGCACCCAATGAGTTAGTTCACAACCGACTAAAAATAAAGCATTCTATTCCAGCTTAACGATAGTTTGGTTTGGTTTGTGTTTGGATGTATTACTTTAATTTGTATAATAACTGCTTCTTGTTTCCATGGTTTTGTAACTTTCTTTCTTTTTTTTTTCCTTGGGAACGGCTAGGTTGTTCTAGCGTTGTTACGACTTTGAGCGATCAAGAGGGGGCGTGGTCGCAATTTAAAGTACTCTATTTTATTTCAGGAACTGGCAACAGTAGAGTTTGATAGAATTCTGTAGCTTCTGTTCTGTTTAACGGATGTGTGTATTCGTTCGTGTAAATTTTGTAAAATAAATGTTTCGGGTGAACTTGGATGCTCCTTTATTTGTTTAACCCTCTTCGTACGCCTCGATTTTCGTAAATTCCGGTTCTAAAATACGGGAGGATTTTTTTACATTTTCTCCGTCTACATTAATACACGAGAACAACCGACAAATGCGCGGGTTTGTACTGAATTGCACTACAATGAAATGGACCCCGTAGAGCCATCTAGCGTCGAAATAATGAACAATAAACATTTTTACCTTGCACGGAGAAACAGCGGGATTCGTATTGAAAGTGAGGAAAAGAATTTTCGCCCGCGATTTTCACGTGAACCGTAGTAGCGGACCAACGTAATAACCCCGTTAAAATCGCGGGAGCCGTACGTGGAGGGTTAATATTATTAAAAGACGAGAGCCGGCATTCTCGAATGATACTTATAGATGTTAATCCATTGGGCGTCATTCAACATTACAATGTAAGTACCCTTTTCAGAACTTTCTTTTATTGTACGTTGTAACAAGCGTAGTTAGTTTATGTCGTGAAGCTATAAGAAGAAGCGTAAGCTTCAATTCCTCGAAAAATGGACCGATTATGGTCGCTCACCGGCAAATGGCCCGATATGTTACAGAGGCGCCGATTTTTCATTGAGTTATATGGACGTGTGTTTTTGAAAATTGTTATACAAATTTTTAAATTTATTCTGTGCAAAGATATGCCAACATGTGTTGCACTTGGTTGTACTAGTGGCTATCGATCAGCCATAAAAAGAAACAAAGAAACTGGACAGAGAGATCATAGTTTGTTTACTGCTCCTAAGGTAACAACATTATTATAGTTTTGTTTTAATTTAAGATGTAGAATAGTGAGAAAAAATACTTTGTTTTTAAAAGTCATTAATATTCTAGAAATTGCAATAATCAAAACACTAAATGTTTATAAACTAAAATAATAAATGAATTTTTCAAGTGATAAAAGAAATTTAAACTTGTCCTCCTATGCCAGTAATAGGTTTCAATGAGCAACATAACTTTAATTTAATTCAAAATGTTATTTACGTTTTCGTCATTACGTGCATGCATTTTATATGCAAACAAGAAAATAAAAATTCTCAACTCTGCGCTAATGTTAAAAAATTAAGAAAACAATCAAAATTATAAATCAAATTATTTATTATTAAAGTTAAGCTTTTATTTTATATTACTTTTTAACTGAATTATTCTACTCATTTAATAATTTAACTGAATAATATCTTTTATTATACCACTAAAATTAACTATGATATTAAATCTAACTGTATTTCTATTCAATTTGTAAAGTTATTCCCTTGTCAATATCAATGAATAATGTAAATATCTGTAAAACCTGCCATGTATAATTTTTTGTTTAAATTTATCTATAGTAAACTGTATATCAAGGATTTAATTTTTATTTTATAATAATGTATTAATAGTGTATGTTGTTAATTTCAATTCTTTATAATTGTGAAATACTTTTCTTCTATTCAACATATCTTGTGGTTATGGCAAATTAAGATACATGTCTGAGCTGATGCCATCTTTTTTTTTTTTTAATTGTTCGCAGAAATAAAATATTTCCAATTACATTTCTACTTGACATTAATGTTTTTTCTCTGCTAACTATTAGTCAAAAATATTTAGTATCTATTAATATTTTTTTTTACTATGAAAACTTCATAAAACTGGTGAATATGCTGGAACTTGAATATTCTTAATGTAGACCCACACAACACACCGATCTCTATTAGACGTCTATAATACCTCACCTTATAAAAACGCGTACCTCTATAAGACGTCGAAAAATATCTACATCACGTGGAATGGAGCTCTATAGGAGCTCCGAGGTGTGCTCTCTTTGAGATCCATAAGACGTCTACGATATCTAAGCGGCGCTCTATAGGACGTCTATAAGAGCGAAAATTTCGATGTGGAGGGTACGCGATTTAGATATTTTAGACCTCTAAAGGAAGTACAATTCCCCTCCAAAATATTGTATTTTGGATCTTAATTTCTTAATAATAAATTAAGCTTAATTTATTTCGAACAATTTGCATTCTAATAGGAAATTTTTATGCAAAAATAATTGCTACAGAGATTCTAAAACTAAAAGTAAATTTATGGAAGTATAACAAAAGAGTATAAAAATAATAGTTGTAAATGTATTATTATTTAAGTAATAATAATTAATAAGTAATAATACATTAAGCTTAATTTATTTTGAACAATTTGCATTCTAATAGGACATTCTTATGCAAAAATAATTGCTACAGAGGTTCTAAAACTAAAAGTAAATTTATCGAAGTAGAGTATAAAAATAATAGTGTCTATTATTTTGATACTCTTTGTTATACTTCCATAAATTTACTTTTAGTTTTAGAATCTCTGTAGCAATTATTTTTGCATAAGAATGTCCTATTAGAATGCAAATTGTTTAAAATAAATTAAGCTTAATGTATTATTACTTATTAATTATTATTACTTAATAAATAATAATACATTTACAACTATTATTTTTGTACACTTTTGTTATACTTCCATAAATTTACTTTTAGTTTTAGAATCTCTGTAGCAATTATTTTTGCATGTAAATGTCCTATTAGAATGCAAATTGTTCGAAATATATTAAGCTCAATTCATTTTTCTAAATTTATTAAGAAATTTAGGTCTAAAATACAATGTAAATATTAATATTTACCACTACTTTTGATGTTATTACGATGACAATTGTCATACATTATAACTGCCAAAAATAGTGATATATATTACTTAAATAATAACATTATTACTAATGTTTAATGTAAAAATATTTAAAAATAATTATAATATTAAATATTATAATAATAAAACTAATATTTTTACATTAAAACTTGGTATTAATGCATTCTGAAATTTAAGAAAAAAAGAAAATTAACCAAAATGCTAATTTTTCAATTGAAAAACTAAACTATTATAAGTGCATATAATTTTTTTAATGTAATTTTTCTAATTAATAAATATACATTTCACAATTAAAACATAAATTGAATATTGAATTACCTTTTTAAATTTGCTTGAAAACAAGTTTCTTCCTTTTTAATAGCTATTGTGATTAAGACTTATTTATTCGTCATAGGTTTTTGACAGTTTAAACCAGTTTTTGATGCTTGTGATGTCAAAAACCCAACCCTTCAACACTATACTGGTTGAATATATAGATATCTCATATCTCTTTCTTTTTTCAGCCATCATTACTTATAAAAGTAACTTAGTAGGACATAATAAATTAAGTTTCAAAAAGTATATCTATGAAAATCATAATTTATTTTTATAAAAACTTTTCTGCTTCAGTTGGATTTTCATTAAAAATATCTTCTTCAATAATTAATCCAGAATTGTTTGTGTTCACATTCTTTAACAAATATATTTTTAATACTGCAACAAAGAAAGAAAGAAAAAATGTTTTAATAAAAGGATTTATTGAATACAAAATCATAAAATTTCCCCAACACAATTTTCTTTTTGTTTTGAACTCCTAGCATTTGCATGCCTTAACCAGTCTTTGACGACGGTTTCAATTTTTGAGTCAGTCACCTGCTTGTACAATGGATTTCTCCTAGCTGCACCTAGAAGTACAATAAATAAATTTTTAATTCGTTAGAAAATATCACTAGGTTTACCTTAATATCATTCACATTTTGTGAGATGGGTTTTAACTTAATGCATACTCGTAATATGCACACATTTAATATAACTAAAATATTACATACACACACACACATATATATATATATTTATATATATATATATATAATATTAATCTAAAAATGAAACATAATTTTAGGTATAAATAAATATAGCAAACTCAAAGGATGAAAACGATTTAAATTCTAAATAGACATATTAATGAAATAATAAAGAAAAAATTTGAATAATTGCTTACTAAATATAAGATGAGAAATTTTTAAGTTGCAGAAAGCTTTTTCTTTTGTGCCACTAGTCAGAGTAATATGCCACTAGTCTGAGTAATTACTTCATACTAAAAAAAAAAAATTAAACTTAGAATATAAATATGAATTCATAAAACATACATAATATATTTCATAACATTCAAAATCTTGTCTATTAAAATAACAATTGATGTTAATTCTATACCATAAACTTTTTCTATGAACTCGAATAGGAAAATATTGCTGATCTACAATTTCACTGTTATTTCAGTAAATTTCTCTTCAGGCAATCTTTTAATTTTGTGAGTGTATATTCTATATTAAGTCTGCTCTAAAATATTTATCTTACTAAAGAGTAATAATAAAATTATATACTATCCAACAGTTCTTTGGTGTCATTATTGTGTAGCTCCTGCTCAAGGAGCTACACAATATAGTACAGTTAATATAGTAGTATAGTTATTACAGTTATTATAGTAGTACAGTTATTATAGTTTTCCTGTGGTTCAACAGTTACTGTTGGGAAAAAATACAACATAGAACGACATTTCACAACAGTTCATAAAAAATATGATACTGAATATCCTCCTAACAGCAATTTAAGAAAATGTAAATTGAAAGAAATGAAAACCGCATTAATTGCCCAACAATCTTTGTTTACCAGGCCCGTGAATAAATCAAAAGCTGCTTCTATTGCATCGTTTAAGATTGCATATATACTTGCAATGCACAAAAAACCTTTAATGGATGGTAACATAATTAAAGAATTAATGCTTGCTGCATCAGAGATATTATTTCAAGAATTTAAAAATAAGAATGAAATTATGTTAGCTATCCAGGAAGTTCAATTATCCAGAAATTCAGTAACTCGTAGAATAGAAGAAATATCTGTGAATATCAGAGAACAATTAAAAGAGAATTTACAAAAATGTATTTTTCTAAGTTTACAGTGTGATGAATCAACAGATATCTGTAATGTAGCACAAATAAATATTTTTATAAGGATGGTTTTCAAAGATTGCTCAGCAAAGGAAGATATACCGTCAGTTTTGCCATTAAAAGGGAATACACGTGGGTACGATATATACCAAGCTATTAAAAATCATATTACAAAAATTATTCTTCTGCTTCAATTAATACTTTAATGTTACATTGTGAAATAAGGTGGCTTAGTAAGGGAAAAGTCTTGGAACAATTTTTAGAGCTTCTTCCAGAGATAAAACAGTTTGTAGAGTCTAAATCAAAGCAAACAAATCATGAATAATGCATTAATATAATTGAAAATATAATGATAATAAGTAAACTAAAATAAAAATTATATAACAAGGACCTGCCACTAACAACACAATATATTTACTAGAATATATTTTGTAACATTCAAACACTTGTCTATTAAAATGAACAATTAATGTTACTTCTATACTATAAAATTTTTCTATGAACTCTAATAGGAGGAAAATATTACTGATATACAATTTCACTGATCAAATACTCTATTTCTCAATTCAAATACTCTATTTACTAGCTGTGGTAAAGATTTATCAGCTTTTCTTAACAATTTCTTAATTTACCATATTTTGTTATATAGTGTTTCGGGTATGGTAAAATAAGAGGAATTTATATTTTGAGAAAACTGCAAAAATAACTTTTACCTTACTTTTTTTGCATTATAAACAACAAATTGCGCATTAAAATGCTCCCGTTTTGTAAAATTGCCCTTCTTTACTTTCCAAAACTGTAATTTTTTCTCTTTCTAGCTGCTCTCAGGAATTTCCTGCGTGTCTTTGATTTCATTTGACTCTGAAGTATTGAGTTATGAATTCTAAGACTATCCAAATTTTTATAGCTTTTCAAATTATATTATTTATGCTATTCTTTCGGGTTATTCGTGCTTGAAGCACAGTGAAAAAGTGCAGCTATGACATTTTGTTGCATTCCAAAGCTTTGTAAGCTGTTTTAGTCAGTGTATGTATAATTCAACGTTGAACATAATTTATATGCTGCAGCAAAACCTTTACCAATCTGGTGCATGCCATACACTAGTCTGGTATTTATTTCAGAAGAATTTACATTTTTTTTTTTTTTTTGAAGATGCCAAACCTTTATGGAAGTCTCAGTTTTTACACTGAATATGAAAATGTGAGCACAGCCAATATCTTGATTCCTCACATAATGTTTGTTTGGGTAACTGCAAACAGCTTGGACAGCAGAGTTATATTTAAAAGAATTCCATTATCCAAAATTCTAAAACAACTCATTGAACCACAGTTTTCATTTGTTGATATAGAACTAGCCGTCTGTAGCTTTGAAAAACTGGCAGAAAAACTTTGGTAATCACCAACATATGCAGAATTATGCATTTCACTTTCAACAGGACTATTATTTATTTGTAAATTTATTACCATAAAACTTACGTTTGCGTTTTCTAGAAGTACTTTTTGGCATTTTCGTTGAAAAAAAACTAAAAATATCGAGAAAACTAATGGATTTAGTGACTTTCAAATGATCATCAAAGGGCAAACTCGTGCGTAAACAATGATTTGGAATGCACAGTTTAATGCCAATTTCTAAAACAAAATTCGGTAAATAACGTTGGCAGATGTAATTCTTAATATTATTAAGATGCTTAAAAAACTATTTTTGTGTTTTTATGTGCGTATATAATCAGTTTTCCTAACAAAATCATGAAAAACAGCAATGTAAACAAACATTTTTGCTTACTTCTGGTTTGCAGAAACGTACTTTCAGTTGTAAAATTTCACAGCCAAGCAATATTAAAATATCTAAAACTTGGGTTCTAGACAAGCTAGAAACAAAATTCAAACAGATTTCGAAAGTAAAAGATCATTCATAAAATAGCAAAAATAAAAAATCAATATTTTGACAGAAATTGACGTTTCAAAGGTGTCCTTATACCTTAAGCATAAATTATTTAAGAATTAACACTTACCTTAAAACAAATAAAGGAAGTCGATGTAAACTTGTTGAGCAAGGATATCCGCAATATTCCGATGTGATTATAGATCCAAATGAAGCATTCAGGTGCACTCGGTAACAAAGAACACAGCAGCGGTGTAGTTTGTTCATCATGGCGCTTTTGCACGGTGCTGGTCTAAAAGAGCTCCATAAGATGTCTATATCAGTATCTTTTATAGACGTCGACCATAGAGACTTCATCTATTAGAGATCGAAACTTGGAGGACTTATAGATGTATATAATACGTCTTAGATCTCTAATAGACGTCGAAGTGAAGTACGACTATTAGACATCTATTTTTTAATCTTATAGAGCTCTATAGTACGTCCTGGATGTCATGGATGAATTTCGAGCTCTAATAGATGACCATTAGCTCTGTGTGGTTGTGTGGGGAATTTAATCACTATTAAGTTAGTTTCCATCAGTAAATAACTTTTCATTGTATGATAAAAAATGTTGTCAGTATAAATGCTCATGCAAATTCTGTTGTGTATAATTAAAAAAAATAATACACTGCTGGCCACCCAAATTGCAACACCAAGAAAGACAAGAGATATCACAACAAAATTTATTTTGTATATAACATGTTGACCAAGTATCAAATGATTAAATTTATAGACTTCTGTGAAGTGTGGTTCCTGCCAAAATCAGTAGCCAGAGTAGCCGCCATTGTTGGAGATCACCGCTGCCACACGCCTCGGCATTGATTCAAAGAGACTTTGGATGAGTTCTTGGGGTACAGCAGACCAAGCAGCTTCCACACGTTGCCAAAGTTGATCTGCTGTGGCAGCTGGGGATGGAATCTGGGTCAATCGTAGAGCAACCATGGACCACATGTTTTCTATCGGTGAAAGATCCGGAGAGCGAGGCGGCCAGGGAAGCAATTCAATTTGGCGATTGACGAAGAACCGTTGGACAATGCGTGCCACGTGTGGTCGCGCATTATCCTGTTGAAATATGGCTGTGGGCAAGCCCTGAAGGTAAGGAAGGACAACTGGCTCCAACACCTCGGAGATGTAGCGCTGGCTGTTTAAAGTACCGGCAATGCGTACTAGAGGTGTGCGAGAGTGATATCCAATACCGCCCCATACCATAATACCCGGTGCAGGACCAGTGTGGCGGTGCATAACGCAGCTGTTCAGCATCCTCTCTTCACGGTGTCTCTAGACTCGAATGCGACCATCGTGGTGTTGCAGACAGAAGCGTGACTCGTCAGTAAAGACAATTTCATTCCATTCTGCCGTCCACATCCTCCTGTCATCGCACCATTGGCGGCGGAGACGTCTGTGGTTCTGCGTCAAGGGTAGACAAAGCAATGGACGTGTTGCGGACAGACCACTCTGCTGTAAGCGGCGTCGAATGGTACGCGCAGACACTGGATGATGCGTTACAGACTGCATGTGCTGTGCTATGGTTCGTGATGTGACTGAGCGATCCGTCACTGCCATGCGCACAATTTGCCTGTCATCACGTGAAGTGGTGCGCTGAGGTGGATGCGATCGAACACGCCGGTCCGTCGTACCCTCCTGCATCCAACGATCACATATCCGCATTACAGTTGTTTGGTTTCGTCCAACACGACTACCGATTTCCCTGAAAGATAATCCACAATCTCGGTAGGCCACTATCCTTCCTCTGTCGAAGTCGGATACTTGATCAAAAGATGATCGCTGTTTTCGACGAGGCATAATTAATCGTTTTTTTGAAAAAACCACAAGAAAAACACAATTGCCGAACTTGAAATCGTCGAAATCTCCAAGCCTTAAATAGCGCTTTGAAGTGGCGCCACAGGCGCGCGTGATGTGCGTCTACTCTGAAATTCTAATCATTTGCGTATCTCACCTCCGCTAATGGATGTTGTAAATTTCATGTTATTTGCATGTTTCCTTCAGGGTGTTGCATTTACAGTGGCCAGCAGTGTATTTTTCGATCTTTTTACTGTGACTTCAATAAAACCCATATTTTGTGAAAGTGCAAAAATATAGCTGATTTGTCCTTGTCAATGTTATTTGGTTTTTTTTCTTCTTTTAAATTCGCTGAAAAAAAAATTGTATTCAGTAATTTACCAACTTGAAGCTTATACCTCCAGTTTTAAAAAGTGTAACCTGATATGCTGTGATTTTTTTCCCCCAAAGGAAGATAATTCAAAGTATTGTGTGATTAAATACTGAATTGACTTCCGATTTTATTAGTCCTGATTAGAATTTTTTGTGATTATTGATAGAAAATGTTGCTTTTCTTTTTAACGGCTGTTATGTGTGATGTATTATTCATACTTATCTGCAAATAAAATATTCTTATATTATTATGTGTGTGTGTTTTGTTAGTCAGTAGTATTTCACACTTTTTTTCATAAGAGATTTCCTTCACAATTCTTTTCTATAATTTCATTTCCTTAATTATTCAATTATTACAAAATTCTGAACTCATTTATTCTGAAACTAATACACAATTATTCTGAAAAGTTTATACAATGAAGTGTGATCCTTCATGTATTAGATGTTTGGACATTGCATACTCTATAGCTGCAGCTAGTGTGTGCTCTTATATGTGCATGAAACTAACTAGCTCTAGAAAATAATGTATCATTATTTACTCATTTCCTTTAAGAATGTTAATGAAGTTTAGCAATAAAGGCAGTTCAAATAAACATTTTGCATGAAAATAAACAATTGTTAAGTTGAATAAATAAATTCATATTAAATACGCCCTGAAAAAAAATGTGTTTTCTCTTGAAAAATACGAAAAATCCATATTAAAGCGTATGGTTTCCGTGTTAAAGTGGCGGAACAATCGGTGCGCGTGCCATCTAGTGGCGGTGACCAAATGTCAGACACTCTTTTAACACGGAACTACTCCTCCTTCTGTAGCTTCATGGTTTACGTATAAGCTTTATTCTTCCTAGTTTTGAAGCCGCATTATGCTGCTGGAAAATGTTAAATAAATAAGTAAATAACTGGATATATGATTTATTGTGTATCGTTAATGTCTTTAGCCCGCGTCGACTTGTTTGGTTTGGAGCGCTACGGTCAACTTTTTGCTACACGAGGGCTAATTAGACCGATACCTACAGTCCATCTCAAGGAAAGTGGTACTCAAGAAAACATGTGAATATCAGTGCTAAATGCAGAGGAAATTTAAATGAATATTTTCAAATTTCGGATGTTTTCATTTCCTTGTAATTTCTTTAACAGTCTAAGAAATAAAACTTTCAGTTAGTAGAACCAAATTTTGTGGTCATCGAACTAAAGAGGGATCGATTCAAATATTCCAACCAACTGAAAAACGAGTCCAACTTCAGATAAAAAAAGGAAATCTATCCTTGATCAAAGAGCAAGAGTAGAAGACAGCGTGTAAACTAAAGTATCATTAGTTGAGATCTTAGATTTCGAAATATATCAATTTCGTTACAAATCTCCTCAAAAATCCATTTATTAACTAACAACAAATTCTGAGATTTCTGGCAAACCTTCCAATAAATCCTTGAAATTTAATAAACAAAATTAAATATGTATTTATATATGCATCCCCGTGCAAGAGCCTGATGTGTTATCAGTAGGCGACTCCCCTTCGATACAATAACTCCACTCCTACTCTACTTCGTCACTATCCCACTGGGCCATCAACTCCTTTCAGTATAGATTGAGTGAAGATAAATTTATTTTAAATTTATCCAATTATTGTTTTAAATTATGTCTGTCGAATTAAAAAAATCCCTATCAACTTATAAATTGCCCAGTAAAATGGAAAATTTCTGGTTTTCAGGAACGAATTAATTCAATTTACAGTTCTCTTTATGGGAAAAATTTTTTGGTACTAGTCGTGCCTTCTGGAACCAATTAACGACAAGTACTGAGGTACCACTGTACGTTTACTTTGATTTTAATATCCTGCAATAGTACCTGTGAGAAAAGATTCTTATGATACCGGAAAGCATAACTTGCGGGCAAGTATGAAACGGTTTCCGATGCAATTTCGTTTTCTCTTTTGTTAGGAAGCCACGGAGTATACATTTTACAGGTTTGTGTTTACTTTTCCCGGTTAAGAGGCAATCACGATTTCACTGAGGTAACTCAGCATCCATTAAGAAATTCTATCTCTGGTTGGTAAACCCTCAGAGCTGTAGCATGTAGACTCGCGCTCGCAAATTGAGAGCCTTGAACGATGACCTGAACCCAAACACGTGGGTATTTGGAAACAAACCAATTCACTAACTCCTTTCCCCCCCCCTGTTTGCATTATTAGTAAACAATACATTGTTTACTGCGCTCGTCGTATCCATCTTTTTTTCTTAATATTATGCGCGCTATCCTTGAACTCGGCTCAGCCGTATTAAGAGAGAGAGCAGAAGGTGGCCCAGACCTTGGCCCGCATATGAAAGGGATTCCTTTCGTTTGCTAAAGATGGCCTACATTCGGCACTGGCCGAGCGGTCATCTTCATTTAGCAGCGGAGGTTTGGTCAGACTCTTCTTCGGATTCTGGGCACTTCATTTGCGGGTGATGAGTCTGCCTCTCATTGTAATCCTCTTGGGTGAAGGTCGTGAGATGCAAAATGGGCGCACGTGCCAGGTCACGATCTGGACGAACTCCGTGGCCCAAGTGTTATCACCTCACATCTCTCGGACTGTCCTTGACGTTCGGGTTCAGCGGTGACGTATGGCTCCATGGGCTGATTGCTGCCATCGTTAAGACGGAGAGTGTCGCATCAGTTTTCTTTCTCCCTGGGGGTGCATGGTCTAAACTCAGGGAGTGATGTCGGTTTACCTATACGGTGCTCTCATAACAAGCAATCAACAATTTCGCGTTGTTGAATGGGTGCATTTCGAAAGGCAAGTTCTTGCCTCATTAGAGAGAAAAAAAGTTTTCTTTCTGGGTTCTCTCGTCACTGTTTAACCATGTATAATTGAAATATTAACTGTGATTAAAGCACTTATTCTGTGTTTTTTTACTTATTATTGTTAGTAGAAACGAAGCACTCCTCATAGAAATGATTTACGCCCCTTAGGCAAAAATAAGCATCAAATACTCTGCGGTCGTACAAGCCAATCTATCTGAATACCTTAATAACATATAACCTCATGCCATAATTATATTGAAGAATTTTTTTTATTGTCATACTTGGTACGACTTGACATTAGGTCAATCGTTAAAAGCAATTGGTACCTTTGAATTGATGTACTTGATTGAAATATATCTGTAAAAACAATTTTAACTTTTTGTAAAATAAATAAAAACTAGAACTGATTGATGCTGGCTTCCCAGATGAAAATCCACTTAGTTTATTTCTGGTGGCTGCCGTAATCTTTTTACAGCACTTTTCCCCTTCGTTATGTTGTTGTTGTTTCTAATGCTCCCTAGCCGGAAGTTCCAGACCAGGTCCGTATAGGCTTCGGGCAGATGTGTGCGGTTCCGGTTTATATAGCACCTCAAGGGTCAGAGTCCGTCTTAGCTAGTTGTCACCTCAATTTTGACCGAGCACCCCTAGGGGCGACGTCTGGGGGCATCGTACGCTCTCCCACCCTCTCTGACATCATAGAGGGACTTTCCGGCATACGGATTTAACATGCCCATATCCAGCCTAGACCCGGAGGTATTTAATGGCACGTGTCGATATTCGATCTGAGCATCATCAGCACCGAAAGCCGGCACGATACCACAAGGCTACCCTGAGCTCTCCCTTCGTTATCTCTCTATTCTAAAAAAAAGTAACTCCCGCTGCCGCTGTCAAAAGCTTGTCACGCTATCTCCTCCGAAACCGCTGGGGGTATGGGGTCGAGAGCGATACCAATGGATGCAGAAAAATGGGGGGACAAAAGTAACACATGTCTCATTTTCATCGGACTTTAAGTTTTTTTTTAATTTTATGTTTTGTGGGAAAATATTGACTTTTTCATCTTCAGATTACGATAACTCGCCAAAAAATGATCGTAGAATTTTGATCTTTTTACAATCTAAGACTACAGACATTTCTCTTTCAAACTAGACCTCATTTGTTTAAAAATATTTCAAAACAGACTAATATTTTCCTCAAAAAATGAAACACAGTTTTTCAAGAAATATCGTCCCCTATGTGGATGTAATATCGATGCTCCTCGAGTTTTTATCTTACAAAGAATTATTTACATCATCTGGAAGCTGAAAGCTTTCTTATTCATATAAACCTCATTTCAAGTCTCTATCTTAAAATTTTGATTTTTAATTGAATTTTAAAGACGATACTTCAACAGTCATGAAACGCCCTTCGCATTAAGGGTGGCAACAGTAAATGAATGGAAGCTGTTACATTGCCCTAGAATCACCCCTATGTATCTCGCTATTAGCCCTAACATAGGAGCGAGCGTAGCGAGCCTAGGGGCGAAGTCCCTAGTAATATGTAAAATTAAAAAAAAAGAGAGAAAACTGCATGTTTTTATTTTAATTTTTATTTTCAAATTTACATGCCAAGTGCGCATTCTCGCACGATTAACAATAAAACATTCGTTTAAATAAATATGTACAAAAATCACGGGGATACAAATAAGTTATTCGATAGAACGGTACCGCACACATAACAGGCATTCATTCGACTGAAAAAGGTATCAATATGCCCATTCTAATTTCGGCCTCGATCGGCACCGTAATGTTGACTTGAACATATGGCATCGACATGGCAGTTGTCGACCTTGTAAAGAACAACACACACACACACACACACAAAATACTCTTTTAAATATGGCGAGAGCGTATCGAATATTCCAGAAATCGAAAGCACCAATAATTGAAAAATATTCTTTCTCGCTCCTTGGGAGGTTGAAACGTCCTCTGCAGTTTTAGAATCGTTTGGATTCTTGTTTAGAATTTTATAACTAACCCTTGAAATTTAAATCGAAAGCATTTTGCAATTATATGAGAGGACTGTTTTTACTGCTGATAGAAATAGACAATTAGGAAGAGGTGGGTTCATGTACCCCATATCGTGATATTTGTTAGTAAAAAATCACTGTTGTCTTCCATATACCTCGAAATCGAATAACAAGAAATATATATATAACCGTGTAGCCTCTAATATGATACCCGATACATTATAATGTGATTAAATAAGCAATATATAATTCAAATAGATCCCAAATCTTCATGAGTGTATCATGAAAAGATTATGCGGGGAAATACATTTTTTATGTTTATTTTGGATATGTACTTTAGATATGTAACACGGGGGGGGGGTCTATTTGGCTTTGCTTCTAGAGGGGCTAAGCCTGAGATTTAGAGTAAAGTTTTCTTTCTTTATAAAAATATATCCTGATTGAAACAAACACCCCCTAAACATTAAATTTTTAATAGTCCATTGTAATTGAGATTATTGAACTTTCTGATGCTTTCATATTTTCTATTTTCTGAGTCTCACAACTTTATTAGGAGAATTCGGAAGCTCAACGATCTCTTTGGGGTTTAAAATAACATTTTTTTAAGGTCTCTTCCATGAGATTTCTGAACTTCAGAATGTTATTGCTGAGAACATATCTTTGAAAACTATAAAAGCACTGAGTTTCCAGAATATCACATGAAATACATTTCTCACGTCTGAATTCTTAGGTTCCGCAGAACATTTCTGGAACGTTACGAAGTTAACTGTGGGAATGTCACCCTTACTAGCCTAAATTTCTTGAAACACTCTTATACAATCAGCATCAGTCGACGACATCTATTGGACATCTTACAGATAGTTATTTTAGAATGTGCTGTACACTAGATTTCAATCACAATGTATGGCATACAGAGAAATTGCCACCTGCTGGATTGTTCTAAACGGTGACTATCGGGGAGAACTTAGAGTGTCCTCATATCTAACGAAGAAAGGTTTACAAATATATAGTCTGCTATTGTCACCACAGGGCAGCAGCAGAAATATCGATGTTAACGTCTTTGGAGGAAGAAGGATGGTATGCAGACGTAGTGAAGGCATGGATATTCCTAGAAAAAAGAATGAAATTTTCAGTAAAGAGATTTATCAAAGTAAGGGACATTTTCAGTAAAGAGAATCTCAAAACTGCCAAGAGCATAAGCCTCTTGACTCTTCTATAACTCGAATGTTCCAAAAGGCGGTAACAGAACCACAAATTCAGTAACAATATTACATACAATTCCTTGTCCTTAAAATTAACTTGATGTATAAAGGTATCGGGTGTTTGTGACACAACTTACTTGTGGTTGCTGTGAAGGGCCAGCTTTTCTCTTTGAGCGAATTTTCCGAAGTTCCTGAGACTTACTGCCCTTTTCCCGTCTATAACAGTAGCGTAACCGTCGTCCCCTTCGTACGCCCCGTTCTCGAAGCACCCTCCTTCGCTTCCATCGCTCGATGGCAAACTGCTCGTTTGAGAACACTGGCGTTTCTCGGTAGATACGAGGCATCTGAATAAGAAACGACGAAAAAAAAGATAGGAAATAAAGATTATTCTATATAAAAGGCGACAAAACGAATGCAGGAAATTTCGGCCAGATGGGTATCTGCAGAAATTTAACACTGAAAAACGGCAAACGACGGTTAGATCTATTTGTTAGAAAAAATCAGCGGCTGAAATTGAAGTATTACAGCCAGCATCAGTTTGAAAATCTTGATGATTCGGCTGGGGTTCACCTGATGAATTTAAACTAGCTAAAAAAACCGCTGTTTATTTTAAAAGATATTTCACCCCTTTAGACTTTCAATGGGCTGCTCGTTGATTAATGATCGATAAGCTACATACGGTCGTAAGATAACAATTTTAAAAAAATTAAAAGACAATAACAAAATAGAATGACTATTCAAAACTTTTAATTCGCAAACCGTTCAAAACCGTTTCGAATTCCTCTAAAAATTGTAATGAAAATCGATGACTCATTTGTCAAATAGAAATATGACAATTCTTGAGTGAGGGCTTTCAAACAGTAACTGAATATCGGAGCTAAAATTTAAAAAAATGACTAGTTCATGACCTTGTCAGATTGACGCATGGTAAAATTTTAGAAATTCTCTTGTAAAAATTCTAGAATTCCTCTAATAAAATTATGGAAATGAGTCTTATACCACACGTCTGACATTTTATGAAGAAATGTATGTAAGGAAATTGACTCTTCGCTGTTCCTTCCTTACTGTTGGTACGTGGTACTTTTTTGCACCCTAAAACAAAAAAGAATGCGATTAAAAGGTCTTCTGTAAAGGCTTCTGTAAAGGCTCTTGTAACAGGTACAATGTCTAAAGTAATTTTTGGGGATATTTTCTATTTGAAAATCATTTTAGATTTCAGTAATTTTATGTATCTTATCAAAATGCAGTTTATAGTATATATATATATATATATATATATATATATCCTCAGCTCCAGATTCCACATTTCATAGGTAATGTGACAGTACTGAATATTCCTCAATGAAATTCGACGATTACCGGATTATAAATGCTTTAGGTCACGATTGACTGACAGTTTGGTTTGAAGCACTAGAGATACCTTTTGTAACACAAGAACTAAATAAAGGATAACACAAGAACAGGATGGCTGAAAGAAATGTAAGTTTATAATTAACAAATTTAAAAGAATCAGAAACTGATTAAATGAGTAGAAATCTGAATTTATTTATGCTAAAATAATTGATAATTTAAAACATTGCCCCGTAGCAGAATTCTTTTTTTTCAATTTTCTTAAAGAGTTCGTAACTAAAAGTAGCCGTCGGTAATATACAGCTTTTGTCGGGGAATAAAATCTTAATAAATGTTTTTGGAAGTTTTCTTTTTAAATAATCGATGAATAAGAGAAATCATGTATCTTTTTACTCTCGCTGTCGATAGCAAAACTTTAAATTGCGATAGTGAAATTTGGGAAAACAAGCGTTTTTTTAACTTTTTCTTGTGGCTTCTCACAGGATTTTACACTTCTACCTTTGGCGGGAATTTGTTTTATTAGGGGAAACATTATGGCGGTTAAGGTAAGAGGAATATTCCTCTTGGAATTTTTTTAATAAGATATTATCTTTTGACCTCCTCTAACTACACTTGTGATTCTCAACCTGGAGGATATGCCTCTCTGGGGAGGCGTGAGGGATATTCAGGGGGTGGAGGTGGATTTTTCCTCCGGTTTTTTTTTTTTAAGGTTATCGACACAGTATGTTGGTTTAGATATATTATGTTTCATATTTATATTATTATTATTATATTTATTATATGAGTCGCCGATTTTCATCTCCCACGAAGAATTATTGACACATGTTTGATTAACTAACCATAACTTTCCTTTCAAATGGTCGGCATTCAATGTAATCTGTTGAAAGAGAGGCTCAAATTCATGCCTCTACACCTCATTTTTGGTATTCCATCACCTGAACTATCTCAGCAGTGTCAGAAGTGTCATTCCCAATTACTCTCCTCCAACCTAATACAATAACATAACCGATATTGGGACGGCGTCACGTAACTCAAATACCTCCGTTTAAAAATTCTAAGAATTTCATGGCACCGGGAAGCCGTCGTACGGAGTCAATCACTCTGAAAGAGGCCGACCTGTGATGGTCGCCGAGTAAATGTACTAACGAGTTTATTTTCTAGTGAAGCAGTCGTTCCCTTAAGGTGTGAATGGTCGTCTCATCAAAGGAGGGTCAGGTGTCATCGCCAACAACTGAAGTCGCGCGGTATCATAAGCGGACTAGACGCTGAGGAGCCAGAGAACCCTAATGGGCGTCTCATCAGAAGCGGGCCAGGTATCATCGCCAACAACTGAAGTCGCGCGGTGTTCTGAATGAACCCGAGGACTCCGGAGCTCCGATTGCATCATCGATGGCAAGAGCGGTTTTTATTCAGAGGACACGGGGACAAGGCGTTAAATAGGGGATCGACACGCGACCCGAGACAGAGCGGGGACTGCTGAGTTTGACTTCGGTCAGAACAGAGAGATAGCTTGCGATTGTGAACTCCGGCCTAAGAACGTGCCGGAGTGTCGTGAAAAGGCTGATGATAAGTTAGGCTGCATACCTGAAACGCACGGAACGTGAAACTTCATTTTATTCTTTGTACATAGTTTCGTTTATTTTTATCTTAAATAAAGAGATTTGTTTCTCTAACCCTGTCTCTGTCCTAATCGTTGAAACAGACAGGAGTATCCGGACTTAGCCTTGAAGGGTTACACTACGCGAGAGCTAGATAGAGAAGCATCTAACCTCTTCATAGTTTCCTATACCTCTAAAAAAACTTGTTTTTTTTTTTCCTCGATCAATGAACATTGTAAGCACTTTATTTTCAAACTACGTTGCCAACTTTTGTCAACAACGGCGTGCGAAAAAATCATTGTTTCCAGTAATTGTATTTAAAAAAAAACAGTGATATGGAATCTGTGATCAGTTTCGAAAAATCTATCAACTCCATAGTTTAGAGTATTTTCCCCTTTTTTTACGATTTTTCCTTACCTATACGGCATGCCATAATCGACCTCCAGAATGGTCGAGAATTTGTTCGGGAACAGCAAATCCACGATAGCGACTGCTCCGCCCACCACAATGGCGGTCGCTCCTGAAAAGAGAGATTTAATAGATTAGACAGTCAACATTTTTCGGAACCTTTTCCTTTTTAAGGGGACAAAGGATCTTCAACCTCGAATTTTCTAATTTTCAATTTTTAACACTATATGCAGTATGAGAATAATTAATATTCTTTTAGACTAGATTGAAGACCCTTAGAATTCAAAATATTGATTTTTAGGCAGAATAATGCCCGTGTTTCAAAAAATTTTTCAAAAATTCTAGCATTTTTCAAAATGTTCCATATGCATTCCTTATCATTTAAAAACATTAACTTTTTTAACATAAGTTTACCATATATATATATAAACATAATTGTACATTGAATTTTTTTGGTATGAATCTAAAGCCATAAATATATTTTTTAAAATCTGCCTATTATTTTTTTTTACGTTATTGCATATTTTTAGATTATTTCATGGTTTAAAAAATCTGAAAAATATTTATGGTTTCAATGACTGATGCGCAGTTTTGTGACAAACGCTTCTGTTAACAATCCTAAGAAGTTTGGAAGAAGTCAAATGAAAATGAATGCGTATGGAGCATTTCGAGAAATTCTAGCATTTTTGAAGAACTTTTTGAAAAATAGGTCTTATTCTTCCACAAAATACTTATTTGTGAATTCCGAGTGTCTTCAGTGTAGCAAAAAAGAATATTAATTATCCTCATCTATATATATAAAACAGTTCCGTAACTGACTCATTCATTCATTCATTCATTCATTCACTGACTGACTGACATACAACGCACAGACCAAACCGCTGGACCTAAAGGGCTGAAATTTTGCATGGCGATTCTTCTTATAGTGTAGGGGTGCACTAAGAAAGATTTTTCAAAAATTCTTCTTAGATTTTTTTAAATTAAATTTTTAAGCTGTTTTTTTTACTTTTTTTAAGTTTGCATTTAAAATAATAATTTGAGGGTTATAAAATTTATATCACGAGAAAGATCATAAAAATTCCTTTAAAATGAAATCTTTTTCGAATCTTTACCTTCATTTCCTGATTTTTGGTGAATTTTTAAAGATTAATTTTTAGAATTTAATTTATTAAATGCTGATCACGTGACTTCTTTTTCTGGTACTTTAAATAAATTTATCGTCAAGTGCATAAAAACTAAATAGACAAAAAATAATTTTTTTTTCTTGCTAATGCGGCAGACGATTGGACATTATCCAAAAAAATATTAAAATACAGTAAAAGAAATGTTCTAGAAACTGTACTATATTAACTGTACTATATTCTTTAGTATTCTTTATATTAGATTTAATTTGAATATCTTCTTCTACATTATTTTGTCTATAAAAATATCCCTTACGATTTTTTTATAAATATATATATATTTTACATCAATTATATACATTGATCGTCGTATTTATTATATATATATTGGCATTAATTGCATACATTCACCGATGTTTTTACTTTGAATGTACTCCGTAGCGAAGTGCGGGTTTTCAGCTAGTCTATATATATAAAACAGTTCCGTAACTGACTCATTCATTCATTCATTCATTCATTCATTCACTGACTGACTGACATACAACGCACAGACCAAACCGCTGGACCTAAAGTGCTGAAATTTTGCATGGCGATTCTTCTTATAGTGTAGGGGTGCACTAAGAAAGATTTTTCAAAAATTCTCCTTAGATTTTTTTAAATTAAATTTTTAAGCTGTTTTTTAAACTTTTTTTACGTTTGCATTTAAAATAATAATTTGAGGGTTATAAAATTTATATCACAAGAAAGATCATAAAAATTCCTTTAAAATGAAATTTTTTTCGAATCTTTACCTCCAGTTCCTGATTTTTGGTGAATTTTTAAAGATTAATTTTTAGAATTTAATTTATTAAATGCTGATCACGTGACTTCCTTTTCTGGTACTTTAAATAAATTTATCGTCACGTGCATAAAAACTAAATAGACAAAAAATAATTTTTTTCTCTTGCTAATGCGGCAGACGATTGGACATTATCCAAAAAAATATTAAAATACAGTAAAAGAAATGTTCTAGAAACTGTACTATATTAACTGTACTATATTCTTTAGTATTCTTTATATTAGATTTAATTTGAATATCTTCTTCTACATTATTTTGTCTATAAAAATATCCCTTACAATTTTTTTATAAATATATATATATATATATATATATATATATTTTACATCAATTATATACATTGATCGTCGTATTTATTATATATATATTGGCATTAATTGCATACATTGACCGATGTTTTTACTTTGAATGTACTCCGTAGCGAAGTGCGGGTTTTCAGCTAGTTTTGTATATAGAGTAAAATATTGAAAAAAAATCAAGGTTGAATGTCCCTTGTCCCCTTAAACACATGAGATGTGCTCAGTGTGCAATAGAAAGGTAATTCAACTGGACAGTAATTAAGGGAGCTAAAACAATTTTTTCCTTTTCGAAAAGGTCGAAACAGAGCCCTTTGTCTATTTGTTACTTTGAAAATACTTTTTTATAAATGTGGCAAACGTTCATCTTATGGATATTCGCCCATCTACATCGCGAGTTCTGTTGGCTGCTTTATAATGAGGTCTAACCCAGTAGTGGAACCAATGTTTATCCTAATAAAGAGACAGCACAGACATCAAGCCTTGGCCAAATTTCGAGCCTAGACTCTCGCAGTGGTACCTCGTGACGCCACATACTATACAACGAGGGAGCTTCCTGTTGTAAAGCAAAGAGTAAAGCAAAATAAACTAAGAGAATACCACACTCACGATAAAAAGCATGAACAGTTCTTATGCGACAAGACATAAAATACTGGCAGATCATGCCAGAATAGCAGTGTTGAGTTTCATCACCGTTAATCAGCGCTTCAACACGACACAGAAGGGTAAAAATCGATTGATTGCCGTCTGAATGTTTGAGTGAATGTGTATGTGGTACTGTACTGTGTTGCCTTAGGCTCCTCTCATAACTTCTTGGCAGCTCTATATTTTACATAACAGCTTATGGGAGATTCAGTACAACTTTAACCGAGCTGGCAAAAGATACGAATAAATTTTAACATGTGAAAAAAATATAGAGCACCTCTCATGTGCTGTGTGATTGCCATACTGAAGAACTCATTGACGAGCCCGAAATCTTGTTCAAAGATTGATATATGCACCATGGCCCGAGGTAACCTAGTAGTAGCGCGTTGGGCTTGGAACTGGGGGTGTTCAGTTCGGATGCAGACGACGCCATTAAATGCCTTCGTGTCTCGTCCGGATATGGGCACGTTAAATCCGTAGACCTGAAAGCATTTCTATGAAGTCAGAGAGGGTGGCAGAAGGTACGATCTTCCCAGATGTTGCCATTTATGGGGGGGGGGGGGCTGAGTCAAAATTGAGGCAGCACCAAGGGGTGGTGTTGGTTCACCTGTACGGTTTTCCCATTTAAAGCAACCAATGATTATCGCGCATTATGTGCGTATGTCATCAGTGAAAAGTTGCCCACATTGGCAAACAGCAATACTGATGTATGTATAGGTGCGATAACATAGTCTCCTTCCCTCCTCTTTCTCTTTATATATTATTGCGTGTACGTGTATGCCACCTTATGGTACTAGTTTTGAAGTATTTTCACTCATCCATTTGTGTATACATAGAATTAAATTTTAATTCATTTTGAGAAATTTTAACTCCAGTTTTTTTTTCAATTCTTCCACCTATCTCCTAAGACAAATCTAAATCTCAGTTAGAGATCAACGAAAAAATAACTGAAACGGCCCGATGTTAACTTTGCTTATTAAAGGGATCTTTATAATCCAATTTAATTAGTGAGCAGATGACATAGGTTTTTCTGCGTCACTGAGAAACGATTGAGTGCTAATCCATCCAAAAGCGGCTTTAACTACCCATGATCTCGAGAAAAGTAGCGACATAAAGCATATCTATAAGGAAATGAGATCTTAGTCAGTGTGTTGCTGTGGTATTAGTCTCTTTAGTGCTTTATACGTCACAATGTTGCTAATTTTGGAACAGATTCAGTGGCGGATTTATTTCCTTCATATATGCTGTATCTATACCGTAAGAAAGATATATGTATCTATCTCCCAAGATATATTTATTTATCTCTCTAAAACAAATTAATTTTTAAGAAAAGTAGGAGTAAGAAGGTATGTTACAAAAAGTATCTAATTTGGTGCTTTAACACTGGAACCGACTTTTTTTTATCAATGGATCTTCTCTAATTTGAAACATTTTAGTAATTCGGATTTTAGACCTGCAGAAAAATAGGCAGTTTTGAACAGATTAACGTATTGCCATTAAGTAACAACATGAAATACATAAAAAATGATCCTTAAAACTAAAAATTATTATAAATTCTTCTATAAAATATTTCATGAAAATGGTCATGACGTTTTCCTCCAATTTTTTTTTATTATTACAGTATTAAATAGGGTGGGACAGACAGATTGTAGTCTACATAGTTTAAAATATGAAAGTGAATGTACGGAAAATGCATAATACATGCCCTTACACAAAAATATATAAAATAAATTATATATATATATATTTTATATATATATATATATAAATAAATAAAGAGAGAGAGAGAGACAGACAGATAAGTATCTCTTGCCTAGGTTTGTTTCCTAGGATGAAGGTTTGTTCATGCCATCCACCTAGGTTTCGCTACCTTAATAGGCAACTCAGCATGACAATAGTGCTGAATACTCGGCTGAATATTAGGGAAATGATATTTCAAAATATAAAAAATATTTCAAAATATCGATAACACATTTTCCTTTCAATATGCAGTCAATCGTATTCGGAGGAATGATTGTACGGTAAAATAATATATGCTATATGGTAATAGTACGCTTAAAAAAATGATCGTAATTTTTTTATAATGAGATAACATTTCAATGAACAATATTTTATCAAATTAAAAGATTCTATTTAGAGAAAGAAATAAACCCTAGTTTGGGTGAAGCAATGGCAACACTGAGTGTATGTAACTCGTATTGATGAAAAAAGTGCAAAATGCAAAACGTATATTCATTTGTTGTTTTTTCTAGAATTCTTTTTATATATTGAGCAATTTTTGAATTTTTTTTCACACATCTTTTGATTGCTTGTATTAAAAATTACTTTGTATATATTAGAAATTATTTTTATCACTCATTTATTTTTCTCTTTGGTTTTGAGATTTTTCAATCCAAATTGTTATAAATTTTAATTATTATAAATAAATTCTTTTGAAAATATGTAATCGATAATATCGGAAATATAATATCTATACTACGATATTATCAGAAATCAAATATTGATATTAAAATATCTAATATCGAAGGAAAAAATATCGATATTTCGAGAATATCGATGTCAATATCCCATCCCTACTGAATATACAGATTTACTGTTGACGGGCCTGCCACTGATTTTCCGCCCAGAATGAATCTGTTATTTAGAAACATTAGAATGCCACAGAAATGGTGAAAAACGTATAACCATTCCTACCTTCCATGATCCACTAGATGTAGTATAGCTTGACGAGGAAAAAATCCATAAGTAGTGTTGCTGTTATTCGTAGCTGTTAATCGTACTCATGAAATCGTGTCATTCCCAGTGTATTCTTGGGCTGTATCAATTTTATGACCACGTAATGGGGATAAAACCTTGAACTTTGGCCTGTGTTTGAACACCTTCGCGATGAATTTTAAAGACTTCCCAGTTTTGTCACTTACAATGAAGTCCACAAGTTATTTTTATTCTATAGTTCAAACAATAATTTCCAAACCGCTTTTCGGCAGCGTTTTGGGAGAAGAAGTCAAATTATAGGTGGAGAACACGAGAAGTTCACCCACGTATTTAGGCCTTATTCAAGTTCCTTTGTCAATAGTATGCGGTATGTATCTCACTGATTACCGAATCATCAATAATCTTTCCCGAAGACATGGAAGAGAACAAGATATTATTCTTGAACTGCCTTCATTGAAGTAATAAAGGGAAAAACTCCATATGCTTTGTAAAACTCTGATGCGTGTCCTGATGGAATGAAAGCCGAAAGAATTCATGAAAGCGACATGTAAGAGCTGCATTTATTCACTTGTGAAGCTCACAAAAGATTATCAAAGGTGGTTAAGAGCGCGGCAGCTCACAGATATTGCTCTAAACAGCTTCTACTGAAGAATCATGACTTGCTGTATACAGGCCACCGAATATTTATCAGAGTGCCACGAATTGGAATGGCAAAGGTCATTTACAAAAGAATAGAAATGGAGCATTAACAACAAAAACGCTTTTTAAGATTTATGATTGTCGTGATTTAATAAATAATAGAAATGTGGACTGGAGAGCCTCGGCAGGTCAGTGAAGGACGAAATATAACCCAACTCTAACCTCCTCCCCTTTAAAAAGAAAACGTACATGCGATACTGTCAATTCTCATAAGCGTTGAAAGCATTTTCTCATTCTCTGAGCGAGTTTTGTAAGAGTTGAATGAAATGAATGTTGAAAAATTCTTATATAAGCCACTCTCGTTGTCATGCTATTTGGTAAATAAGGTCAAAGCTGAAGGTATTTATCTCTTTCACCATCTTTCTCAGATTTGTGCCTGCTTGGTGGAAGCATTATTATCTATCATTTATTTATTTATTTTTAATTATTATATGTGTGTAAAATACAGGTTTCGTTCTACTTATAATAAACTAAGGTTTGGTTTTTCGATATCTGTTCGTGGTAAAATGAAAAAATGTAGACAACAAAACCAACGACACCTTCTCGTCCGTAAACTGGATTTTCTACAGAAAGAAAAATTAACCATTTGAGTAAATACATATAACAGTTTAGTTGCCTTTTAGTCACATTATTTAATCTTAAAAGATTTATTTTGCCTCTCCCCAGTAGACTATGAGTATATGCAAGGCATATTTTTGCACGCATGTGCCGTAATTTTTGAGCACTAGAATTGATTACACAGGTCTGCAAAAAAATATTTTGAAAGGTTGTTTGTAGTTTGAGAACTGATTTCTATGTATTTTTCAGTGCTGATTTCAAAAATGAAATCCATTTTTTTCCATCACGTCAGGTTATCTAACAAAAAGGGTGTGTATTTTGGGTGAAAAACTCAATTTAACGCAATTTTGTACATTTTTTCTAAAGGTTCTAAATTTTAATAAACAAATAAAAGATGCCATGGTTTACATTTACACAACAGAATATTGAAAAAAGTGCATAACTATAGAGTCAAAAGTCCTTGTAAAAGCGCTTTTACTTCACATCAAAACTTCTTTTAGTGCTCTTCCTGCTGTTGACAGCTTGAGGATCGTCCCTTTTTAATATCCAGTAGTAATCCGCTATCATGTTAACGTTCCATCTTACTTCGTACCTTTTTCCCATTTTCATGATTTCTTGATGGAACCTTTCGCCCTGCTCGTCACTGATATCACCAAGATTTGCGGGGAAGAAGGTGTGAGTGTTGAAAATGAACTTTTATGTTTATATTACAACCCAGCTTCATGAACTTGTCTAGCATGTCAGCGACGATTGACTTATATTTTGGGTCCTTTTCTTTCTCCAGAAAACTGGTTACAACTAGTTTAAAAGATATCCATGCTGATTTTTTTTCTTTTGTTTCCCTTTTTTTCTCGAAGCTGGCATCCCTCATTAATTTTCTGATGTTAGGTCCGATAAATACTCCTTCTTTTATCTTTGCCTCGGATAACCCAGGAAACTGCTCACAAAGGTATCTAAAGCATTCTCCTTCTTTTGGTAATGCCTTGACAAATTGTTTCATCAAACCCAATTTAATGTGCAGTGGTGGAAATAATACCTTTTTAGGATCTACAAGACTCTCCCTCTCAACATTTTTAACTATAACCTGCAAGGTTTTTCTCAGCAACCATTAATATAGTGTTGCTTCCTGTCACGACTGTCCCATTCGCAGAGAAAGCAAGGTGACTCTGTTGATCAAGCAACATTGAAATCACTTTTAAATCGCTACAAATCATCCATTTACATGATCTGAATAACAAATTTTGTTTAAGACCAGCTCAAGATTTTCAAAACATTCTTTTAGATGTAGTACAGTGGAAGATGGTGGGAAGGAGGAATGCCTGTGACAGACAGGCAGTGACACGAAAGATGTCAGTGGAGGGAGATAGTAAGGGATGGGAGGGAAGGTCGACAGACAGGCACTAATAGGAAAGTGATGCAGTTTTATCCGTATTACACTAATTTTAGTACGACTGTCTAGTATATATAAGAATGTCTATTTCATTGCAAACGCCTTAAAACTTTCTCACATTACTTTTTAAAACTGTTTGTTAGTAAAATATAAGTTTCAATTTTGTATAAACTCATAGTGCTGCATTACTTTAAAAAAATACGCAAATTCGACAAAATTAGACATGCTGATTGTAACAAAACTGTACGCGATGGAATTTTTAAAATAATTTTCATATAATCAGCACCAAAAACACTATAAAAATCACTGATTATATTTGAGGCAATTTTTTGTCGCAAACCTGTGTTATGAATATTATTTTTGAAAATTAATTTCAGGGTCTTTTGTACTCTAAAAATATTTTGCCGCTCTATAAGTTTCTAGAAGCAGAATAATTAATCAGTTCAGTGTTGTTCAAACATATATGTATATAAATTATAAGTAATAAACGTACATAACACAATTTCAGGCTTATAAGTCGTAATTTAATCAAAAACGAAATTTTGCCCTCTGTGGAGTATACAGTTTTGTGTCGTTTATAAGGCAAATTATTATTATTTTTTTTTAGTTGCGAAGTCGGCTGTAATA